>NEWO01000001.1:6576042-6651738 GCA_003013225.1 Phalaenopsis aphrodite
ATATATATATATATATATATATATATATATATATATATATATATATATATATATATATATATATATATATATATATATATATATAATATATATATTGTGTTTATATGTAATAATCATAGAAACACGGGAGATTTTTTAAACCCTCATATCAACTTATATATTCATTTGATCAAGCCTTCTCTCTAATTCTATGGAAAAATAGTATTTCTTCCTACCTGTAAAATAGAAAAAATAATGCTTTGATATTAACAAAGAAAATAATGGAAAGCACTTATAATTTCCATAATTTTATAATAATAATATATATATTTTTTTGTGCTATGAATGAGATGTGTTGTGCTACTGATTCTTTAATTTAAGCATCGATAATTAACTTCGAGAAGGAAAAGCTTTTTAGGTGAATGTTGATCTGTTCTTTCTTGACTGAAATTAATTTGCATGATTCCATCTGTATATAAAAAATGTATCAGCAAAAATCTCGAGAAAATTCAACGGACCAAGAGATAAAAATACAACCAGAGATGGTCCACAGAGGGAAGACCATAAGTCCTGCCACTGGAAGATCAAAGGACTTCAATTGACTAAGTGCCGGTCTCTTTGATCAAGATTAGAATTTGGCTCGAACGCAGGCCGTCTGAGCCAATGTCCAAGATCAATCAAGTACAGAGAAGGCCTCGACCCAACTCTTGCCACAACATTGCCAATCACCTTGTAAGAGCTGCTGAGACGCTTCATCAGAAGGCCAAAGGTTTTACCACAATATACTCTATGAACTTAGCAAAGGTCTTTTGTCATGGGATGTGATATCAGTAGGATTACAATGATTCACCCTCTGACTAACATCCTAGCCTCATCCTAATGACAGAAGTTCCTCATCTAAGGCTCGATATTTGACAACCAGAACAAAGCAGCCGACTAGTAGATTCAAGCCGTCTGAGCCAAGTTTGTATGACCGAGGATTAACAAGAGCATATCAACAACCCCAGCTCAACATAGTGAGACGAAAGAGTCTCGTCGAACCAAAATCCACTAATCTCAGCTGATCAAGCGATATGGTAGCTGGGCCACATGTTTATTTATATAAATACCTAAAATGATTTGCAACGTCCTCATTAAAGCAGGGGTAATCATGACTTATACACATTGTACCCCTTTGCCTATAAATAGGGGACTATTTTATTAATAAAATTTTGTACAATTATGTCGTTATATTGTTCATTACTGAGCACACATGCGTACATGCACACACACACACACACACACACACTCTCTCTCTCTCTCTCTCTCTCTCTCTTTCCTGCTTTACACCCTCATCCTTGGGTGTGACTCTTGAGCAAATTCAGATTAAACATCATAAAAGGTGCGGTGATCATGGATCATTTCAACAACAAGAAGAAGAAACTAACCAAAGAGATGCTGCAAGAGCGCACTAGAGTTTGTACGATAACAAATACAAGATTTGAAGGACCAAATGATTGGTCAAATGATAGAAGCAATATGGGAAGTAGTTTATCAAGGCAGGAGGGACACTTGTTGAGAGGAAACACTAGCACCCAATGCCTTAAAGATAACTCAGGCTCTCGAAAGAAAAAGAGACTTACAATAATAGGGTAGTGTTGGGTCAACGCTGCTGAACAAATAGTGGTTCAAGAGCATTAAGGCCCCCTGCCAGCCAAAGAATGTGTTCTCTCGATAGATTTTTAAAGTTAAACCCCCTAAGAAATTTCAAAATACCATCAATGGATTCATATAATGGTCGGACTAATCCAACCGACCACTTAGCATCATTTGAATCAGCCATCTCTTTACTGAGGATCTTCAACATTTTGAAGTATTACCTCTTTTTCACTACGATGAGGGATTAGGCCCTCAAGTGTTTAATGGACTACTAGCTGGAGTGTTCTCCTACTTCACTGACTTCAAGAAAATGTTAGCGGCGAAGTTTGCTAGCACCCAAAAGACCCAGAAGAGTTTACAAGACCTATTGTAAATCAAGCAAGGGAAACATAAGAGCCTTCACTCATTTATTGCAAGATTCCAGAAGGAGATGTTGAAGGTGCTAGATCTGAAACCTATGATAGCACACGTCACCCTAGCTCATGTTCTGAAAGTGAGTCCCTTCCAATATGTTTTGGGTCTCCAAGGTTCAAAAGACAGATTGTTGGAGCCAATATTTAAAGATACAACACCTCTGTTTTTCACATCGTTTGTAGAAGAGTGATCCCAAAGACGACAGATAAATACCAAAGTAAAAATTTTGTCCTTTCGTTTGGCCATTTATGAAGATCATAGTCCCTTATGGGAAAATAGCGGGTGGATTGAAACCAATCGAGGAGGGCATGCTTAGTAACCTGAAGATAAGAAACTAGTAGATAATGAAGATAATAAACTAGTAGTTATGCAGTATTTTTGTCAACACTGCAAGCTTTAAGAACATCTTGTTCAAGTTTGTTTTTGATAAAATGAACCTCCCATTTATCTGACTCGTGGCACTGACCAACCATCTTTATAGTTTTTCTAGTGAGATGAAGGAAGCTTTAGGAGTTATTGCATTATCAATCACTTGGGGAGAAGGTAAGAAATAGTTCACCTATATGGAGGACTTCTTGGTGTTTGATTCACTATCGACCTACAACATGATCTTTGGTTTCCCATTGCTTAAAGAATACAAAGTCGACTTCTTGACGTACCACGTTGCTGTGAAGTTTCTTGGCAGACAGGTGAACAAAGAGTTTTAGGCCGGAGATGAGATGATGTCAAAGTATTATAGGAAAGGAAAGCTAAAATGGAGATCTGAAAGTTTTCCAACATCAAAATTGAGCACATTGACAGATAGATCAATGAAGTAGTTAATTTCCTATCAAAGTGCACTCGCTTAGGGGTTGGAATGCCTCAGAGGCTAATCTGGTCGACTATTGAAGTACCTAAAGCAATTGTTGCATGTATCTTTACATTTATTATCTTACACCTGAGAAAATTGTCGAGAAAATTACAAACCTAAGGAGATTCAAATGCAAAACGACAGAATACATGTTGATTAAAATACAAAATTGAGCAGTGCGCCTAAGTGAAAACGACACAATACTATTCTAATAGAAGAGAAAATAATAACTCAGCGACATAAGCAAATGCACTTTGATGGTTTTCTTAAATTTCTATGCATATAGACTAAAGGACTGATTCATTCTCTTTAGAACTATACTCCATATAATGTTTTTTCCAACACCTTTCAACTCCTCAAATTGACGGCTTTCACTTGCTCCTTTCCTTTTTATTTTGGATTCACTTTAGTGTTACTGCGAGACATGCCTTAAAAGTACCTATTATATACATAAATTTCATGTTTATTTTGATAATATTGCACTTAAATGAAAGATATTTTGCATGTTTTTAGTTTCAGTTGTAGAAAATAGAGTTTATAGGAAAATAAGTGAAAATTGATGCATAATGGAGTTATGGATTAGTGGCGCCTAAGTGCCACTTCTGAAGACAAAGCACCAGAGACTTGACGTGATTGGCGCCAAGGCGCCAAAAACGGTTACCCCTTTTTTCAATGAATTTGGCCAAATTTTGAAAAAAATTTTGAAGCGACAATTGATGATTTTTAGAGATTTACATATAGGGATGAAGTCCAAATGAAAATAAAGAGTGCTAGAAAGTGTTAGAGAGTGTTGGAGAGGGCTAAATGCTAGTGTGTGCGTGTGTGTGTGTGCTAGAGTGATTAGAGGAGACCCCCATTAGAGTGGTGGCTACCACAAGAGTGTGTGAGTCTTGTAAGAGTCTATTGGAGTCAAGGAGGTCAGGGAACTTCAAAGAATTGCTTGGGGAAGAGTTTGAGACAAGTATCTGTATTTTTATTTAAGTTTTGTGTTGTGAACTTGAGTTTTAATATAATTATTGTTTTGTTTTGTTATCCCTATGAATTCTGAGTAGTTTTCTTTTCCTTTTTCCTTGCAATAAGAAATAATCACGTGGAGAATTTGATTTGTTTAGAACTTATTTTAGTCCCAAAATTGTGATGGTATTTTCATCGGCTTTTCATTTACTTTATGAGATGATCACTTGTAATGTCAAAATCTGTTGTGAAATATAATGACCCGGGAGGAGGGCTATGATTTCACTCAACTAGTGAGTACAACACTAAACTTACGAGGAATGCCACCATAATCTAAACAGAGTGCAAATAGATAGGGAGATAAGTTTTGATGGGTGTAGAATTGGTGTTTCTAGGGTGACAGACTAGATCCTTTACCAATTTGGTCTAGAGTTGGAACCTGAAGTCTCTGGTAGGTCCTATAGAGTTGACACAATGGGTAATATAGAAGTGAGAGACTAGAATCTAATCAGCACTACCATAAAATAGGAACTTACTTTAAATTAACTAATGTTTTTTATGCACTCGAGAGAGGGTAAAAAGTAAGTATGCTCCTATTTGTCACAATACATCATGTAAGCATTTAAACATTTTAATTTGGACATAGATTATGAATTCATTGCAAGGGGAAAGATTCTTTTCATAACTAGAACTTTCTTTTACATTTAGCATAGTTTAGAATCTTAACATTTACATTTAGTTTTAAATAAAACTTGTAGGAATTTAGCGGCTTTACTTTACATCTGAATTTGTTATTATATTTTCTCGATTACTTTCTAAAGTTTTAAGTTAAAGTTTCACTAAAAGTTTATTAAAAAAATTATAGCTTCCCTGTAGGATCGATACTGGGGTTATTATAGAAAACTCTATATTACTTGAAACGATATGTATGCTTGCGTAGTACCTCTAGTGTAAAAACTATTATTCCATACTTTATAACATTTTCTTTATTTATACTAGCTGCTGAATATAAATTGGGTCAAGTTTTTTTTGTCATCTTTTAGAATATAAAAATCTGGGTAATTGCGGGTCGGGCTAAGTGATTGGCGCCGTTGCCGGGGAAGCGACGAAATTTTTATTTTTCTTAGACTTAGAAATTTTATTTAAACTATGGAATTATTTTAGAAAAATTATAGTGCTCTTAAAAATATTTTAAAAAATATTTTCAAAACAAAAAAACTTGGAAAATAAAAAATAAAAACGTAATATTTTGTTATTTTGAGTGTTTTATTTTATTTTCTGAACTTTCACATTTTGCATGCTTAGTCCAAGATTTGAAGGTTTGTTACCTTATGATTCTGGGTTAGAATGAACGACTAGAAAAATAAAAAAAACTTCACAATTTGCAAGAAATGACTAACACATCACATAATAGTAATAATATTGATATTCAAACTTTTGAAAATGAACATTATCATTTACAAAAACCTTTAAGAGACTATACAAACCCTACAACAGATGAAATTAACTTAAACATACAAACCCCTGTTGTAGCATCAAACTCATTCAAACTTAAACCTGCTATTATCCAAAAGGTACAAAATAATCAGTTTAAGTGAACACCATCTGAGGATCCAAATATACACCTTGCATGTTTTCTAGAACTATGCGCTACATTTAAGTACGATTGTGCATCAAATGATGTTGTTAGGCTTAGCCTTTTTTCTTTTTTCTTAAGGGATAAAGCTAAGATGTGGTTAAACTTTTTAGCACGTGAATCAATTAGAACTTGGGGAGATTTAGCACAGAAATTCTTAGCTAAGTATTTTCCACCTTCGAAAAATGCTAAACTTAGAAATGACATTACTTCTTTAACTTAGTATGAAGGTGAGTCAATATATGAAGCTTGAGAAAAATTTAAAGAACTCCTCAGAAAGTGTCCACATTATGACTTACGAGACTGATTAATTATTCAAACAATTTATAATGGGTTAGTAGGATCCCTTAGATCTATTATAGATGTTGTGGCTGGAGGGTCATTAATTTCAAGTTAGGAGAGAAATTGTAGAAATTGAAAACATGAAGAAATTGTTCCTAAGGATGTGGAAAAACCTGTCTCTTTAACTAAGATTAATTTAGAAAGGTCACCACCTTCTTTTCCTCAAAGACTAAGAAAATAAAAACGTAATCAACAATTTTCAAAATTTTCAAGATATTTAAGAAACCTACAATCATTATTCCTTTTGTTAAAGCCTTGGAACAGATGCCAAGTTATGCTAAATTTATGAAAGAGATTTAAAAAAAAAAGAGGAAATTTAAAGATTATGAAATTGTTGCACTAAATAAAGAATGTAGTGCAATAATTCAAAAAATCATTCCTAAAAAACTCAAGGATCTCGATAGCGTCACTATACCTTTTGCAATTGGGAAAAATTTTTTTGTGGAAAAGCTTTTTGTGATTTAGTAGCTAGCATTAACTTCATGTCATTGTCTATATTTATAAAGTTAGGTTTATGAGAGATTTCTGTCACTACTATAATCCTTCAGTTAGTTGATCGATCAATCACTTATTCTAAAAGGGTTATAGAGGACGTATTAGTAAAAGTGAATAAATTTATCTTTCTTGTGGATTTTATTGTGTTAGATATGGAGTAAGATAAAAAAAAATTTCTATCATTATAGGGAGACCTTTCCTTGTCACTCGACAAGCAATGAATGATGTGCAAAAAGGAGAATTAACCAAGAGAGTTAATGACCAGGAAGTTATATTTAATGTGCTTAAATCTATGAAGTATCCAACTAAAGTAAAGATGATAAATGCTATAGAATGAATATTATTGACTATTTGATTGTTAACCATTTCCAAGAAATGTGTGAAGTTATAAAAAATAAAAAAGAACTGGAGGATGAAAATGAAATTGATTTGCAAGATAAATCAAATGAGATAAATACAGAGGAGTCAAATTATGTTTAGAAAAATTTTGAGATTTTGGACACTACTGAAAATAGTAAACCTCTGATCCCTTCAATTGAAAAACCTCCTAAACTAGAGATGAATGTGCTCCCAACACATTTAAAGTACACATTTTTTAGGGAACTCGTCAACATTATTTATTATAATATGCTCAGATTTAACTGCAACTCAAAAAGAAAAATTAACGGAGACTTTGAAAAATTATAAAAAAACTTTTGGATGAACGTTAGCTGATGTTAAAAGAATCTATCCTTCAAAATGTATGCACAGAATTTTAATGGAAGATGATCACAAGTCTATGGCAGATTCTCAAAAGAGATTGAATTCTATCATGAAAGATGTTGCAAAGAAAGAAATTTTAAAGTGGTTTGATGTTGTAATTATTTATATTATTTCTAATAGTGTTTGGGTTAGTACCAGTCACTGTAATATGGAGACTCTTGCTTATTTGACACTACACTAGGATGCCAATATAACGAACTTGGGACACTTCTCACTATATTCAAGGCATACAATGTGTCACTCCCATGAAAAGTCCTAGCATTAACAAAAGCATTTAAAGGATTCATGTCATGATTTTTCAACAAATTTTATATTGACTGTCAACTACCTAACACAACCCTCTATTTTTCACATCCGGTGATTGAGACCCGAGAACAATTATATGATATATATAAACTAATTTTTTCATTCATAAAAAGAAAAAAAATAATGAAAGGTGATACCCTTTAATTTTCTCTTTCAAAGTAGCATAATTTTGCAAATGACTTATAAATATAGGGCTTGTATGACTAATAGTAAATTTTGGCTAATTATTAAGATTCTAGAATTTATGCCACTACCAAATGGTGATATAATGTCTTCATTTTTTGGCAAAATGTCTGTTTTTTTTAGAGTTTGTTGAGCATCACAAATCACTCACGAATTAGTCTCTCCTTGAGGACATAAAAACCCTTTAAAGCCTCTAAATTTAAATTTATAGAATACTTGCTCAGACGGGGAGTTGGGGGCATTTGACAAATCTATTGAAAATTTATGTTGTGATTTAACTTGTATTTATATTGCTGAAAATGACTTAACAAGAAAGATGTTTCCACCATGGTATAAAAAACTGAATAATATTGAAATTCAATGATGAAAACACAACTATCAAAACTTTTCAAAGAGGATACGATCTAATTTTAGTTATTGTTTTGTTAAATCAAAATTCTATTGATCATTAAAATAATTAGAATTGAGATTCATGTACTTGAAGTCATACTAATTTATGAGATTTGTGTTTGGCTTCTTTTTGTAGTTGTGTGGGTTTAGGGTTTAGGGTTTAGGATTATTTTTGAACTGTAATTAGTCTTATAACTCAAATACACAAAAAAAAACAAACAAGATAAAGAAATTCGTACTATCTTAATAGAATGCTTAAACTCCATCAGCTATTATACTTGGGTGGTGTTTGGCGTCAGCTCGAATTTATATTAAACGGGATTTATCAAATCCAGTAAATTCAATTGGCAGTGCGATAGACAGAACTCGAGGGTGATGGCAAGAAAAAATTCATATATCTGATTCACAATCAAATTTATTAAATTTGAATTTACGTCCTAAAAGAGAAGAAATGCAGAAAGAAAAGACATAACATGAACAATTATGATTTTTTTTTTTTTTTTTAATATTTGGTTGAATTAATGTTGAATTCATAGCTAAATTCTGTTTAAATTATATGTCAAACATGGTAAAAATGTAAACACGAATCTTTAAGATATCAAATGTTATCTGGATCACAACAGGATTGACCAACACATTATCAACCGACGAGCCTAGTCAACGAACCCAGTCGATGTTTCTATCGAACGAATAACCTCTCACCAAAATCAAATGAAAGCCTATGATCGATCGATCCATTCCCTCGACGTGAATGATCTTGCACGCAATCGACCGACATAATCAATTGACCACGAAGCATCGGGCAGCTAATGAAGCATTACGTTTTACTTTTATTATAAATATATTTTTTATTCGACGAATACGTCCATTCAATTATTTGGGCACTTACTATGACCGTTTCGTCCCTTTTTGCTCCATAACCCTGAGACAGGAACTTTCAGCTACTGCCTCTCCTTTCATCTCTCTAAGCTCTTAACTTTTGAGAGCATGTATTTTTAAAGATAATTTAGAATTCAATAATGTTAAATTAATTTATAAGAGAATAAAATTATTCCTAAAAAATTTCCTTATAAAAAGGAGAGGGAACGGGCAACCCACGTGGTCTTTAAATGAAAAGTGCCACCGGACCCTCAGAATCTGAGTCAACGCTCCTTCTCTCTCCTCCCATCATCCCTCTCTACAGTCTTACCTAAACTTCCGTGAAGTTTCTCCAAGTCTCCTGGTACTCTTTGTTTATTGATCACTCTTAATCAGCTCCCCACAAGATCCAGCCTAATATAATACACTACGGATCTGTGTAATTAATAGAAAGGCGAGAAGAAAGCAAAGCATTAAATGGATGACGAGTGCAGGAAAGGAAAGTTGAGGCAATCCCGTTTTGGTAGTGGAAAAAAATAGGATTTTTACATATCTACCACCTAAATCATATGTATTTACGTATCAAATCTTTCTGATCACATAAAAAAATTCACTATTTTAAATAATGGAATTTTTAAATCTAAAAATTATTTATTTATAAATCTAAATTTGGTACTATTTTCTATTAAGACCCTATTTGAGGCAGCTTATTTGGCGCACTGCGACGCCACTTTTTTCATTTGGTTTCGTGGTTTTCTCGTGAAGCGTCGCGAAGTTCAGCAGAACGCTCCCGCGAGCCTTGTTTCCTATTATATAGCGGTACCGCGAGCAGCTCCTATGACCACCGAACCCCCTCGCGACACTTCTCCCTCCCCCTTCTCGCGGCCGAGCCTCTCCCTCCCCATTCCCGCGGCAGAGCATCTCCCTCCTCATTCTCGCGCCGAGCTTCTCCCTCCATGGTCGCTTCCTTTTGTCCGGTCTGTGATCGGTGTCTCATGTTTGTTTGGATCTGGATAACTTTAACATTTCTTGTCATATAGAAGAGAGACTCTTTTGGGAAAGCTCTACGTGATTTAGGGATATCAAACTTATGTTTTTAACAATATCTCAGAGACTATGATTATAAAAATCTAGCCTACCACAATGACACTGCAGGTTAGGTGATTGATCTCTTACATATCCTAAGAGAGTTATAGAGAATGTTCTTGTTAAGATTGATAAATTTATTATCCTTGTTGATTATATCATCTAGATATTAATGAATATAAAGAAATTCTGATTATGCTAGGTAGACTATTTTTAGCCCCTCAATGGGCTATACTTGATGTTTAGAAAGAAGATCTGACTATGAGAGCTAATGACCAAGAAATTACCTTTAATTTTTTAAAATCAATCAATTTTCCCCAGGACTCTCATGATGGTACTAATCATAGGATAGATTTGATATATATATTAATTAGGAGTTAATTTAGAGTGTATATTGAGTTGGACCCAATAGGCAAAATTTGATTAAGAAAAATAGAGAAAGTCTTAAGAAAGAATCTGCTCTACCCTTAAAAGTGATCTTAGAGTGATTAGGGTCGGATAAGTTTAAAGTTCTAGTCAATATGACTAATTCCAAGCCTTTAGTTCCTTCTGTTGTAGAAGCACCGAAAATAAAACTTATGGTTCTCCTTAAGCACCTAAAGTATATATTTTTAGGGAGAATCTTCTACTTTTCCAACATAATTTCTGTTGAATTAAGTGAGTTGCAAGGGACAAATAATGATGAAACTTCTAAGAAAATTTAGAAAAGCATTTGGGTGGAGTGTCTTTGATATTAAAGAAATAAGCCCTTCCTTATACATGTATATGATACTTAAGGAGGAAGATCATAAAGCCAGGCTAATCCTCGGAGGAAGCTAAATTCACTAATGAAAAATGTAGTTAAGAAAGAGATTTTAAAGTGACTAAATGTTAGAATTATCACTACAAGAATTATGAAATTTTGTATCGGACAAACATGATGAAAAGTTGAGGTAAAACCAACAATAATTTGGTGGATTCATTGAATTTGCACCAAATTTGCGTCAGAAGGGTCTCCGACGGTAAACGGGGGTCGATAATATTATTTACATCAAATTTCCATTGAAATTTTTCGATGATAATATTTTTCGTCGGACTTCTCATCTTCGAATTATGCCACAAAACGATCACAAATTATCATCAGATTTTGTGTCGCCAATATCGGATGCAAAGTTGTGTTGAATTAGCATCGGAAACGTCTGAACATAATCCGACACAAATCTGTAACACAGAAAAAATTTAAAAGAACTTTTAGATTCGTACAACCTGCACAGAAACAAAAATAATACTAACAATCACAAAATAATGTAACAAATACTAATCAAAAGTATCAAAAGTTTATATCTACATTCTTAATATAAGTTTAAATATTTTAGAAATTAAAAATACATAAAAAATTCTTTTAATCTTTCTTCTCATCATCCTCCTCCTCCTTGACTACAACACTCACCGGTCGCTTGCCCCAACCCATACTCTTCGTCAGGTGTTCTATACTCCCATAAATTATTTGTTGGCTTTCACACATATGGCAAAGCTCCTCATTCCCAGCAGCGACCTGCTAGACAAGCTCCTCAGTATCTGAGTATGACGAGCTAGTGTCACCCACAGAAGCACGAAAGATATTGGCTTGAATGGTAGGGTTATCAAGTCTATGATGTATCTCTTCTAAAAAAGGATTGTCAATGTCCTTAAATGGTCTATGTTGATCATTCTGTTCTTGGTTATTTGTCATTGCTCCTTGAATCTTTTTTAGTTTTGCATGTTTTTTAAATTTTTTTGTGATTTTTTCTATTTTAGGGTTAAACAACACTATTTCAATTGATCTACTTTTATGTATGAAGCCTAGGACTAACAAATGACATTTAACTAACAAATAAATCAATTATAAAATACATATTACTCAAATTACAAGCTTAACAAATATGTGCAGAAAGCAAAAAATAAAAAAATACAAATCATAATATTTTTAGAGTTTTAACACTATAAATAACAACACACAATAAACTATAGACCAAAATTAACAATAGAGTTTTCAAACTTAAACTTCAAAATTTTCAACTAAAATTCACCTAAATTGAAAATTTTACGTCATTCCTTGACAACAATGAAAAAAATTAACTTGATCCGCTCTATTATGACACATGCGTCAATCATACAAATATACGTATCGATTAAGTAATATATGAATTTTGAGTTCGTGTATCAATTCCACATAGACTTATACTAGGACTTTAAATCAAATAAATGAGGGACAAAGCCTTGACAGATAAAATCTATGATAAGAATCATATCTTATGAATCTTAATCCTAAACCACCATCTTTTCCTCATCTTGAACTTACAAATGCTAACCCAATTAGCCCATCTTGTATTTTCGATGCTGCTATGGAGAGATCTCATGGACAACTGTGATTCAACTCAATTAGCCCAATCTTGTGCATTTATTCTTGGCTCATGCCCTCATATAAGAAAAGAAAAAAAAAGAAAAATTTAAGTTTAAGAAAAAAACACTAAAAAAAAAACTAAGCTATGCTTATCTAGAAATTCTCTCTTTACAAATTTTTCTATGATAGGACTTAAATTCTCAAACGTATAAAATGATATTGTGTTAGAGAATAAATCCTTTCGCAAATTATTTGCGTTTAATGCATGCATTGTGTTTGAATGGGATCAACTTAAAGTCCAATTTTATTTAGATAGTATTTGAATATTGGAACTAGAATTTGGAACATTTCATCCATTTCACACAAATTTGAAACCTTAAACTTTCTTTTACTAAACAAAGGAACATAAAAAGAGGAAAAGTCCAACAAGCAAATATTAATATTTTGAGCTTTTAAATAGGACTTGATCAAAATCTAGAATATGAAAATTTTGGAATATATATGTAAAGATATAGTTTAATCAAACCGGTCTCATCTCCATTGGATCTAATCAAACTTGATCGGTGGCCTAATCCTTCAGAAGAAAATCTAACCCTGTCATTTCCAGATTGTTAATCAAGTCAAATTAATTTTATTCATCCAAGTGAAGATCTGGCCTGTCTAGTATATCCATCGGCTTTATCTACAGTTGCACGGCTTCCATTGGAGGCCAAGAAATTTAATTATTAAAAATCGTTTTTTTTTTAATTTTATATATTTTTTTCAATTCATTGTAAATAAACTTCAATAACGTAAACAAGTCTATAAGATAATACTTGGATTATTGACTAACTTGCCCGAAATATAACTTTCTTCTACAATTAATTTCCAGTCATCACCGTCGTTCGCTTGTCGACTATTACTCGCCAGAGGATTCTAGTCTTATATCACCATTTGGTCTCAAAAGTCAGTGAAATATGAGAGAGATAAAGAACGAAGAATCCTGCACATGACTTTTATCTCAGTTTACGTAAGTCTTCAATCCATGAATCATTAAAGAGCTTTAATCAGAAATTCAGAATGGAAAATAGAATAGCTCTTAAAAGTTAGCAAGCATCAACACATCTTGATCTGTTCAATTTTTTTTATTTAATTTCCAGAAACAAAAAATGGCAACAACTATGATAAAAATTTCATAATAACATGCATCTAGTTTCACATATTTTTCTTCAGAGTATGTATTTTTAATGCATGAAACCCTATATATCTATGTTGTATATATGCTAAGTATTTGAGTTTTACATGCTATTACATGTTATTTACTGTTATTTTAATTTGGTACATAATCATTAAATATGTAGAACTACTCCATTGTACATTAATATTGTCACATGGTTTGTCATTTCTCATAATAGAAATAATTCTTAATTTTGGTATTTTAAGAAGATTAACATACTTTAGTTGATATATATATAGATAAATATATTACTATATACTGCTTTTTATAAAATTATATTGGCAATATTTGTATAACAAGTTAAGGGAATACACGTGCATATTTACTGATATTTTAAGAACAAAATGACATTAAATTTTTTTTCAAAATGTTTGATTTTCTCTTTGGAATTCTTTTGCAGTTTTTCCTGCGTAATTTCAAATTGTTCCATCTCTTCCTATCTTTTTGTTTGACCTATGCCACTTGCTAGTTGTCAAAGAAAGAAAAAAAACTGACTACTTTCACATTTAATCACAGAAGGCGATTTATTATCTACTATCCTTTGCAGCCACATAATAAACAATTAATAAGAGAAGTAGCTAGAGGTATCTCGGAATACATTTAATAATATGATTTTTTTTTAGTTTGAAAAATAAATGAAAATTAATTAAATTTGTGGATCCAATTAGAGGTATTCAGATTTAAAAAACGTGGTCATGAGAAAGGGCATGCTTGGGGCAGCTTATTTGGTGCGGTGACATTTTGAAAACGCACTGACCTGTTTGGGTAAACTGCGTTTTGACAGTTTATGCGTTTTCAAAATGCAGAAAACAGTGTTTTCACACCGCACATATCTAGGTGCGGTGGGAGCTTATTGACAATGGTCTGACTTTTCCAAAAAAAATAAAAATTTGTAATAGCCACCGCACCTAACTTATCAGCAGATTATTGTTAATCAGCTTATCAGCAGATTATTCAATAAGCTACAGCTGTCCCAAACAGAAATTAAATAATTAACACAGGACTCTGTAAATGATAATTTTTTATTTAATGTTAATTATAATTATTTTTTAATCATATTCTCAAATTAAGGTATTTTTTTTGTTAAACCCAGTCGCATTTCAACTTTAAACATCATCAGTATTTAAGAGAGAAATGTTCTAAATAAAAACTTACGGAAGTGCAAGGAAATAATTGCTTTGCCCACGAAAGTTATTTTATTGTTTGGACCTTATTCAAATCATGTGTTAAAATTTCAAGATAGGATTGAATATGTCACAAAAAAGAATAAAATAAGACTTATAAGAGTTTCAAAATATCATATAATGCTATAGCTGTAATGTATTACAATTGAAAGCATTACAATATTGCATAACATTTGTAAAATCAACATTAAATATGATACGACACCACTAAATTTTCATCATCCTGCACAAATCTCGAAGCATGACACGAATCCCGAGACAATATTTTGAACAAGAAACATTCAAATCTTGATAAAAATCATCTAGAACTCTAATTGCAGCAAACTTATAGTCAAACTGACTGACTTGATGAGACAGATCTAATGATATAAAAACTAGTCCAATCCGAGTCAAATCAAGCTTAAATCAAGTCATTAAACCACCATTGAAAGATTTCCGGAAACATTTAGAAAGTCAAACGGCTGTCAAATATGTAAGTTTATACTCAAATCGAGTGGCTCGACAAGACAAATCCAACGAGCTCAAGATCACTCAATTCTGACATCATTAAGGCACTCAAACGTCCATTAAACGTTGTATGATCGAGGGAAGCTCTCTGAACCGTCCGATCAAAATGGCTCATATTCTTGCATTAATTGCACCCATAACACTATAAATAGAGCCCCATTCCTCTCATGAAGAAAAAGGAAGTCTAGAGAGAGCTTGAGGTCTTGAGGAGAAGCTGCAGCTTAGCATCACCACCAATAGTCATCGACCACCACGACCTCCATCGTCGACCACTGCTGACCTCCGTCATCAACCGTCGTCGACTGCCGTCTATTGTCGACGACCACCGCCGATCATCATCGACCCCCGCCGATCGTCATCGACCACCGCTGACTGTCGTCAACCTCCACTTACCGTCACCGATCACCACCAACGAGATGTCGTCAATCGACGTTGTACATTGAATAATATAGTTACTCTTTCTCGTATGTGGGACAAGGGATTTATGTAATCATCAATCAATAGTAGATTTCTGCAATTGGGCTAGACCCCGTGGTTTCTCCCTTACGGGTTTTCCATGTAAAAATTTCATGAGTCATCACCGTTTTTTTTATTTCATATGTGTGTGTACTAAACTTTCGTACAACGCTAAGATGATAATTTGTTACTCTACCGCGGTAAATTTTTTAGCACGCATCAGTTTGGCGTCGTCTGTGGGAAGTTCTCAATTCCACAACAGAATACTTGCTCAACGTTCTACATGACCACCAGACAAAATATTCGGGAGAACGGAGCAGCTCGCTCTAACACCCATCGATCCAGGGAACAATCACGAAGTCAAGGACGACATGTTTCTTCATCTTCCCGCCCTGGAAGACATTATCCAACTAACGAGGGGGTTTTGGGTCTTTCTATGGAAGTACAAATGCGTAGAATGGAGGAGTCTCAGCTGGAGATCATGCAGTTCCTACGAAGGACCTAACAACCACTGTCCACATCGATGAACGATACTCGTTTGCCATTAAATTCATGACCTACGACAAACATACCGCCCTGAGAGACTCGTACCGATCCCCCTGCTCAAGAAGGAACAGTTCCCTTGTCAGGAGGTGATGTTGAACTTCTAGAAACCACAAGTTCCACTCATCCATCTCATGCAGATCCAATGACACCACCACATCTTTCTACCATTCTAGATGATGTCATACGTAACGAACTACGTCACCTCGTCTGAGAATAGTTCCCTCTAGAGAAGAAAGATCGCTTTCATACTCACCATAACATCCTTGAATCATCTCCTTTAGCAAATGTAGTCCTCCAACACCCTATTCCAATAGGCTTCAAGTTGTCGAACATTGACACATATGAAAGGATAACTAACCTCTATGAACATATTGATCATTATCGAACCATCATGCACATTCAACGTGCCTCTGACGTGCTTCTATGTCAGTTGTTCCCAGCCACTCTTAAGAGACAAGCTTGAACCTCATTCTACTCTCTGTCGGGGGGCACTGTAAACACCTACAACGAGCTTGCCAAACTATTTGTAGAGTAGTTCATAGCAAATCGACGAATCATCAAAGATTCATCCCATCTCTCAAAAATTCGTCAAAGTGAAGGAGTATCGCTTAAAGACTACTTCCGCAGTTTTTCTGCTGAAGCCTGTCAAATTCAAAGAGTAGATCTAGAGTTACTTAGGGGGGTTTTTTTGAGGGGCTCCACACAGAACCCTTCTACTCATCAATGATGTGGGAGACAGTTCGTTCTTATGTCGATCTTGTCCACCGTGTTGAGGCCCAAATCACTGCAGACGAGGCTATCAGTGGACATAAGTAATGATTTGAGAAATTTGGGGGAAAGCTCAAAGGTAACTCCAGAGACAATAATCAAACTTCGCAACCGAGAAAGTCTGAACAACCGAAGAATTGTGACCTCCTCCTTCAACTTGCGGGCAACAAACTGAATATGGACCTAAGAGTATACACCACTCAACACGTCACGTGCAAACATCTTGATGGCTATCAAGGATAAGCAAGCTATTAAGTGGGTTCACCCCTTAAAACCTTACACGGGAAATCAAGAACATTACTGTCATTTTCATTGAAGTTATGGCCACACCACTAAGGCATGTAAACTCTTCAGGGAAGAAATTGAAAGGTTGATTCAACATGGATATCTTGGTTGATTTATTCAAACAAACTAGCTGGTAATCATAATGCTCTTGTTGGGGGCAACAATCACAAAGGCAACAACATGGGGGTCACCCATTCGAAGGTGAAATTTAGACAATTGCAGGAGGTCCATTGCTAACAGATCAAGTTCTTATCACTGCACCTGGTGAACCAGCACATAAGAAATTGTTCTTTGAACCTATCACTTTTGATGATTCTGATCTAGAAGGAGTCCGAGCATCTCACCAAGATGCTCTTGTCATTAGCGCAGGAATTGGCGAACCCTGCTACAATGTAAAAAGGATACTGATCGACAATAAAAGTTATGTTGATATTTTGTTCTATTCTAATTTCCTTATTTGAGACTTACAATAGAAAGACTTCAACCTGCATCTGGGTCATTATATGGTTTTAATAATCAACCCAATACGGATCGAGGGAACAAGAAATATCCATATTGTTATGGGAGATTTTCCTCGACAGATAACTTGCTCAGTCCAGTTCATTGTTATCAAGTCAGAATCAGCATACAATGCCATCTTCGGGAGACCTCTACAATCCATTTTTGGTATCGTAACATTTTTGTTACACTTGAAGCTCAAATTTCTAACCCCAGCAGGGATTGACGTCGTACGAGGAGATCAACAAATAATACAATCATGCTACCTCAGACATACTCAACCACGCCCATTAATGACACTTAGCATTGAAAACTTTGATCTCTAAGATGAAGATGTATCTCAAAGAGCTTCTCCCATGGAAGATTTGGTTCATGTCCCGCTCTCTAATGAGCGCCCATCGAGAACAGTACAAATTAGTTCCTTACTCTTCGATGAACAAAGGTCAGAATATGTAGATCTCCTCCAAAGGAACATAGATATTTTTGCATGGACCCCGGCTGACATGCCTGGGGTTGACCCTGAAATAATTATGCATTCTTTAAAGATAGATCCAAATTTTAAACTTGTCGTCTAATCCTGGTGAATATAGTTGTGTTAAAATTATATGGTTGACTCCGCAATGCAACGGTGTCAAAATCTTGATGCAATATTTTATGAATTATAAATTTAAGCAATAATGTTAGGATTCTATGCAAGTAAACGTATTGTTATCAAGTAATAAATGACTTTCTATTTAAGTCCCAAATATCGGTCCCACGGGGAATGTTTAAATTTGAAATGATAAATTTATTAGGAAATTCACAGAAAGTCAAAACGAAACTACTGTCACTAATTTCGAATTTTGTGATATTATCAGAACTAAATAATTTAACTAATAACAAAATTGAAATACAAAGTTTAAAGAGTGACTACTAAATTATTAAACTATGTTTATGTGATGAAGATTTTTTATGTGAAAAAGTATATTTCTCACTATAATGAGATTTTGGTAAAATGAGATGAGATAAATGGTTCAAATATGTATTGTGCCAAACAGGAGCAGGTTTAATTCTCTACCCTGATACAATGTTAGAGAATATCATTGGCTAATCCCAAGTTTAGTCGTTAAATCTGTGGCTAGGCTAGGAGGATGCTGGCTCCCACTTCCCTTCACCTGAAGGCTAACTCTCGCTTTGGTTTTTAAACACTAAGACCGAATTAAGGATTTTAGTCTGTCACTCTAAAGATTCTCTAATTCTACACTTAACAAAGTTTATTTCTCTATTTATTTGCACTTAATTATATGAACAAAATTATCCTTCATGGAATCAAATGTGATCCTCACTTGTTGTAGAACTCATACTTCATTTCCTGGATCATATATTTCACAACATATTTTAATAATTCAATTAGTCAGATTGAAAAGTAAATTAAATTCTGGGTTGAAAAATCATCATAATTTGTTATATATTTTAGTATTGACACATCCACATTATCTCTTCATTTCACCATATCTCAGTGTATGGAGAAAGATAAAGGAAACTACTCAGACTTCATGAGAAAGATACAACAAAACAAAAATTTCATATATAAAAGTAAGTTCATGCAACACTAATAAATAAACAACACTTATATGAAACTCTTTCTCAAAGAAAATATCTTGTAGCCTCTTCTAGGAAATGAAGGAAGAAGAAATCTCTCACTTTTCTCCTTCTCCAAAACTCTTAGAGAAGAGTTCACACTTAATCTCACCATAAAACTCTAAATTATATGCGATGCGTAGAAGGTTGAATTGGGGCGATGAAATGTTAGGAAGAGTCACTTTTCTGATCAATTTTGGTCTCAAATAAAGCCTAGAGTCGGTTCTCCAATAGGTGCCTCCAAAAACTCTTCAAAAATCATTCAAATTCGTCGAATCTTCTAGAAACAGGGGTGAACCGACATTGGTGTCGTTGACACCCATTCTGGCGTCGTCGGCGCTAGTGTTCCACAATTTAATTCAATGTTTTCTGTCAAACGACGTCGTTGGCGCTGAACAAATTTTAACTTCTTCATTTTTTTTCCAAATTTCATCATTTTTGCCTCTTTTTTTGCTTCAAGTGCTAAAATTCAATAACCTGCAAGAAAACATAAAAAATCTTCCATTAAAGTGTAATATCACCAAAAATGAGTATAAAATATGTGTCTAAAAATGCATATATTTTTTGTGTATCAGTTAGTCATGGTCCCCAACGCAACAAATTATCCCCTCTCTGAGAAGGCCCATACATCGTGGATGCTATGATCAAGCTTGAAACCTTTAAGCTCAAAGACTCAGATGGAAAAATTCTGCCTTGGACTTGGAATGCCGAGAATCTTTAAAAATACTACCAATAGCACTTCATTCATATAATCTATGTCATATTACATACAATGTCAATATATCTCTGACTCATTAAATATATTTACTTACTTTATTCTACAAAAAAAAACTTTAGAAAGTGTAACGACTCTTCCACGAGTTACTTTATGCTCTTGGTTCGAGAAACACACAACTCTTGTTATATCTTAGTCAGAGCACAGTCAATCCCAAAGGGATTTGATTTGACCTCTTGGGTTAACATCGTTGAGTTTTTACTCCGATAAACAACCTTGAAAAGGTTAACAGTCCTTTGTGGACTACACCTGACCCCTTCCACACAGCTTCATAAGCGAGCAATGCTCCAGCAAACAACCTTGGATGGATTAATAAGTCCCCAGTAGACTTCCGTTGGCTCCTCACATACAAATTAACATCATCAAGAAATACTCTGATGCATAACCCCAGCCAAGTTAAAATTCACTAGCAGTTTATCCCCACAATAACTTTCTCATTTACTAGAACTTCTAAGATATATTGTATCCACTGTGGAATGAAAGGAAAAGATTATCATAAAATAATAAATAAAAAGAAAGAGAAGATACTGGAGGGGCAAACAGCTAACAAAATCTATAAATTAAACAAGATGATCTTCATGCATCATTAACACAACATCAAAATAACATTTGTGAGGATCAAACAACATGACAAAAGCAAACACACTACAAGCATAAAATGAGGAGTAGAACACTAACCAACGTCAACATTCTCCTCCGCCCCCTCATCGTCAATAAAGAGCACCTTCTTCAATTCACTCTTGATGTTATCACCATCAGAATCTGAGGAAGAATCCTTTGA
Organism: Phalaenopsis aphrodite; assembly: GCA_003013225.1. Classification (NCBI taxonomy): domain Eukaryota; kingdom Viridiplantae; phylum Streptophyta; class Magnoliopsida; order Asparagales; family Orchidaceae; genus Phalaenopsis; species Phalaenopsis aphrodite. The sequence goes on from NEWO01000001.1 coordinate 6,596,934, forward strand.
ATCTTGGCTAGGAGTGAGCCCCTCCACGATTATACCGGTTTGACGTTGCATTGCTCGACTCTCCTTCAGAAAACCCCAGATGAATCATTCCTCGGTGAACCACTTTTGCTGCTCCTTTACCTCAACATCAAGCACCCGATCACGAGCCTCTTGAACACGATTTCAAATGATAGTCTTAGACTCAAGAGAGTTTTTAAAGTCCTCGACCACTTTACGCTTAAATTCTGAGACATCAACTTCTTTTGCGGACCTCAAAAGTCGGATCTCTTTTTTTTTGCCTAACACCATCGACTTAAGGGCTTTTACGTTCTTATTACTTTAATGAAAGCTGGCACGTGCTTCAACCAAACTCCTGAGTTTTCTCCAAATCCTAAAGCTGCAACGAGAGGGAAGTTGCCATTGTTGAAATTTATGTTCTGCACTCTGTCAACTGTGATTCCAAAGATGTAATTATTCCAAACCCGGATTCATACATATGCTTGTACTCGCATTGAAAATATTTGATCTTAACTAACTCGGAATTTCGGTTTCTCAATGTCAGTTCTAGTCCCTTCTGGGTTTCCACCATACTATCTATTTAGAAGAAGAGAAATATGGGTCAGAAAGATGAAATAATTGTATAGTAGCACAAGATGAAAGAAACTTACAAAACTCTCAGCTTCCAAAAGCCCAGTACATTCATGAGACAAGATATTCTTAGGAACGTGAATAGTTGAAGGGCTTGGCAAGGGCTCCCATGAAGTTTCAACATTCTTTTGTTTCTGAGGCAGTACTTCATAGTCACTGCTCATGGAGAGCCGCTTTAATGATTCTGTGAGGGTTAGCTCGGAAGGTCTCCTCTTAGATTTCTTTAATACTATAGCCATAGACCATTCGGAGTGGAAAAAAAGCTTAACATTGAAAACTGATTCTTCACTCACAAATTTGTAAATATACTGTGTCTCGAGCAACATATCCTTCAAGTCACAAAATCCCATCATTTGTAATATTCCCGTTTCGGTAGTCTGAAGAAAGACATGCAATTGTTGAAACCTTCCTCGCCTCTCACGGAGCCCCCAACCTTTTTGTGTAAAAAAGAATTTCACGGACCATTGTCTCATGGATTCCTTTAGGCGAAAATCCAACATCTTATGCTTAAACATCATATGATCATGTGTATCGCTAAAGAACCCGCACATCCATGCCAAAATTGATGGTGTTAATGTCGACACACGACTCCTTAAGAAAACAATTAACCCAATAATGATTGTCACCAGCCGACAAGAGAACTGAGCAATACAAACCCGAACGCCTTCATAATATCAATAAACTCAGGTGTCGGTGAAAATCTTAAACCTGCTCTCAAGGCTGCCTCATGAATGACAACATACCCAGGAGGAGGAGAAAACGCTCGATCAGTTGAAGTTGGCAATTTCACTACCATATCATTTGAGAAGTAAAACTTCTTTCGAAAAAAGATCAAGTCGCTCTCCCTCAAAACTGACACAACATTCAATGGTTACTTACTTTTCCTCTTGTTCTCAGCAGAACGGGGTTCTCCAGTTGTTTTCATTTCCGCGACAGTACACTGCAACATTGCAACGCAACGCTTCACCACAATACAACACCACAACGCTTCGCCGCAACTATGCACCGCAATGCTTCGTCGTGACATTACACCGCAACGCTTCATCGTGACATTACACCGCAACGCTTCGTCGCAACTCTGCACCACAACGCTTTGCCGCAACTCTGTACCACAACTTTTCACTACAACTATACACCTCAACTTTGCGCCGCAACTTTGCGCCACAACTCTTCACCGCTACTCGTGATGATTTTCTTCTTTTGAGAAATCCCGGATCAGCTGGGGACTCCACCTCTACCCACTCAATCAGGACCCTATTTATAGACTTCAAAAGGGATTTAACCATTTCAAAAAGAAGTGAAAAATTAAATATTTGTTATTAAATAGACTTCAAAAAGAAGTGAAAAATTAAATATTTATTATTAAGTTGGTTAAAAAAGGTGTGAAAATATTAAATGACATGAAAAAAAAAGAAAATAACTTTTCATCTTAAAAAAAAACATTTTCATCTTCCAAAAGAAAATAATAATAAGAATAATTATAATAATAATAATAAATCAAATCAATTTTCTCGAATTCCATGAGAAATTTGGGCTCCCTAACTCTGAATATAAAATTTCTATATTTTGTCTAAGGTAGGATTTGAACCTTGTCAACCTCTCATGAAGCAAAAAATCTTACCAACTGAGCTATCTTCAACTTAAATGCTTCTAATTTTGATATTTTCGGACGATAAAAATGATCACACTCAAAAATAGGGGGGCAACTGATAAGATATCAATAAATTTTCATCATCCTGCACGAATCTCGAAGCAAGACATGGATCTCGAGATGATATTATGAATAAAAAACATTCAAATCTTGATAAAAAGTCATCTAGAGCTTTAATTTCAGCAAACTTATAGTCAAACTGATTGGCTCGATGAGACTGACCTAATGATATAAAACTAGTCAAATTAAGCTTAGATCAGGTCATTAAACTACTGTAGGACACATTTGGAAAGTCAAACGGTTGTCAAATATGACAAGTTTATACTCAAATCGAGCGACTCGACAAGAAGAATCCAATGAGCCCAAGATCACTTAATTGTGACATCATTAAAACACTCAAATGTCCATTCAACACCGTATGATCAAGAGAAGCTCTCCGAACCATCCGATCAAAATGACTCATATTCCTGCATTAATTGCACCCAGAACATTATAAATAGAGTCGCATCCCTCTCATGAAGAAAAAAAGAAGTCTAGAGAGAGCCTGAGATCTTGAGGAGAAGCTGCAACTCAGTATCACCGCTAATAGTCCTCGACCACCACCGACCTCCGTCGTCGACCCCCGCCGACCCCGTCATCGACCCGCGTCGACCGTCATCAACCTTCACCGACAGTCATCGACCCCTGCCGATCGTCGTCAACCTTCATCTACCGTCATCGATCACCACCAACCAGACGCCGTCAGTCGACGTTGTATCTTGAAAAATATAGTTGTCATTTTCCGTCTGTGGGACAAGGGATTTATGTAATCATCAATCAATGGAGGATTTCCGCAACTTGGCCAGACCCCGTGGTTTTTCCCTTAAGGGCTTTCCACGTAAAAATTTCTAGAGTCATCACCGTTTTTTTTTTATTTCATCTATGTGTGTGCTGAACTTTCGTACAACGATAAGACGATAATTTGTTACTCTGCCGCCGCGAATTTTTAAGCACGCATCAAAATGAAAGAACATGTAATTTTTCAATAGTACAAAACCAACATAATCACAACAATTATCACACCAATAGACACAAAAATCTAAAAATAACTTAATAAAATCTCAATATCGATTAAACAATATAGTTAAATGCCATTTCTATGTCTGAGGAGAGTCTAAGTATTTAAGAGTGATATATATAAAGTCAACTACTTTCCATTCAATATGGTACATAAGATACTTATTTATATCACTATTAATTATTCACATTTAACTTCATTTACATTAATATAAAGTACAAAAATTTATAGTTTATGTCATAATTATGTCTTAAAAATATGCCTGTGAAGATTATTCGATTTCAAATCATTCTCAACAAACAATAGCAATTATATTTTTAATATGTAATTATAACTTCAAGCCACCAATTTACAAATTGGAAAAGAATATAATTAAAAATATCATATTTATATTGATCTTCAGCATCATACTTAAATAATATTAATAATAATTACAATCATACTCAACATAATGATGGTTTCATCATATAATTTTCTCAATCATATTGTAGCTCTATATGTGACCTAAGCCTAGTAGAGTAGATATCTACATAAAAAATATAATAACTCCAATGAGCTAATTTCAAAAGAGATAATGAATATAAAACAATGAAATATTTATACTATGTTGGACCCTGTTGAACTATGTACTTGATATATTTTTTCCAATTTCGGTTACTATAAACCAACCAATTGTATATACATATACACTAAATATTTTGTCGTGTGATATGGAGGGAATATTTTTATGATGATACTCTTTTTCCCTTGGTTCTGCAGTAGGGTCAAATTCAGGAGGGATTATTGCGTGCGGACACCGCATGCATCTCTGCATGTGGTGTTCGATCTTGGCCGTAGATCAAGGTGATCTATGGCCAAAATTATTTCCTTTTTAAAAAAAAAAATTAAAAAATTTTAAGTGGGGCCGACCGAAATACATCAGGACCGTAAATCAGTTGATTTACGGTCCGGATCGGGCACCGCACGCAAGCTCTGTATGAAATAATTTTTGCAAATTCAGGGGTGTATGATATAAAAAATTTTCCTGTCCCGAGTGAATTTAGGTATTGAGTTCTCGCACCAAAAATAGCTTTCTATTGGTTTCAAACTGAAGGAAAAAGACGAGAAGTTGCTTTCTCTTCCACAGTATTCTAATGAAGTATTAAATAGTAATAATAGTATTTAATTTCTTCCCATCTTCATCACGTTTTCCAGTCTCCTTCCTTCGACCACCAATTAATTAATGAGAGAAAAGTATTTTTCCAACTTCCTCAAGCTTTCTCTGTCCTCTTCCCAACTTGCGAGTCTTTTCGTCTTCCTCGACGTCTCTTTCTCTCTCCTCCTTTTTCAAACCTCTTTCTCTTGGTTTCAAACCGTCCTTCTCAGCTTTAAAGAGAGAGTGAGGGACGAAACCCTAGCTTCGGTCATGCTTCTTCTAGAAGTCAACGTTAGGGCAAATGGTCTTTGTCTTTAGCCATGTTGTTTTCAACCTACTCTCCTTCCTTGTCTTCGTGCTTATCTGTTCATTAATTGGTGAGTATTTAAATAATTAGGGTTTTGGGTCCTGAGTCTATCTTGATGACATTTTCGTGACGGGTTGTTTGAGGGAGTCAATGGGCGTTCTTGGCCTTCACGTGGAATTGGAAAGCAGTTCCAGCGTAATATCCTTCGCTTAATTTGTATTATTTCATGAAGGATATGGATTTTATTTTATTTTTTACCTTTAGATATTTATTCATGTCATTAAATTTAAATAGTAAAAAAACTATCTTTGATAAAAGTAAATAGGTTAATGAGTTTTTTTTTATAAAATATTCTTTTTTTTAGATTGGAAACTACTGTGTATTATATTTTAGAAAAATAAATTGCATGTATTTTAAGGAAAAAATAGAAATAAAATTTTGAAATTTAATTATAAATTTTTATTTTGATATGATGTACAAATTTGCATAGTATGCCCGATACATCAATAAAAATAGGACAGTTTGTTTGACATCTAATTTTAACAAATTTATGACCAAATTGACCGATTCGTTGCAGGTTAATTAAATGATCTTCAAATTTTATATATTTATAGTCGAATTAAATGACTCAATGATATATATTCATCAAGTGTAAGACCAATTAATTTATATATCATTAAAAAACTTAAATACTCAATACTTTATGATTATGATCACTTTGGGACAAATGTTGGAGTGTTCTAATTTTTTTTTTTTTTGGGTGTAAGAGAAAGCTAATCTCAAATTTAATAAATAAGCCCACACATTTTATATGATGGATAGCTGGGGATTGGGGATTTGCAGCTGGATTAGTGATTAGAAAAAGCTTAGAGGTCTGAAGATTCCTTAAGCTTGACTTAACCATTGTTCACCATCAATTCACTTCCATTGGATTGCTAGCACCCTACCACCACAATCAAATTATTGTCACTTGATTGTCATTGTCGGTCTGGCAATTAACATTGGATTATTGTTGCCAAACCATCATCATCGATGCATCATTATGGAATCATTGCTACCTAACTACTATTAGCATACCACTTATGTTTTTTCATCATCGCCAAAAGACGATCAATCAATCACAAATGCACAATCATCATCACCTATATATGGTCACCTGCAATCATCACCCAACTATGATCACACAACCATAGTCATCTAATTATGATCATCTAAACAACCTCACTCGATTACTACCAACTGAGTACGCTTGCCTGATCTATAGCCCATCTATGGTTGTCCGTTCACTGCCACTTGACTTATTTTGATTGGCTTCCAACGCCTATCTATGGTTGTCCCACCTCCGCCTCACACATTCATGATTGGCTAAACTGTATTTCATGACTACAACCACCTAATCATTATTGCACATCGGTCAAATAATTACATGACCATTGAAGATAATCGTTGTTCATTGATTACGAACCTCTAATTATCATTTTCTGACTACTGTCACTCGACTTCTAAGCTTGAAAAAATCTTATGATAATCATCACTCGTTAACCCCATACTCATCGACCTCTTATAAGATTGATACATGTCGTCAATTCACACATTTGCAAATATAGATTATATATGTCTGTGATATAAGTCATCTCTTATAAGGTTGATGCATTACATCGAACCAATGTTGATGCCTACCAACATTTTTGTCTATCAATAGGACCATTACAAATATCAATGCTTGATATTTTTTTATAAATGTTAATGTCTACCAACTTTGTCATCTATCATAGTTAATAAGGCACATGCATATAGTTGAAATATGACATCACGTTAAGGTAGATGTATACTGTAGACATTAATGTCAACCTTTGCTATCTTTGTCGCCTTTCATGGACAATAACATTGATACACATTGTGTAAATGTATGTCTTCCTCATCAAGACTGTAAAAGAATTTTTCCGTCTTTTGACACATCTCATCTTATAAGAATGATTATATAGTTTGTAACACAATACCCTGAAAATAACTCTAATAAGTCCAGAATCCTCCAAAGTTTATCATAAAACATATTCAATATAATTTATGTCTATTATTTGTACCAAAACCTCCCTATTCATGGGGAAACACTTTGTTTATAGTCTATGGTATACATTAGTAGAACCATTTTAACTGAACTAAACATCATATATATATATTTTATTTTTCAATTAAAACATAGTGTGCCTCTTATAAAACTCTTTTCTATCTATAACAATAAATTAATTTCTTGCATGAACAATACAAATTAAAATATAACATTATTAGCTAGTTTTTTCCCAAAAATGTATTAGTAAACATGACTTTTTGAATTTTAATTTTTAATCTCATTTGTCAAGAGTGCAATTATTGATGTTATGGATAAAAATATCTGTCATGACTACAAATGACTCATTATAGCAACATTTTTCAAAAATTATGAAATGGCAAAGAGGTTTGTTATAGTCAATCAATATTGATGGGATGGCTAAAAATTTTGATCATTTTTTTTATTAAATTGTGGCTAAGAAATGTTTGCTTATTAATCACAAACATTTTTTTTTCCTCAACAACCCCTAACAAATTAAAAATTAGATTATTAATATTAAAAAACACTTTTATTTACATTTTATAAAAACAAATTGTTACTAATTAACAATTTGATATTCAATTACATTATTTTAAGATAACATATGATCACTGCTCCAACTTATTCTACAAGTGAAATTTCTTCTTTGAATAAAATTCTTCATCCGAGTATTTTTCAGAAAATTTTTTTTTCAGAGGAACTAATGGAGGACCATGGCCGGAGGAATTATTGCGTATGCGGTGTCCGATCTTGACTGTAGATATCTTGCACATAGACGACCATGGCCGGTGATCTACAGTCAGGATGATTTCAGGTTTTTTTTTTAAAAAAAATTAAGTTGAGCCCACCAAAATACATCTTGACCATAAATCACCTAATTTACGGTCAGGAGCGGACACCGGTATTGAATAATTTTTCCAGTGGCCGACCGTGGATTGTGAGAACTCAACAGTGCCGATTTTAAATTAGTATGATTTACATAAAAACCACTCAATTCCTACATATTTACATATCTAACACCAAAGCTTCAATTTTTACATACATGCCACCTTACCTATACATAAAAAAATTATTTATTCCACTTTCTAAAGCTTAAAATGGTTGATTTATTGACCTGAAATAAAAGATTTGGCTGCTATAAATGTAAAAAAATGAAGTTTAGGTGTCAGCAATGTAAATTCAGAAGAATTAGGTGGGCTGTACATGTAAATTTGCTCTTAAATTAAAGTAGGTTATCTCACGCCTTAAATCAATGCTGATCTGTTTAGTCCGACGAATTCATTCAAATTCAAAGCGGTACTTATTATTTTTTAATGACTCCGCTCATGATGAGCTCATGATTACCATTTTCAATATTTATAAACTGAGAGAAGGTTCAGACTTTAGACGAGTAAAAATCCAGTTTTTTCTTCCATCGCAATTTAGTTCAAAGATTTTAATATAAAAAATGAATTGGCGTGACGTCCATCCTTCCCGTTAACGCACTGCTAGATACATTTTGACCTGAGAGAAATACCGACGGAACATTAGCGTTAGAAGTAAAAGGTATGCAGGCATCTTTTAAAGTGATATGATAAACAATTTCATGTATATATATGTAAAAGGTATGTCGGCGTTAGTGTTTCATAATTTAATTCGTTGTTCTATGTCAAATGGTGTCGTCGACGCTGAACAAATTTTTAACTTCTTCATTTTTGCTCCAAATTTCATCTTTTTTGTTTCTTTTTTTGCTTCAAGTCCAAAAATTTAACAACTTGCAAGAAAACATAAAAATATTTTTCATTAAAGTGCAATATCACCAAAAATGAGTATAAAATATAGGTCTAAAAATACATATATTTTTTGTGTATCAAAGATCAAGTTTTGACTATGTTGCAAAGTAAGGAGATATAAGTGAAAATATAGGCAGAGACGTTGTTATACTGTTGCATATAAGTAGTTATCGGGGATCACACCTCTAGCTTTTCTGAATGGATAATCAGTACCATCAGTGAAAAACATATTAGACCCAACTGAAGTGATCTGTTAAATGATTGTGATCTTCTTCCCGGTGGATTCAGTAACTGTACTTAATTGAGTGGTAGGCATTTAGACGTCTTTTCTTTCAAGAATCATTAATGGATAATTACATTCGTTTTCATTCTTTACTCCATCTCTTCTTACTCTAGGATGTTTTTCGTTCTTGGCTTGTGTGTTGATGGGCAAGAAAGGTCGTGGACCAGACATGTTTTGAGAATGCAAGGGGTCATTTCCCCCACCTGAAAAGATAGGCATGACCATTCTTTTCACAATAAAAATTTATTATTCAATGTATCCTTAATGCATCTTTTCGGTGACTTTGTGCCCTATCTACTTCTTCGTCGGTCACTAGTCACTTCTTGATTATAAATAGGCATATGGATTTTTTGTAAAGAAGCTTATTTTCGAACAAATTTATCAGTGTAGTTTTAAGACATGAAAGAATCACGCTGGGTGTTCTCCGATGATGGTGGATAAATGGATTGTTATAGAGCGTGAATAATGGATCTTATAATTCTATTGTCCTAATGTCGTTCTACTTATTCTTTGAACTCCAAAATAAAAAATTTCTTGCTTGTTGGCTCTGAATGAGGAATTTTTGGGGTTCAAAGGCTACGAAGTTTCCTTAATTCATGTTGGAGGGAGATTACCTTCCTAGGAAAAAAAAATTTTCATCATATGATTGGTCCTCACTTGTGGTTGCCAGTCTTATGGATTTACTATATAGTCCTTTTGCCACATCAGCTCATGTTGCTCAGATTCTTGAGACAGAGCATGCAATGGTAAGAACCTTTTTAATCCTTCCATGATTTTCTCATTCTTAGCTACATGCGAAGCTTTTTGAATCAACCTATGCTATTGGGAGCATCTTTTTATCCAGCTCAGCCGTCACGTCATCCTCGTCCTCTCCGAAGTGCCACGCGTCGTGTTCTAGTTCGGCGTTGCCAGCTGACTCAGCCGCCACGCGGCCCGTGTTCACTTACTTCTCCATCGTCGGACTTCATCTCGACCGTCCACCCAATAAATGCGGAAACAAATGTCATCCAACCATTGTGCCCAATCAGGCTAAAATAAGAGTTGTCCACACTAAATTGCTTTGATCTCACTTGATACTCGATGAAATTTAAATGTGGTTTGTTCCTACATGTGCATTTAATCGAGAAGAACATTTCCACGTGGTTGATCATGCATGGAAGTAAGGTTTTCTTCATAATTGCCTAAATCAAGCTCGATTTGGGGGGAAGTAATTCATACCTTGGTCCAAGAGGTGTAGCCTTGATTGAGATGGTTCTTCATGTCTGTTGTGACCTCACGAAGCTCCTCCAAGTGTCACCTTGATTTGAGGATGAGTCTAGGAATGAACTCAATCGAAGGGTGATTCGAGTTTGGTTTGGCTCTATGACAGAGGGCTCAATTGATGGCGGTTTCAGTGGGAAACTTCCTCCCTTGCTCTGGTGAAGCTTAGGAGCAAATCAATTTACAGATTGGTGGAGTTTTATGGGATGACCGTGAAAGTGTCATGTATTTGAGCTCTGAAATTGAGCTCAAACAGAGGGAATTAGGGCTGGAGAATGGTGAGGATGAGCTTTTCTGGGTTGCTACGAGGTTTGGAGAAAATTTTGGTAGAGTTTTGTTAAGGTTTGAGCATATATCTTCTCTTAGCCGTGGGGGTGATCTTAGCTATAAAGGGGGCTCTGATGGCCAACAGGGAATGCCATGGTGGCAAGGCAGCCACTTAGGTTGAGGGAAGAAGTGCTCCAGTGGCCAATGGGGCTTAGTCATCTTAGGGGGTTTAATTTTGGATATTAAACTTTGGGGACCTCTCAGGCATGGTGTTTTCTAGTAGCTGAGGTGGCTGGCCGGCCAGGGTCAGGTCACCTCTAGGGTCAAGTGAGCCAGGGGTGCTGTAAAGTCAATTCAATTTGGTTTAATGGTGGCTCCAAGGTGGAAACCCAATGGGAAATTAAGGTTTGGGTAATTTAGGCTAGGCTGAGTCTAACCACTTAGTCCAAGGGTTGGGTTTGGTTCTCTGATTGTGAGGGTGCTTGCACTGACCCTAAGGAAGGTTTGAGTGAGCCTAGGTAGTTGGCTTGGGCATGAGACAGAAGTTTAATTGTTTCATAGATGGGGAAAGTTCAAGTGAAGGAGGAAGAGGGAGTGTTCACCTCCACTTGCCAAATTTGGCAAAGTTGACTCTCCACTTGCCAAATTTGGCAAAGTTGACTCTCCACTTGCCAAATTTGGAAAAGTTGACTTTAGGATGGCTATGGAAGGCTTTATCAGTCATGTCATGATGTGTATGAGGCCATGGAAAAGTTTCATGCAAATGACAATTTATTTTTTATGAATTTTGGAAAAAAATTATGCCATGATGCTTAATTTAGATAAAGACACATATATGTATGGGAAATTTGGCATGTTGTTATGGTGAAATGATTTAGAGATCATGGGATAGTGAAGATGGAATTTTTTGTCATGTGGTCTCAATTTGGGCTTTTAGGATTTTATGAAATTGGTTTTTAGAAATGCACATTAGTATGGGCCTTTAACATGATGGTGAACTTGAATTTTAAAATTGACCATGGGCCAGTGATCCCAATTGTCTATATGCAACAGTATAACAATGAGTTTAATGATCTTTTTTCACTTATGTAATTTTACTTTACAACAGAACCAAAAACTTGATCCTGGAGAAAATAAGAATTTAACTTTTTAATATATATATATATATATATTGGGATACTACTCATGTATACGTATTATTATCAAGTAATATAGAACTTTTTGATTAAAAACTGAATATCGAACCCATAGGAAAAATACACAATATGCACAAACTTTCTATTTTTAAAAAGACAATTACTTAAATAAAATTTAATTCTTTTTGGTATTTTTGATATTTTGACAAAACAATAAAACTTTTAAAGATAACTGAGTTTATGTAAAAGAAAAACACTTGATATGAAAATATTTTTCTCCTTATCATGAATCAGTAATAAGTACAAGATTTCTGTTGTGGAAGTTTGCAAATTATGTTGTTTCAAATAGGAGCAATAATATTATTTTCCCTTACTAGAAATACTATAAAAAACATTGGCTAATTTACAGTTTGAATAGTTCTGAAGACCAGCTAGGCAGGGAAGATACCAACTCTCACCCTAGAGTTCCCTTGATTCCCTCCACCTGGGGGCTAACATCTAGTATCAAAACTTAAAACAAAAACCAAGTTGGGGGCTTTAACCTGTCACATTAAAGTCCTCTAACTCTACACCCTTCAAAGTTTGTTTTCATATTTATTTGCACTCAATCATATGAATTACATTCTCATTCATACAACCTCATGTGATTCTTTCCAATTGTTGACTGAGACAATACTAGCCCAATTCTTACATGTTCTCACAACAAATTTTAACATCTGGATAGGCCAAATCAAGAAGTAAATGAAGTACATGGATTTAAATCATCATAACTTTTTCCAAATTAAAGATCAACATTCTCCACAACTTTCATCCAACCTTTTAATTACTTATCATTTTAAGGAGAAAGCTAAAGAAAACTACTCAGATATCTTGGAGAAAATAAAACCAAACTTTAGTTTAAAAGTAGGAATCATTGTCAAACCAACAAGAAGTCTCGATTAAAACCAAAAGTAGTTCAAAACAAAAGATAAGAACTTATCTCAAATCCTCCACCAAACTCTTGAAGTTCCGTTGAATTCTTCTCTTTTACAACACTCTTGACTCTCATAATAAAACTAAAAATAAAAAGGATAAAGTAAATTTGTGGTGCCTGAAAAATCTTTCCAAAACTATTTCTCAAAACTCCCCCTTCCCAACACTTTTCAGAACTTTCAAGTACACTTCAAAAAGTCTCAACTTTCTTCTTTTATAAATCTCCAAGAGCTACCTTGACAACTCTTCAAAATGTGTCCCAATTTGATGTATTCTCCAAAGGATACCTCCTTTCACAAGTCTTTTAATCATACTTTTGTTTCTAATGGTCATAACCACCCTTTTTAGTTAATAGGTGCCTCAAATGTCCCTTCAAAATTTAGCAAAATGAAGTAAACCGTCACATAACTGCCTCTGGTGCTTAAGCATGAGGCCTCTGGTGCTTAGGCGCGACCTTCTCTATTTCACTGGCGCTTAGGCGCCAAAATACTTTTGCACCATTTTCAATTTTTTGCTCCAAATTTAATCCCTTTTCACTCATTTTAGCATTTTTCACATTTTTACTTGTACCTGAAAGAATAACACACAAATATCATTCATTAAAGCGCAATATCTCAAAAAATAGGTAAAAATGTGACTAAAAATACTATATATTTAAGGTGTATCAGCTAGTCAAATGGATTTGAAATTAGTTGAAATTGAATTTAGATATGTTGAATTTGATGTAAATTTGTAATTGGGGCATTTGATTGATCATGAAGCTCAATTTGAGAGATTTTTGGACTTTGGATCAATTTGAGGCAATTCACTTGCTTGGAATTGGGTTTAATTGGACTTAAATTTGGTCTCATTTGGATTAGGACATGATGAATTTGAGTTTATAATTGAAATTGAGGAGTTTTGAGATCAATTTAGGGAAAATTGGGGTTATATTGGACTTTAAGCACTCAAGGGTAATTTGGGGATTTTAGTCAAAATTTATCAATTTGGTGAAATTAGACCCAATAAAGTGGTTCAAATTGATTTTGAAAATATTTGGAGTGATTTGGAATGATTTTGGAGGTTTTGGGAATTTTCTGGCCACCAAGGGCATTTTGGTAATTTTGACAAATTTTGGGGCATTTTGGTAAATATGAAAATTTTGGAGTGTTTTGAGTAATTTGCATGGCATGAAATGATTTGAAATGATTTTTGAACAAAATTGAGGAATTTGACCAACATTGGAATTTTGGGGCGCTAAGGGCAATTTGATAAGTATGAGAAAGTTTAAGGATAAAAGGTTAAAATTAGGTAATTAGATAAGGTTGAGGTTTGATGCAAATGTTGATCATAGAATTACCCTAATGGTGTGATGAGACCAAAGAAACCCCATTTTGGATTCTCCATGTGCTGGTATTATCTACCCTATTCAAGGACTAAGGATTTGGGGGACCACCCACATGGGTCTCCAAAGAGGCAAGGGAATTAAACTGGACATCTGTAGGTTAGGTTTCAAGGTTGCAAGTGGAAGTGTGAAGTACAAGTGTGTACCAGACCAAGCCATATCACCCAGGGTTAACCTTAAGGTTAGACAGTCCTACGGGGAACTCTCTTGAGTTCTCCCATATTGGCTCCACCTACTAAGTGCTAGCGGTTAGAACCAACATCTAGAACTTCAAAATGGGCAAAGAAGAATTTGGAATTTCTATTGGTGAGGGTACCATCACTAGTCCTCTAAGAATAGTCAATAGGAAAGTCATACGGCTAGATCCTAGGCTCCTAAGGAAGAAATACTAGACTCAACGAAAAATGAGGTCAACAGATCCATTTGGAGAAAAAATTTATCATGATGAAGATATACATTTTTTGTCCTTTTCATGGAGGAGGAGGACCTTACTGGTCTATTCCTCACATCGTGAAAGGTCGGGACTTATTTATTGGTTGAAATTTGTGTGATGTTTGAAGTCATGTGAGGTGAATTTTTAACATTGAATTAATCTCTTAGTAAATTCCTCAATATCTTTCCAAAGCACAGGGAAATATTAGTCTTGCCTGAGAATTCTACTCTCAAGGGTTCTTTCACCGAAGTGCGTTTTGCATTTCCCTGAGTGAGCTTCCTACAGAATTCCAGTTTTTTTGGTCTTCCCTAACTCAGCTAAGAAAGGTGGAAGTGATAGTTATTTCGGAAAAGCTCCCTATCGATGATCAAGTAGTATGTGGTCATGATCTTTAACTGATGAGGATCTTTTATGTATGCGGGACCATGTCTAATGATAGATATTATAGTATCAATCAACCCAACTATTGGTTGATTATATTTATATGCTTATAACTATGGCTTATTTAATGTTCAACCAATCTAATGCGACAGACCATTTTTCGTAGGGACCATCTCTTTTGGATAGTAGGTTAGAAAATTGGTTTTCTTTCGCATGGGATGTTTTCAATCTAGAAATGCTCAAGTTTGCTTATCTATGTTTTAACCCATCAAGTATTTGAGCACCACCTCATCCCATGTTTCAAACAAATTGTTCATCTGATTTACTACTGTCTAAGAGTTTGATTTGACTAGAAGATGGGTCACTATGATCCTTATTACAAACATTAGGCCAACAACTACTGTGTTTGATTGTTGGAGACAACAACTAGTGTCTCATATTCCGCTTGATTGTTGGAGGCAACAAAGCCATGCTCAATTGAGTCACTTAAGATTTATTTGGAAGGGCTGTGCAAAATCATGCACACTTTTTTTTTTGCATTTTTCTTGAAGCTCCGTCTACATGGAGTATCATAGCTTATCTTTTTTGTGTTGATTTCTTCATTTAATATTCTTTCAGAGAAATCAACTAAGAATTCAACAATAAGTTAAGCTTTGATTTCAACTCTAGGGGTGTAGATGGTATCAAATTTAATTAATTCCACTGTCCCATTGCAGTCTTCCTAAATGGTTGGGTTTGGACAATACAAACTTCAAACGCCCTTGACTCTTAAACCTCATATGGCCGACTCTACTGGCAGAGTCTATATTGTTCCAGAGGGAGACCTGTAAATCAACTTTCTTTTTTACGGTATAGTAATTTCAATTTTTCATCTCATTTTTTTTATAACTTCTATTTCAATTTCAGGTTCTTCCCACCTAGGGCACTCATGATAGAGATCACGGAGAGCTGTCGGAGACGATATGATCAGTAGTTTTTCTCATGAAAACAAATCTCGATTGGAGTTCAAGGTATGATATTTTAATTTGAAATAAAAATTTGATTTTTACTTTTTTTTTATATTAATCAAACTTACATAATTTTTAATTTGCAGAAGTCCTACTGGTTGCCCACCACCAGATTCGACAACTTTTTAAGGTTCGTGACAGTCATCGACTCAGGGATATGTTCACTATAGCATATAAGAAGGGGCAAAGGATCACATGAGTAGATGAGGATGTTTGGGTTGATTTGAATAGAGCTTGGTCCTCTCCAATACTAATGGAAAAGATAGATAAACCAGCAGAATCAAACAATGGAAGGAGCTAGAGGGGCCGCACTCCACATTAGAGTTTCAATCACCCACACAGAGCACTACGAGAGACTAGTAAAATTATCTCAAAGTTCAGAACCTTAAAAACTTATGTAATTATGTGATTCTTATATTTATTTGATCATGTATACAGGTCAAGGAGCTTGTCCAAGAGCCATCCACTGCAGACTTACATGTCCTCACATATTGGCGCTCAGACAAATGACAATGGGTCTCCGACCACTCTCAGTGTGCCAATATAAGTTAAAAAATTTAATCATTTTTTTTTTTGCTATTAATATTTAAAATTACAATCAATGTTTAAGTTTTGTTTTGTAGAAGGAGTGAGAACATTTCTGGAAGAGACATAAAAAGGTGGCTAGCCAGACCTCTCTGTTTGCTAGTTTGTTTTTGAGATGTGAATGCAAGCGACGAGGAAGAAGAAGGGGAAGGTGTACAACCTAGGCGCAAAAGGCATAGAATTGGAGGTCGAGCGCTCTTATGAAGCTGTGGGTGGTCCTAGCTCATTACAGGCTCAGCATGAAGAGCTTGCCAGGCGGGTCATGTTGATGAACAGCTTCAACAAGTGCATGAAGGCTAGCATATGGTTTTATATGGTCTAACATGCACGACAAAGAGTTTTGATCGCTAGAGCAAGTGACATATGAGTGATTTTTAAGAGGATTTGGAGGAGGAGGAGCAAGAGCATGAGGAGGATGAGGTGTAGGATTAATATTTTTGTTATGAGTTTGTTGATGTTCCCCATCATAGTGGTTGATTAGTTTTTATTTTCATTTATGTTTGTTTATTTTCAGTTTCTGTAATTTTGAACTTTGAACGCTTTGATATGTTTATCTTTAATTTAATTTGTTATCATTATTTAGATATGTTGGTAATTTCTTTTTCTCGGTTTTGATTATAGATAAATATGATATTATGTTGCATATGCACAAACATGAGAAAATCTTATCGTTATGCCTTTTTTTTTCCTTATTGATTTACAATGGATTAGCATCAGATCAACGTCGAAATGTTCCAATGTAAGAACAACAATAATTGGCTTGATATCTGTCATCTTAATTCGACGCTACATGTAAATTTGCATTGGAATAAGCTTGACACTAACTAGTGTCTTGCGTCCACCTTTATCGACGCTAATTAGCATGAACCAACGTAAACTTAGTGTTCGACAATTTTCTCGACAAAAATTCACAGCTACAATCTTGAGATGCTAATTCCGACGCAAATAAAAATTTTACGCAATGTCGATGTAAAATTAATTAGTGATGCCCATTTTAAAGTCAAAATTTTTTCAACATTAATCTGACGCTAAACTTGATTAACGTCGGAAATATGTATGATTAGCGTCAGAAATATCTGACAATTATTAGTGTAAAAAATATCCGACGCTAATCTCCATGTTTTCTTTAGAGGGTGCACTCCATAGTCTCTTTCATCTCCCCTTGTATAAAGCTCTTTTTGCAGATTGGAGTCTGAATTCCAGTAAAGCCCTTTTTTATAGAGGAAAGGTAGAGCAAACAAAGCAAAATAAGAAAGGGGTTTCTAAAGTGGATCCCACCTAAACTATGTATTCTTATACTAACTAACACAGATACCAAAGTTATTCAATTAGGCGAGATAGGAAAAGCTCACCATAAAACAAAATTATGATTCCAAATAAGGAGACCTGTCCACATAGTTAAAATTCTAGTAATCAAACATTACACAAAAGCAACTTTCTAACGTACGTGTATTTTTAAAAAACTATTACTCTTGCAGGGACCCTATAATTCTTACATTTGAAAAATGATGATAAGACTTTCTAACTAGTATGTAGTCCTTAAGAAACAACCATCTAGATATTACAAGCAGAAATGAAAAGTATAACTGAGGGAAAGAAAAAGCTTGTCTCATATTCACCATTGAATTCAATTGCAAAATATTATATGAATAAATAATTACATTATTTATGAAAAAAAAGAGATGAGACGTCAATATTCAAAAATTATAAAGATTTCTAAAAGTATATTTTTCAAATCTAATATTACATCTTATGGCATCTTTAGACCAAAAGGGAAAAAGCACGAGTTTAGGTGGCATTTTGCATAGAAATGGAGGACAATGCATAGGAAAGTGGTGGTCCTACAACGAATAAATCAACGCAAATTCTAACTTCTTTGTTTGGTCATTGAAAGAAAATGCTAGTTTTCTCTTAAAAGATTTGTGTTCAAAGTTTTATATATATATATGCAATGCATGTTTATAATTAAATTTACTAAAACATTACATACAGGGCACTCAAAATACTGCTATTTACAAATCAAGCATTTTATTTCATACATTTTTCAAACTCTTACTCAAATATCAAAGGTCATACAAAGCCCCAACCCATATTTTTCATTTTTATCTGTTAATAATGGTTTGATCGTGATAGGTATAAATGCATTGATTTCATAATTCAAAAAACCATCTTGGTGCTTGATTTATAAATGGCTATGTTTCTTGTGCTGCATGAAACTATTATATGAAAGAAAAATTGCATATTTACCTCGCCCCATTCTTAGCGAGAAAATTATCAAACATAAGTATGCATGCTTTATAAAAGAAAAATAAATATAGAAATAACTCAGAGAACACACCAGCAAATTTGTAAAAAAAAAGGAAAAAAAATTCCTGCAACAACATTCATGTAGGGTTCGAGATTATATATATATATATGCGTGCGTGTGTGTGAATGTATATAATAATTAGCAACGCAGTTTTGGACAAACGTTGAAGACTTTTTTTTTGCAATGTTAATATATAATTAAGACGACATAGGAAAACTAAATGTTAATAACATATGAAGCATTGCAATAAGAAAATCTAAACGATTTTAAGGGAATAATTTCTTGAGCTAATTAGTTAGTTGGCTTTTGATTTTGTAAAGCACTGCTGAAGTTGCTAGCCAACCAAGCTAGGAATATGACTTGCTCCCAGCCAATGCATGCAAGTCAAAAGACTACTCAGATTTTTTTGTCGTGAGAGGATGACTTGTCGTGCTTAACCATCTTATTGCCTTTAAAGTTGGCTTTGGAACTGACCACGACCTCTTAACTTTAACAATAATCGTTGGCAATATTAATTGTTAGGGCTTACAGCTTGATGGTGCACACAGGAGTCATGATAGATGCCTAAAGCCTAATTGTACTATACATTGAAATTGTTGCACTGTTTCGAATGATATATCTCAATTTGTTCCAACGTCAGCATAAATAAAAAGGTCAAAAAATAATTTGTTTAATTTGATCTCTCATTAACTTGTGACTTTGCTTAGCAAAGTTCAGCTGAGATATTGGCTTTAATTCTTTCGATAGAAACTTGTCTTGGATGAACGTGTAACTATTGATTTGCTAGTAATAGTAACTTAGCACTCCAAAAATAGTTCGATCTAGTTCAATTATCTCAGTCATACAAGTTTGTACTTTACAATAGATCAAACCACAAACAAACTAAGCCGAACACTGTCCCCGCACAATCATTGCCTATGTCTTTCCTAAATTGCAAATATTTTGTGATTTTCCCTCATTCACAACAGCCTTTGCATCCTTCTATCAACTTGGTCACGTGACTTTCCCACTCTCTCTTGAAAACTTTGCCTTCATTATAAAAATCAAAGATTGGGGCATTGCGACTACTCTCCTCCGCAGAAACCAACACTCCCGGTTGGACCTCATCATCTCTCAAAGCCCTAGCTACCCATCTTTTATAATTATTTATATGTGATTTGTGGCATATATATGTATATATATATATATATATATATATATATATATATATATATATATATATATATATATATATATATATATATATATATATATATATATATATATATATATATATATTTATAGCTCCACGTCCCGGCTCATTGGTGCGGCCTCTAGCATAAGTCCCTCGGGTCGAGGGTTCGAATCCCGTGACGCGGGCTCTTCGAATCAATCAAAGCACACCTGGTTTTCGACCCAAATGGAGGAAGCATAGTTTGGGGCCCACCAAACTAAATACTGATATATATATATATTACCATATTAATAATTTTGCTAGTAACAAACCTTTTGACAATGGCTACGAGAAGCTCTCAAGAAAATCATTGAATTTTCATAAGATCATTTTCTAACTTTCCTCATTTTAGGTTGTAATAAAAATCAACTAGTTACATAAAACATGCAATCATGCATTGTTTTATGTAAAAAAGAACGGTAACTTGTGGATGGTGTAGTTTTCTACCATGAAGTCACATATTCAAATCACACATTATTTTTAGACTCATATTTTCAAATTAAAAAAAAAATAATAATAATAAAGAGCATTGTAACGGCATAAGACGAATAGATGCAAAGTTAAAAGAGTAGATTAGCCCTGGCTAGAAAGGCAAATAACGATAAGGTGGAGAAAGCGATTTGCTGCGTCACTTTCGCCTCTGATCTGCCCGGCGTGTTGAAAGGGGGTTTATCCAGTCGCTTTCAGTAGGACCCATGAAAGCTTGCACCTTGACTCCGCTTATTGATAGTCTTAACCGTTAACAACACCATTCTTCAGAAGCCAATATAATTTTGAATTCTGAAGATAATTTTACAGATTACAGAAATCATCTATCGGAAACAATAAAAAATGTATTCTTGTTGAGGTATTCATAAAGAAAATAATAAAAGATCATATGGGTTTTTTTATGGGATAAAGGAAGGAAAACCACGTGCCATTAAAAAATTGGTGGCAAAGAGTACATTTTGCAACTGAAATCTGAGTAGAAATGATTATATTCAACGTATACTAACTGAATTGTCACATCATTTTATCTATTTGTTTCAATTGGGAATTCTTTTTTCATTTCCAACAAAAGCCCTCTTTGCATGTGTTACAAGTGTCTTCGAGTACTAAATTAGTTTTGTCATTTACATACATACCGTCCAATTCTTATGTATTTAGATAACTCTGCACCTAAATTTTGCTTTTTTAAAAAAATATATAGTAGCTCTATCTTTTTTGTAAATTAGGTTTCACAATCAATTATCATGGATGTCAATATATTTGAGCATATTTTTAGCCCTCCATAACAACCAATAAATAAGAATGCATTAAATATTCACCTAGCAAGCAGGTTTAGAAATACTAGTCTATTTGTAACACCAAGAATGAGCACTTTCAGTCATTTAGGGTAAAATATGTAAAAATTAGTAAAGTGATTATATGTTTTTCTCACAGGTTTAATATTCATGCATCAATGTATATAAAGAGAACCAAAAATAGTTGGAAATAAGTACTGATGATGTTGTTGATGATATGATAAATGGATGACAGTTTTCATCTTCTATGAGGAAAAATATTATTTCACGCTTATTTAGATCTTAATTATAGCCTTCCAAGAAAAAAATTCAAAATCTAAAAATGTATCGTACCCATATCAAATGTGAATCAGACACTGATGTGTCCCGACGTTATAAAATATATGTCTAAATTTTTTTTTAGGCACAAACAAGTCTAGTACACTCCTCGACACCGCATTGGACTTGAGCTTAGCAAGATTTTGAGAAAATGGGACATGAGAATTAAAAAATTATAAATATATGTATAATCTTAATTATACCTCATAGTCGAAATCACCCCATCTCTCGTCATGCTGAAGCTCTCTCTAACATTCGGCAAAATCGAGAAGTTGAGTGTTAATAGTTCCTTTTTTTGTGATCAAAGGAGTTCTTAAACTTTAATAGATAAGTGAAATTATAAGTTGGATGAATTCTTTTGAAACATATTATATCTAATTTTAAAAATTAATTTTCATAAGTATGAAATTTTATAATATAAATTATATTTATGAACTTAAATTTTATTTTTGCTTGTGTTGTGATTTTTTTAGTAAATAAGAAATGAATATATATATATATATATATATAATTAAATATAAAAACGTGTCCAAATTTTTTCAATTGTCGTGTCTCAACATCCTATCATGTCGTGTTTGTGTTCCCATATCCGTGCTTCATAAATTATAACCAAACAACAATGTAACGAGGCAGACAAACAAATATATATATAAAAAAAACTGAGGGAGCAGTGATAAAATATGAAAGAAGAGATGCAAAAATAGAATGATAGAGAGGAACAAAAGGAATGTGCACAAGAAAAAAAAGGGGAAAAAATTGGGTCAAAATATCCTGATCAAAGTTTGGTCACGATGTTTTAGAACTCCTGGATTTGCTTTAAAATGAATGCAATACATAAGTTAATCATTTATCTTAAAGTAAATCTAAAGCTTTTAACTCATCCTGACCAAATTTTGGTCAGAATATACTCAGCTGATTTTTCAAAAAAAAAAAAAAAATTAGAGAATGCGAAAGAAACAAATGAAAAAAGAGAAATAAAAAGATAAATGAAAGAAGAGACATGAGATAAATACTCAAATCATCCCATTTTACCTCCCCCCTGATCTTTTCTATTCCTCTCCTCCCTCTTTCAACATCCTTCACTCCCCCTAACCTAACCACAACTTTTTAACATCGATGTTCTCATGGCTCTCTTTTTTATTCTCTTTTCAATATTCTAGCACATTATTAATACAGTATATTATGCACATACAAGCGGCCATTCTGGAACCAATGGAGGACCATGAATTAGTTTTGGTATTGTGTGATCTGCAAGCTAGGTTCATAATGTTTGCTTCCTTAGGGACCACCTCCTCATAATAAACCATCATTTCAAGGATTTCCACAATCTTTTTTGGGCTCAAAAAGAAATTCTTACATAAAAAAGATAGCAACCTACCAAGCCATGCTTGCAAGTTTAGGGTTGCATTCTAGAGCATAGGCCAGAAACTCGCATGTCTCCAACTCAATATCAGATTGCTTCCTAAATTGCATCGTATACACGTGAACAGGCGTGTGCCTGATTGTCATGAACATACTTGAGTAGCAAATATATATTCAATGATCACGAAGCAAAAACATGAAGTATATATGATTTTTATTTTGCACGCAGAAACTAAAGTTAAAATTAGAAAAAAAAAACAGCAAAAATTAAAATTACCATATGAAGAGGATGCTTGGTATGTCTATTAAATGGATTTTAAATAAGTTTTAAGCTAAAATTCTCCAAACACATTCTAAATGGACTTTAAACTTTGCATCCTATAATGAATTTTGAATTGTTTTCCTGAACGATCAAAGAGGATTAGCAAGTCATACGTTAGGTACTTCTCGATCTTCGAGATGTCATGTTGGAAGCATTGGCCCTTCATTTAGAGTCTAAGCTGATTGTGATTTTTCAAAGTTTCATGGAGCTTTTCTAAAGCAATTCCCTTATAATTCCACCTACAAATTGTTGAGTTGAAGGTTTTCTTTTTAGAGTACTATTTGAGGCTTCAAATTCTGATCTTTTAACAATTAAGATATTTTAACAATTATGCAAGCCTGTGTATGTTTGAAGAGCTAGCAGTTAAAGCAACAGCTAGTGGCTTGACTATGTTGATGAAGCAGCACAAAAACTTTGGGTCAAAAAAAGAAGAGTTGATCCAGCTATTAAAAAACTTGGTAAGGCTAGAGTTCTTTTACCAGATTATTTCCTATCAATAAGGAAGATGTTTGCAAGGACTTCAAGGTGTCTTCATCAAGCTACTTTTTGGCAGACATGATAAAAGAAAGATTGACTGTTGCGTAGCATACCTCCGAGCAAAAAATTGATACACATGGACCTTGTTAAGCCGTTACAAGCTCACATTACATAAATGGAGAACAAAAAATAAGAGTGTTGCTCAAATAAGGACCTATCATATTGGAAAAAAACGTTCATGAAATTGAAAAAATAACGTTTAAGTTATTTGTCATATGCACATATTGATGTTGGCAAACGCTTACAGATGACTTGAGACAAGCTGCTTGATCTCCAAATCCAAGCAAGGCAATATCCTATTAGCAATCATATTAAATTCAATGATTCTAATCTGGATCTGAATGACTATAAAGTAAATCCAAATTCATCATTGGCTATCAAATCAAATCCATCCATGACTTAGCCAAAATATTTGATAAAATATTACAAAATAAATAGTTGTCAAGATATTTTTCATTCTACTTGGGTCATATCACTCGACATACTTTTTATATCCATTCAAATATCAAATCAATTGATCAAATTCGTTCAGATAAATAAAAATTTTATGAAATTTAATACAGTGTGAACATTTGAGCCCTTAACTCAGTAACTTCTCTCAGAGCTCAAACAGAAATGTAAGGTCCATATATCAACGTTGGCAATCAATCCTTAGCCCCAAGTAAAGCATGCAGCGGGTTATAGTGAAACTATAAGAAGATAGGTGGCGCCACCACAGTCATTGATGCCACCATGGCAGCCATTCGCCATCTCCGCTAGCCCCAACTTCAACTAACCGACCATGGTCGCTGCCCACCACAGTCATTGAGCATCACTGTCAATTGCCATTGGTCGCCACTGGCCACCACTCAAAGGTTTTACAATACATTCTTTTTTCAGTGTGCTCACCCAAACACAAAATGACAAATTCATCCATTTTTAATGTATTCATGCAAATAATAATATTTACTTTTCAATACAATACATTTCCTTTTCTCTGCACTTTCAAGCTATATTCTTTTTCAGCAAACAAACAGCCCCCTGGTTTAAAAGAAATCTATGAGGAAGACGAGCCTAACAAAGATGTTATTAATCTGCCATCCTGAATAGTCATAGACTTTAATTGAATTAATTAGCAAAGGTAGTCAACCGAATCTAAATAAAAGAAGATATGAGTTCCCTTGTCCAAAGAGGCTTGACAGATTTATATTCAAACTTTTTTTTGTTTTTTTTTTTTTTTTTTAATGGATGAAAAGATGCATTCCACTTTGCTTGGACCATATCAATTCCACTTGAATATCCCAAAGGCCATGGTTCAACCCTTATACCTATGTAGAGTTTGTGGAATTTTAAAGGGGAGCTATAAAATTGGTAAAAAGAAGTAAATTGCTTCACAAGAAAAATTAAGTTATGAAAAAGCACAACCCAATTTTTAAAATTGTGCAATTGGGTATTAAGATATTTTTTATTGTTTACATTAGTGAAGCGAGTGGTAAGCCTTGAAATGGTTTGAGGTGTACGCCTCACAAATTGAAATTTGCATTAAGTCAAAATAAAGAGATAAAATTAATATAATAGAATCACACGCGCGCGCGCGCGCGCACATAAATTGCATAAACTACAAAATATCATGCGGCAACTTCAAAAAATAAAAATATAATGTTAAAATCAACTACTCAACTATCAAACTAACATAAATATATAAAATAAAAGATGAGTTTAGCATAATAAACTTCTCTCATTCCTATTGTCCAACGAACATAATAACATCCAAAAATTTAAATAAAAAACATGATAAATAATCATAAGATGGAGCAATAGGTGACCGTGGAGGCAACAAGAGCAGCTAGTGGCAATAGCAGGAGTTCGCGACGGCAGTAGCAAATGACAGTACCTACAAGAGTAGTAGACGGTGGTGGCTGCAACAAGAAGATAAAGATAGCAGAAGCAGACAGCTGTTGTAGAAGATAAATGTTGTTTATTTGCTATTGTAGTAAACGATGGTGGTTGCAACAAGAAGATTAATCTACCAATGTAAGCAAGCATTTATCTTCTGATTTAATTAAATCTAAATACCTATAGCAGAAGCAGGCGACTGCTGTTGCAGGAGCAACAAGCAATAGTGGTGGTGCTGACACTAGAAACAACAAACGACGCTGGTGGTACAAGCAACAAAAGCAGCAAGCAGCGATGCTGGGAAGCTTGATTGTGGAGAAGGAACCTCTTGTGCATGATAATGCGACTTTGATTCATATTTGAACCGTCTAATAAAGAGGAAAAAAATCTAATCACGAGAGGAGCACACCTTAGTGGAATTGCGGCCTGGCTCGCCTTGAGGCGGGACTCAACCAATGTGAGGCATACGCCTTGCCTGAGCTCTTCGAGGCATATGCCTTCAAGCATTTTTCTTCAGAATTAGGTTAAGAAGGGTCACATATTACATAATTTTAAACAATGGTACTACCTAGAGATTTTAGACTCGTACTAGGACTGCATGTTACTAGTTTGAAGGTTTTTCATAAGCACAAACTCCACGATTAATTCCCTCACTTGTTAGGGAAGGAACTTTAAATAAAGGTCAGCTGAGTAAAGATCTTAGATAGATTTGCGTTATGATGTCTTTCTTAAAGCAGAAGATAAATGCTTTGCTTACACGCTTCAGGTAGATGAGTTTGACAAACATCCAAGGGGAAGACAGACCTAATGAAAATTGTAGAATCCAGAAAGTATTTTATTCCATTGCATCTCATATATTATACTACACGACATATAGATAAATATAAAAAAAAAACAAAATAGGAACTCCTCTAAATAGGGAAGAACATAAAAAAGGAAATATAAATAAAACAAAACATCATTAATGGAGAATATTCTAAGAGAAAAAAAAAAATTTCTTCCAAATAAAGATTTGTGCTTTCCTACAATCCCCCTCAAGCTAGATTGTTTATATTGTACAAACAAAGCTTGAACTTCAAATCTTCACGGCCAACCCTTAGTAATCCTTTGATGACAATATAAACAATTTGAAATCTTGTGGAAACATAGCAAAAGCTAAATAATTGTATTGTTAACATTTTCTAAAATGAAGTGTCGGTCAATCTTAATGCATTTTGTTATGTCAAAATGCACAGGTTTCTTAGCTATAATAATAGCTGTTTGACTAACATTGGACATCTTGATTATGTCTTTTCTCTAAACTTGAGGCTCTTTAAATAGCCTTTGAATCCACATTCCCACATATATTCCTAGTGCAAGAGCATGAAATTCAGATTGTGCACTGCGACGACAAATTATTTTTGCTTCTCTACGTGACGAAATTGCCCCTAATGCATAAACAATATCCAGTGATTGATTCTCTATCAATTATCTCTCCCACCCAGCCAGCATCTCTGTATACCTCAATCTCACGGCTTTCAATTCTTTTGAAGAGCAGACCATGTTTTGGATTCATTTTTAAGTATCTCAAGATTTTGTGTACTGCTTCCTTATTCTTGTGTTTACTTACTAGACTGACTAAGTATGCAATATTGATTTACTACAAGAGAGTAGAAATCAAAACTATATTAAGTTTAGCAATATGTGCAAATATTTCCTGATAGTCAATCTTATATGATTGTCTGAATCTTTGGCTCTATTATGGCTTTGAAGCTCTCTACACTTTTATCTTTGTATTTGACTGTGAATATCCATTTGCAGCCTACAAGGTTTTCTCCAAGAGGCAATTTTGTCAGTGTCCATGTATTATTTTTTCTAGAGCACGAATTTCATTCTCAACTGATTGTTCCCATGCAGGAACTCTTAAAGCTTCTTGGATAGAGTTGGGAACCTACACACTATCAAGATTTGTCACAAACACTTTGCAAGGTGATAGTAAGTTCCAATAAGTTGCATATCTTTCAATTGAATGATCAGTGCGCCCTTGAATACATTTTTTTGTATGATTGGTTGATTAAGTTCATCAATAAATGGTATAAGAGAGTCATGAGATGACGAATCCATACCATTATGATTATCAGAAGTAGGAGCATTTGGTTATGGCTTCTAACAATCCTGAGTTTGCATAGTATCATCTACATGCTCAGTGATCCTAGTGTAGAGATAAAGTTCCTGCGCATTGGTGTGATGTTGAGATGGAGTGGAGATAATTAGGACAGCTTTGATGACAGAGTTTAATTGTTTAAGAAGAGTTAGTTGAGTGACAAGGTTTTGTTCATTTGAAGAAAAAATAACTTGAGTGTCTTGGAAAAGCTCTCAAATATGATATTCCCTCGAGTTCTCCCCCTAAATTCCATATTTGAAAAAAAACAAGATTGATTCTAAAAGAAAGTGACATCCATGGGGTTATAAATTTTTCAAATAGTTGAGGGGTAATATTTGTACCCTTCTTGATTGGAGGTGTTGTGTTGTTGGTGGATGTGAATAAAGGTAGAACAATCAATGATCTTAAAAGAGAGCGGATGTGTGGATAGGATTTCATAAGAACATCACAAAAAATTTGAAATTGTAGGACTCGACTAGGCATCCAATTAATGAGATATGTGGTTGTGAGAGTGGCATATCTCAAAAAATGCATTGGTACATGATTAAACAACATAATGACACGGGTCACTTCAAGTAAGTGTATATTTTTCTTTTGGGCGGCGTCATTTTGTGAAAAGTATTTCAAGAAATACAGGAGGAGAAAACTAAAAGCGATATCTTACATATTGAAAGAGAGATACAGTACAGGGAAATAAAAATTGACATATAAGCCACGAAAGCATAAAGGCCTCGAAGAACATAAAGAGAGGAGGTTGAAAAGTTACAACAGAAATCAAAATGATAAAATATCAATACAATTGTACTTAGTGTAGTTATCATTTAATCTCAAACTGATGTTGTCGAATTGCAAAGTGAATTTGTGAGCTTATTGAAATGTGGAGTTGGTAAAGATTTAGCGAGTATGTCCACAGGTTGATCATTAGTGGAAATGTAAATGAGCATGATTTCTTTGGAATGTAGATGCTCTCGTATAAAATGATAACCAATTTCTATCTAATTAGTTCGGGCGTAAAAATATGATTATGAGCTAGAGCCATGAGTAAAATAGTCTCAGTACATTACAGTTGGTTGTTGAACGGATATCCAAAATTCTTGAAGTAGACGTCGAAGCCAGATGGCGTCCATGAAAGAAAAGGCAAGGGCCCTGTATTATGCTTCCGTAGAAGGCTTAATGACAATTTGTTGTATCTACGCTGCCAAAATAGAAGATTATGACCCAAGTAAGAACAGTTTCTTGTAGTTGAATGACGATATGCTTGATCACTAGCCCAACTCGCATCATAGTATGAACTGAGAGTAAGAGGACCAAGTTTGATGGGAAGACCAATGCTGAGGGTGCCTTTGATATACCTTAATACTCTTTTGAGATTCTGAAAGTGAATGCAAAGAGGTTGATGTATGTGTTGAGATAGTTGATTAGTAACAAAAGAGAGATCGGATCGAGTGATCGTTAGAAGTGACCTAACCAATCATTCATAAAGTTTGGGATTATCAAATGGTTGTTGATGTTCTGAAGTAGATATAATATTGGATGCAAGAGGATTTAAAAGTGGTTAACAATCACTCATCCAAGCTCTTTGATGAAATTCAACAGCATAGTGCCTGAGATAGAAAGAAGTTATTATTCTTGTGTTACACGTTGATGCCAAGAAAAGTTGATATTGGTCCCGGTTTTTTCATATAAAACTTTCTCTGTAGGTCACTTAGAAGTTGTTGAATGAAGTTAGTGTCATTACCCATAAGAAAAATGTCGTCGACATAACATAAGAGATACACAGTGATGGAATGCTGGTAAATGAATAAAAAAGGAATGGATTGGTTGTGGATAAACCCTTTCTAATGAAGGTCTGGAGTGAAGGTTGTATAACATTATCTCGGAGCCTGTTTGAGACCATAGATAACCTTCTTATTAAACATATGCGATGCAGAAATTGAGTATCAATGTACCTCGGAGGTTGTCTCATGTAAATGGCCTCCTCAAGGTTTCCATGTAAAATGGCATTAACAACATCTAGTTGCAGGACTTGCCATTGATGATGTATAGCCAGAGAGAGGAATTCTAATTGTTGGAAATTTGGCAACAAAACTAAAAGCGCCCTTGTAACTAAGACCAAATTATTGTTGATACCCTTGAGCCACTAGTCTGGCTGTGACAGACTATAGAACCATCAGTATTACGCTTTATCTTGTAAGACAATTTGGGTCCTAGAATGTTCTCATGAGCGGGAGTTGGAACGAGCATCCAAGTGCCTTGAGTTCATAAAGCGTAAAGTTCTTCTTCCATAGCTTGTTTCCAATGATTATTCTTGGCAGCTTGAGTGTAGGTATAAGGAACCTTCTTTGAACCGTGAGTATGCTGAAGACTGAGGTGAATTTTGGGTGAAAGATGGCCTGATTTAGAACGTACAACCATTTTATGTCGAGGGATGTGTGAGTAATGATAGGATGGCAGATAGATGGTAGAGGTAAGGCATAAGATGTCTGAGAAACTGTGGAAAAAGAATGAGTAATTTCGGCTGAAATGAGTGGTTGATGCATTGCAACCAAAGATGTGGATTTAATTGATGTCGATTGGAGGGTGAGAGGACGAGGAGGAAAGGTATTAGCAGAAGTGTTGTTTTCAGTGGTGTGAATTTATCTGTAAGGGAAAGTTTGCTCATCAAAAATGGCATTGCTAGATGGACTTTCTTGTAATTGAGTTAAAACATCTGTTTCGTTTGGTGTGTTCGGGTTAGCCAATAAAATGCATGTTGAAGCTCATTGCCGAAGTTTATTTCGATAAATATGGGGAATTCAGGGGTAACAAACACAACCAAAAACTTTTAAGGTGTTGACGATTGAGTTCTTTCTTGTATAACTTGTATTAAGGTGATTTATTTTGAATTATAAAAGAAGGCATCATGTTTATTAGATGGATAGAAGTGGTGACGGTTTCTACCCAAAGTGAAGGAAGACTGGAGTCAGCAAGTAGAGCTCTAGTGGTATCAAAAATGTGTTTGTGCTTGTGCTCTACAATACAATTCTATTGAGAGGTATGGGCACAAGTTATTTGATGAATGATACCTTGATTATTTAAATATTGATTGAAGTGATGATTGTTATATCCACCACCCCCATTCGTTCTCAAAATTTTGATGTGGTTATTGAATTGAAGTTCAACTTGTTTCTCAAATTTGAGAAAAATAGAAACGGCATCAGATTTATGCAGCATAGGTAATATCCAAGAATATCTAGAATTATCAGTACATAATACTTATAGCCTTGTAAAGATGGGTGAGGAGATGGCCCTCAAACATCAGAGTGAATCAACTCTAATGATTGGTAGGTATGACTAATAGACAAAAAAAAGGGTAGTTGATGATGTTTTACAGTAGTATAAGAGTTACAAAAAAAGAACTGCAGGAGATGTGAAGATGTGGCTGTTGTTTGGACATGACGATGATGATTTGCATGTTTGGATGACTCAGACGCTTATGCCATAGGTCTTCACTGTTGGTGGTTGAAAGAAAAGACATATTTGGGAGAAACAATGGGATAAAATCCATTAAGACAAGGACTGCGAAGAAGAACTTGTTGAGTTAGTTGATCCTTGATGATATAACCACATGAATCGAAGATGATTTCAAAATTGTTATCAGTGGGTAATTTTGGGACTGAGAGAAGATAGTGAGTTATATGAGGAGTATGTAAAACTTTTGAAAGAGAAAGATTATGATTGCGTGTATATAGCAAATTTTTCTAGAATACTGTATGGAAACAGACTGCCCGTTGCCTTAAAAAACCTGATTGGGTCCTTGATATTGTTGGATTGTTGAATGTTGTCAAGATTTGTTGTTAGATGGGTTGTAGCACCTGTATCATGATACCAATCTGTATTCCCGTGTGATGAGGTATTAAGAACGATTTTATCTTGAGTTTCTTCAGGTTGATGGTTGATATTAAGTTGATGCCAACAGTTTGAAGCAATGTCTCATTCTTTGTTCCAAATCTAACAAGTAGGTCGATTCCTTGACTAGGATTGTTGAGCAGATAAGTCTTTGAGATCTCTTGTTGGAGGACTTAGAAGTATTTACTCTTCCTCTAGAGCTATTCCTGCCACGACCACACTGAGAATAAAGAGCCTGTCGAATATCAGTTTGATCAGAGGGAAAATCATTAGAGATGTTGATTTAGAAATCTTGAATGCCTGATATGTTGGCGGTAACCCTTTGAGGGTGTAGAGGATGATATCCTCTGTATCAACTTCTAATGCAATTGTGAAAATATTATCTACCAGAGTCTTGATCTACGTCAGATATTGTGTCATATTTTGATTCTTCGTGGAAAGGTTATGCAGCTCATTCTTGAGTTGTATAACTCGGTATTTTTTTGTTGCTAGAATGCAACGATCAAGGGCAAGTAAAAATTCTGCGTAGTTGTCTAGATTCATCACATACGGGTGAATGATATTGGCTATGTTGGAAATAAAGATTGCTGAGATATTCTGATCAATTAACGTCCAAGCGTTAAATGTTGGATTGGGGTGATCAGCACCTGCGGGCAGCAGATCCATCAAGAAACCTGAAAAAACCATTTACCTTGATGATTTTTGTGATTTGAGATCTCCAAATGGTGTAATTGTCTGCAGCTAGAGGAGTATTAACCGCCAATTTGATGTTGTTGTGAAAAACGACGACGAAAAATGAAAAAAAGATATTGGGACGAGAAAAATACACCAGAAAAAGACACACAAAATTTACATGGTTCGGCAATTTTGTCTACGTCCACAGAGTTGCAGAAGATTTTATTGCTTCGAGGAATTACGTCGTCGTCGAGCGTCTCGACGTTTACAAGAAAAAAACTCTCCTTTTTCTCTCTCTTCCCTCTATCTCTTTTTCTCTAAATGAGTTAAAGCCAAAAAGAAAAGAGAAAACTAAGGGAATACCGTAAACCTCCTGGCACAATAATCCAAGGGAGGAAAAAAAGAAACTTTTCTTTTCTTCTTCCTTTCCAGCCGTGGGTTTCTGGTGTGCTTTAAGTAGATATTAGCTTGGCCCTCATATAAGAAGCAAAAAGACTAATTAAGGAAACCCATTTCCGCATGAGAGAGAGCGGAACCGCGTGGAGAAAGGCGAATTCGGGTGGGGCCCAGTCCACATAATCAATTATAATAAATTGATTACTCCTTCCTTTAGTAAGCTTCATTGTCTGGATT
Organism: Phalaenopsis aphrodite; assembly: GCA_003013225.1. Taxonomy (NCBI): domain Eukaryota; kingdom Viridiplantae; phylum Streptophyta; class Magnoliopsida; order Asparagales; family Orchidaceae; genus Phalaenopsis; species Phalaenopsis aphrodite. The sequence continues at coordinate 6,629,837 of NEWO01000001.1, forward strand.
GGATCCCGCCAAAGTCTCCCGCCTTTCTCCACGCGGTCCCGCCTTTCTCCACGCAATCCCGCCCTCTCTCACGTGGAAATGGGTTTCCTTATTCAGTCTTTTCGTTTCTTATATAAGGGTCAAGCTAATCTCTACCTAAAGCACACCAAAAACCCACAGCTGGAAAAAAAGGAGAAAAGAAAAGTTTTTGACTTTTTTTCTCCCTTGGATTCTTGTGCTAGGAGGTTTACGGGATTCCCTTAGTTTTCTCTTTTCTTTTTGGTTGTAACACAATTAGAGAAAAAGAGAGAGGGGAAGAGAGGGAGAAAGAAGAGATTTTTTTTTCTTGTAAACATGAAGGTGTTCAACGGTGTAATTCCTTGAAGCAATAAAATTTTTTACAACTCCGTGGACGTAAGCAAAATTGCCGAACAACGAAAATTTTGTGTAGCATTTTTTCTGGTGTATTTTTCTCGTCACAATTTTTTTTTCATTTTTCGTCGTCGTTTTTCACAACAACTGGTATCAGAACCCCGGCTCGGATCCGAGGAAGAACGATGATCGGAGACGACATGAAGGTTTCGAGGATTGACAAGTTCGACGACATAGATTTTGGTTACCGAAAGATGCAAATAGAGGACTATCTCTATGTGAAGAAACTTTATCTTCCGTTACTGAGAAAGCGACCAGAGAAGATAAAAGAGACTGAATAAAATAAGTTGGATTGATAAGTTTTGGGGGTTATTCGACTAACCCAGTCGAGATTCGTTGCCCACAACGTCATCAAGAAGAGGACGACTGCAAATCTCATGACGGCTTTATCAGATATGTATGAAAAGTCATCGGCGAATAACGAGATGCATCTGATGAAAAAGTTATTAAACTTAAAGAAAGTGGAATGTGTGTCTGTCGTTCAGCATCTAAATGATTTCAACATCATCACAAATCAATTGTCGTCTGTTGAAATTGATTTTGACGATGAGATACGAGTGTTGATATTGCTGGTTTTATTGTCAAATAGTTAGGAAGTCATAAAAATGACACTCTGCAGATAAAACTAAGTTGAAATATGATAATATTCGTGACTTGATTTTGGCTGAAGAGGTGCGCAGGAATGATTCTTGCGATACCTCAAGTTCGAGTTCAGCACTGAATGTTGATTTCAGAGAGAGATCACGGGACAATAACTCAAACAGAAGAAGATAAAAATCAAAGCACAGAAGCAAGAGTAAGTCAAAGTCTGGTCAGCAAACAAACTGCTGGAATTGTGGCAAAACTGGACACATAATAAGAATTGCAAAAACCCCAAGAAGACGGAGAACATCAATGCTAATGTTGTAACTGAAGAAGTGCAGGATGCACTATTACTTGCAGTTCATAGCTCCGTCGATGACTGAATACTGAACTTAGGGGCTTTTTTTCATACATCTTTCCGCCGGGAGTTAATGCAAAACTATGTTGCAGGTGACTTTGGGAAGGTTTATCTGGCTGATGGAGCAGCTTTGAAAGTGGTAGGGATAGGAGATGTTGAAATTGAACTCCTTAACAAAAACAAACGAATCTTGCAAAAGATTAGACATATTTCCGAATTGAGAAAAAATCTCATATCTTTTGGGCAGCTCGATGAGGGTGGTCACTCAGTAGTGCTCTCTGATAGCACCTAAAATGTTACCAAAGGAGCACCGGTACTAGCTCGGGTAAGAATACTGATACGTTATATATAACTACTGGTCTAATCAACAGTATTGAAACTACTTTTGCAGAGGGCGCAGCAGATATGTGACAGACTTGGACACATGAGTCAGAGAGGTATGAAAGAGCTTCAGTCCAAAGGCAAGCTTCCAGAACTAAAGTCAATTCATCTCGGCATGTGTAAAAGTTGCATTATGGGGAAGCATAAGAATATCAGTTTATTGAAAGGTGGCAGGGTACCAAAGGCAAGAAAATTAAACTGGTACACACCGATGTGTGGAGGTCTTCCCGAATGGAAACTCTTGGAGGCTCTCAATATTACATCACATTCATAAATGACCACAGCCGAAATCTATATGATTACTTTTTGAAGCGCAAATCTAATGTATTTACTGTGTTCAAAACTTGAAAGAGCATGATTGAAACAGAGACAGATCTAAAACTAAAACGTTTGAGGTCTGACAATGGTGGTGAGTACATCGATAGTAGGTTCAAGGAGTATTGTGCAGCTCAGGGTATCATAATGGAGAAGATCATTCTGGGGACACCACAGCAAAATGGAATTGTAGAACGCATGAACAGGTCCATCAATGAGCCAGTAGCATCACGTCAGACTACCACCAACCTTCTGGGCAGATGCGGTCAGCACTGCAGTTTACTTAATCAACAGAGAGACATCCGTCTCATTAGACTGTAAATTACCTGAGGAGGTCTTGAGCGGCAAAGAGGTTAATTTTTTTCATCTTAAGACTTTTGGTTGTCTTTCGTCTGTTTTAATCAATTCTGATGCACGTAGCAGATTTGAGGCTGAGTCAAAGAAATGTTATTTCATTGGTTATTGAGACGAAGCATTTGACTATTGTTTCTGGGATGATCAGGGTCAGAAGATTATTAGAAACAGAAATGTGATCTTCAAAGAAAAGATGATATACAAAGACAAGACTAATACAAATTCTGAAGTAGCTCCTCAGGAATCGGAGTTCGTAAGGTTTGATGATCTACCAGAGGTCACAGTACAGAGCGGAGATGGAAATGACGAGGAGAATGGGTCTGAGGTCCCATTCCTATTATTCAACGGTCAGGTTCATAGTCGTTCACTACTCTAGCCGCCGTTCGTAGGTCAGTTAAGAGCAGACGTTCGCCCCAACGTTACCAACTTTGAACTACATCTTGCCGACAGATAGTGTACAACCACAGAGCTATGAAAAAACCTTGGCAGACGAAAATTTTAGCAAGTTGGAGCTGCCCATGAAGGAGGAGATGGATTCCCTGCTGGGAAATCAGACATGGAACCTGACAGAACTTCCACAAGGGAAGAAGACATTGCACAACAAATGGGTGTACCAGGTAAAGACTGAGCTTGATGACAGTAAAAGGTACAAAATCAGACTTGTTGTAAAAGACTTTCAGCAGAGACAAGACATTAATTACTCTGAAATCTTTTCTCCTATGGTGAAGCTCACAACCATTAGGATGATACTGGTTATGGTTGCTACCGAAGATCTATTTCTGGAGCAATTAGATGTGAAGACAATCTTTCTTTATGGAGATCTTGAAGAAGACAACTACATGCGCCAACCTGAAAGATTCGTGGTACGAGGAAAGGAAGATTCAATTTGCAAACAGAAGAAGAGCTTGTACAGCCTGAAGCAAGCTTCCAGACAATGGTACAAGAAGTTTGATAAATTCATGCTCAATGCAGGGGACAACGGATGTCAGACAGATCACCATTGTTATGTCAAGTACTTTGACAACTCTTATATCATCCTACTACTATATGTGGATGATATATTTATTGCAGGGGTCGGCATTGATGAGATAAATAATTTTAAGAAACAGATGTCAGAGCACTTTGCAATGAATGATTTAAGAGCGGCAAAGCAAATCCTTAGCATGAGGATTGTCAAAAATTGAGTCAAGGGCACGTTGAGGCTTTCACAGGCTGAATATATGAAAAAGGTGTTTAACAATTTTAATATAGATCATGCCACACCTTTGGGCAGTCACTTCAGACTCAGCAAAAATCAATCACCCAAGTCAGAAGAGGAACAAGACTGCATGAGTAAGGTTTCTTACACTTCAGTTATTTGTTCACTTATGTATGTTATGGTATGCACCAGACTGGGTATTGTTTATGCAGTGGGAGTTGTGAGAAGATACATGAATAATCCAGGGAAGGAACATTGGGAAGTTGTGAAGTGGATCTTGAGATACCTAAGAGACTCTTCAGAGACTTTCTTGTGTTTCTCAGAAAAGAGCCCGGAGGTATAGGGTCATGTTGATGCAGATTTAGCTGGAGACATTGACAGTAGGAAGAGTACTACAGATTATGTTTATACCCTTGGTGGTATTGCAGTGTCATGGGGCTCAAATATACAGAATACAGTTTCTTTGTCCACCACAAAAGCTGAGTATGTTGCAGTGTCAGAGATTGTTAAGGAGATGAAATGACTACAGGATTTCTTGGAGGAATTGAGTAAGAAGATTCAAAATGACACTCTACAGTGATAGTCAGAGCATCATATTCCTCGACATAAATCCAGCATTTCAATCCAAGACAAAACACATTCAGATCAGGTATCTCTTTATTTGATCATTTTTAGATGACGGACAGTTGTTATTTGAGAAAATTTATGGAAGCAATAACTCTGTTGATATGTTAATCAAGGGTGTTACACTTGAGAAACTAAAGTTGTGCTCGACTTCAGTTTGTTTTCTATCTTGAAGACAGAGCTTTGAGTTACAGAGGTAGAAGATATCACGTTTGAGGAAAATGGCGATACAATCAGAGGATAATGCAGTCTGTGTCCCGGTCTCCAAGTGGAACAATTGTTAAGTGGTGGAGTCCATTCCACATAATCAATTATGATAAATTGATTACTCCTTCCTTTATTAAGCTTCATCGTCTGGATTGGATCCCGCCAAAGTCTCCCATCTTTCTCCATGCGGCCCCGCCCTCTCTCACGTGAAAATGGGTTTCTTTATTTAGTCTTTTTGCTTCTTATATAAAGGCCAAGTTAATTTCTACCTAAAACACACCAAAAACCCACAGATGAAAAAGAAGAAGAAAAGAAAAGTTTGTTTTTTTCTCCCTTCGATTCTTGTGCTGGGAGGTTTACGGGATTCCCTTAGTTTTCCCTGTTCTTTTTGGCTCTAACTCATTTAGAGAAAAAGAGAGAGAGGGGAAGAGAGAGAAAATTGAGAGTTTTTTTCTTGTAAACGTCGAGGCGCTCAACGGTGTAATTTCTCGAAGCATTAAAATCGTTTGCAACTCTGTAGACGTAGGCAAATTTGTCGAACCACATAAATTTTGTCATCTTTTACTGGTGTATTTTTCTCGTTCCAATTCCTTTTTTTTATTTTTTGTCATCATTTTTCACAACAGTTGGTGATAAAAAAAATAATTTGGGGTTAAGGGGATGGGCAGCTCTACAATGTTGAGAGCTGCTAATCCCTCATTAATTGAAGAGGTGTTCGACTGTGTTGTACCTCTGATATCATGAGAGAATATAGGAGGAAAAAATCAACGAGGTATTGTGTATATTGCAAGAGAGATATAGTATAAGGAAATATAAAATGTTATAAGTAAAGCCACAAGAACCTAAAGAGAGGAAGTTAAACTGTTACAACAGAAATCAAAATGATAAAATATTAGTGCAACTAGATTGAGGATTGTAATCAATAACCACATAAAAACTTATATGGATAATATCATATTTGGAAAAAAAAAGGACTAGGATGAAATTAAGATATTCTTTAGCATAATCCATTTTAAGAATTTGAATTTTACTTTGAAATCGAGTAAAGATCATGAAATGAAATGATTGAAATATGGAGGTTATTTCAGATTTTTATTTCATGAGAAATGCTCGTGTAGTTCTTGTGTGATCATTTATGAAAGATACAAACCATCGTGCCCCATAGTCCTCAAAGATCAAGGTGAATTAGAATAAAATGATGTGAAGGCTTGTATTGCAATTTAGAACATACATGGCTAGTATGTTTTGTAGTTTAAAATTTTCATGTTCATAAAATTTGAATTTTTTTATTGAGAAATGAATATGGAATCATATTTTCCTTGTACACCATTTGGATAACCAAGATGACGGTAACTTAATATGACTTGACTTTCAATTTAAAATACATTTAGAGAATTTAAACTAAACTCAGAAGTACATCTTAATGGATGACCTTTCCTACCAATAATGTTATATTTGTTGAGCAAATATAGACCGCCATACATCTTAGCACTATTAATCATCTTCCACAAATCCTTCACATGAAAATCATAACAATTGAAATAAAATTTAGTCACACATTTTAAATCATGAGTAAGTTTGTTAATTGAGAGTACGTTGCAATATAATTTTGGAACATAAGAAAAAAAAAAGATTAGAGATAAAGATCATATGTCAAATCGACTAATCCAAATTCTACCATTATTGAGAATGAACCATCTTCTATTTGAACTGCAAAGTTACTGCACATGGGTCAAATTTTTTTAAGATGATGACATCTCCCATTGTATTATTGAGGCTCCAAAGCCAACTATCCAAGATTTAAATTTAGTGTTTTGGACACTAAAAGCATTCGATAAGATATCTTGGTGCGCTAACAAGCTGATAGGTTGTTCGGCAAAGGATTGTGATACTTGCCTAGAATTGGGGTTGAATATTCTCTGCAGTACCTTAATTTGCTCCCTAGCGAATAGGCTAAATTATGAATTATTGTTGGTTGTGACAGCAACATTTTTTATTTGATGGCTTCCAATCTGCAAGTTTTCAGTGTAATTTCAACACTTTTCCTTCACATGACCAAGTTTCTTACAATGGTCGCACCATGATCGTCCTTTTATGGGCTTGTTATTCTGAGTTGAGTTTTGAGTGTACAAGACTAGTTCTTCAATATTTAATGCGGTATGGTTGCTATCATCATCAACTTCTTTCTGCTCTCCTCTCTTTGAACTTTTGCAAAGCCTATAGGATAGTGGGGATAGGTTTTATCCCCATAATTCTCCCCTTGACTTCATTAAAGTCATTATTGAGGCTAAGGAAGAACTTGATTGTTCTCTTTTCTTCAGTAATATTCTTCTATACAAGGCAGAATCATCAGGACATTTCCTATGGCAAACCTCATATAAGTGAGTGTAATATTAAATGAAACTTAATTCTCCTTATCGTAGATCATCGTCTCAATTTCAAATAACTCTTGAAGAATTTTCAGTGCTAGAGTAGGTTTCATGTATAGCCTCCATATTTCATTGGTTGTCCTATAGAGCAGGAAACTTTATCCAACAACCTCCAAGATCATGGAATTTATTAACCATGAAATGATTATGTGGTTATCAACTTTCCAAACCCGATATTTGGAATCTGTCATTTTTTGTATTGAAGTTTCGCCTATGAGATGTTCCTCTTTCTTTTTGCCACAGATGTACATGAAGAAAAACTTGGACCATATAAGAAAATTGTGGTCATATAATTTATGGTTCGTGACTAGATGAGAGGATTTATCATGCATGATAGGAGTTGAAGATGTGGGCTTGGATCTTGAGGTGAATTCCGAGGAGAAAGATTGTGCGGCCATTTCGTCCTTGATCATGATTAGATAAAAGTAAGAGGACCGTTAGTTCAATTGTTTAACTAGATGACCAAACAGAATCTAGCGAGAGGTGATCGGGCCTTTTCAAGTTAGCGACATGTGAGATCTCGGTTAGAGCAAGGGAAATTGATGATTGAAATCCAAAATATTTGTTGACTTAGCCACCAATTTAGCCAACTGAAAAAAAAAAAGATGAAGTTTGGTTCTATTCGAGTTGGATGTGAGGGGACGAGTGAATTAACAAAATGCTCAGTTTTGTTCGAGCCAGACGTGCGGAGACTGAGCCTGATGTTAAGAGACGAGCCCTACGATCTCGTTCATAAGGAGATGCGAGCAGAAGAGTTGAGACGAGACAATTTGTGTATGTCAACTACAGCTCCAAATATCTTCATCCGGTTTGATTCTTGCGAATGAGAGGGGTGGAGATGGATACGTCGCTAGAGACGAAAATGTCGGAGAAAGAGAATGGAGACGACGCTAAAGAAGTCAAAGGCAACATCGAAGACAATCGTTGAAGGTGTGAAGATCGAAGCGTCATTGGAGACACGATCGAGATGAAGAGAACGGCTCGGCACGAGATGCAGAGAAACCATGACACACTTCGGCATCGAAGATGAGCAGCGGCTATGACTGGGAATGAAGACGAAGGAAAATTCTAAGTTTATATCTCTGATACCTGTAGAACCCAAAAAATAATTTTATTCCATCGTTTCTCATACATTATACTACACAACATATATATAAATAACAAAAGAAATAAAATAGGAAACTCTCCAAATAGAGAAGAACATAACAAAGAAAATATAGATAAAAGAAAATGTCATTACTTGAAAATATTCTGAAAGAAGAAAATAAAATCCTTCCTAATGAGGATTTTCACTTTCCTACAAAAATCTTATAATTTCATCATCATATGTCGTCATGAACTCTAGTTTAATTAATTAGAAAATGTAGTCTACCCAACCCGGCTAAAATAATCTTGTCAATGGCCATATGTTTCTTTATACAATGGTTATTAGATGAAGAGTTGGACGCCGATTACAAGTTTAATTTCAAACAATATAAGCTAACATAGGATTTTATTCCCTATCAAATGCATTAAAAACCACCAAAAGCTTGAATGCATAAAATTAGGGAATAGATTGGATTTTAATCTTAACAATAATACAATAGTATCATCTCAATCAAGCAAGCAACTTAATTAGAGATAATATGCCATGTCGTTGTTGGCTTAAAATTTCGAGTTTGGTTTGTTGAATTACATTGATAGAATATTAACTTTTGCAAACTTGGGTTAAATCTAATCTCGACATGCTTGGCTAACCAAGTGAAGAAAATGAAGGTTGTTTTAAGCATGAAGTGACATTTTTCTATATTTTCCTATATTTTCATTTTTTATAATATATATCTATATATATATATATATATATATATATATATATATATATATATATATATATATATATATATATATATATATATATATATATANACGCGATAAGGAATGTCATCCTTAAAGCGAGAAGATGGCATAGCATCACCTCGATCCATATACTTTTCAAAAAGGTATCCAAAATTGTTCGCATTCCAACCAAATTCAGCCTATCAAACAACTATGCCCGCTCAATTATAGACTTATATGTATAGTCATTTTGTCTTTCTTAGATTAACTAAAGCATTGCATATTGATAATAATTTCTTACCAGATTCATGAGGCTTTTAGAGTGTTAAGGGGGTTGGCTAGGCTATCCATTGATCTTAAACATTCGAAACTAATGGGGGCATGTTTTAATGGTTTCTTGATTACAAATATATTGGCTGAAACTAATTTTCGAAAATAGGAAAGAAAAGAGAGGCATGCCTTTAAGACATATTCAACTAAAAGGGTGACAAAGGAGATGAGTTCTAAAAGTTAGGCTCAGTCCTAGCTCATCGAGTCAGAACAATCATGGACTCACCAATCAAGTTTGATGAAAAATCCTCGCTGACAGAGCTCGAGATAGGCAAACTCTCCAAGCTGGGGCAAGAGTCTTTATCAACTAGTGACAAGGCTAACTCGAGTGCTTATCACAAAAAAGCATCGATTGCTGCTTTAGAATAACTCCATCTACATCGATACCGGCTAATTAGGCCAAACAAGCCATCTACGACAAGAGATGTACTCCGATATACCAAAAATCTGGCAACCCCTCCAACAAGTTGGATGCCCAAACCAAATATGCATCAAGGTTAAAAGACTTCTATATTCATTTGTACATATTATATTTACATACCTCATTCTATAGCATTTCCTATAGCACTCAAAACCCTATATCCCTACCAACAAAAAATGAATGCCGGGGAGAGTAAAGGGTTCAATATCTTTTATTCATTTTCCCTCTACTCTACCATTATAACAACCTGAGCCATATTTTTGTGGATTTTCTTTCTCTACCCATCTTTTTTCTAGTTTTTCTCATTACTTCTAAATTGGTAAAGTGCTGGAATAACACATGGGCAAATCTAGATTCAACCGCATACTTATGATATTTGTGGAGTAGGTGTATAATCGACAAATGTTTTATCCGAAAAGAAGTTATAATTAAGCTTTATTTAGTAATGTATTAATCACAAAACCCATCTAATTAATAAACAAACAGATTAAATTTATTTGATCATCTAACTATAAATTTCATCGAGGTTGATTTACTGGTAGGTAGATTTAGGATTCAATGGCATGGCTTGCACTGCTTGATGAACTATGACAAAATTAGGTTATCTTAAGTCCATAAAATGTTAACTAATACAACAAATAAAGGTTAGAATTATAATTGAAAGTCGACTATCTGATTATGTCATCCTCATCAGAGGAAAGGCAAGGAGTACAACTAAGAATTTCTCTTTTCTATGTATTACTCTTTATTAGGCATTTTTAATCCACTTTCAGAGGTATTTTGGGTGTATTCTTTTTTAGAAAAAAAAGGCAAATAATCCGAGTCAATTATGACATAGGACCATCTTTTAACAGCAAAAAATGGATCCATGGAAGATTTTCACTGTTATTCTCAATTTTTTTGTAAGAAAATACGATAGGGGAATTTTGATAATTTTAAGAAATCAGAATTTTAAAATATTGAATATTTTAATCGAAATTTGTGCATCAGTGGTATGTAGAATTCTAGCAACCACAAAAAAATTACAAAGAATTCGGCTTTGAAACTTTTACAACATATGGGTATATTGTTTGGAGGAGATTTCCACTAGTTATTTATCAGTTTGGTCCAAGACCAAAAAAGGCCTAACCCTAAGATACGTAACAGAAATGGTTTTAAAGCTTGAACAACTTATCCTTTTGATATGTCCTTTCAATTATGATTCAAATGGTTCACAATATGTACTGAGGAATCAACAAGAAAAGTACATGTGTACAACTGCAAAATAAAAGCATCATAAATTTCTATACTGTAAGCTAAATTGAATTATTCTCAAAATAACACAACAAAAAAGCATTTTGATGTTTCAACCTCCACGAAAAAGAACGGTCATTGCAAGTATGTAACACCATCGACTGTTTCAACAGTTGAAACAAATTAACACTCAGCCATAAGAAATTATCAGACCAAAAATAAGTAACAGAACCTGCAGGAGACAGAACTCCAGTAGAATGTCTTCTCTCGTAACCTATCCAAAATGAATTGCAACCAAATTTGCAATCAAAAGGATTTCATTCAAGACATTTACCTGCCAACACCATATCTCAAAATCTTCTTTTTGACATTACCGACCTCTCCACCATCCCTTGCTCTCTTCCATTTCGCTACCTCAGCCCTCCTCTCTACGTTTCTATGCTTCTCATTCTCCATTCCTTCTTCTTCTTCACTGACCTCATTCTCGTCATCATCATCATCACCCACCTTCTTATGAGACCAATTACTCTTCTCATAAATCGGCAAAGCCAGCGACTCCGATGTTTTGAGATGAAACCCCATAACGTTCGACCATTTCCGTGGAACATTCCGGACCACCCCATCCACCGTTGCCATCAAATTGTCGACAATCTCATCGCTTTTCTGCGACGCTCTCCCCACCCGAATGCCGCTGCACGTGCCGGGGCCAAGATTAAGCACCGTCGAGAAGCACACTTGCCTCACATACTCAGGCCACACCTTCCGCGTGAAATCCACCTCCACCAGCATACTCCGCTTCCTCTTCTTATTCTTCCCCTTTTCAAAGCTACACAGACGCCTTGCGATGCGGCGATCGGCAAATAGAAGTTCGCCGGTGAGAAGTATTCCAGAGCGAAGATCTGAGAGGGTAAGGATTTGGTTGATAGGGAGGGAGAGAGAGCAGACGAGGTCGCGAGCGGCGGATACTGTGATGGGCGAGTTGGGGCGCTCCTCGAGTATGAGATAGACGGTGGAAGAGTCATGGAGAGGATTGGGAAGGGGAATGCGGTAGGGTTTGCAGTGGAGCTTGTGTGGGGTTTTGGTGAGGGAGAGGATGAGGTAGATGAAGTCGTCGTGGCGAGTGGCGGCCAAGTTGTGAGGATTTTGTTGGGTTCTGATCCATTTGAGGAGGGAGTCGACGGCCCTTGAGGCTGCTGCACGGCTTACGCGAGAGCGAGGTGATGATTGTGGCGCGTTTGGCATGGTGGCGTAGGTTTTGCTATAGAAGCGGACGAACCTTTAGGTCGGAAACGCTGTGCTCTAAGATGCATGCAGGGTTGTAATCGGCCTGTAAAAATTGATGTTTTAGTGTGAGAAATAAATATTTAAGAATCGGGTCTTGTGTATGTAAATTATTTTTTAAAATTATGGATTCGCATACATAATGTAATTTAATGTTTTTATATCTATATATTTAATATTATATATCGAAAAATCAGATTATTTAAGCAAGAGAAAAGCTCCAATATTAAATGAGTTATGGGTTTAATGTATCAAACCAATCAAAAGTACATTCAATGTCTAGTGCTGACCCGATAGATCATATTCGTTTGATGTGCCTTTGCAAGTGACAAGTCGTGGAGCTCTTTGCCACTCGAAAGGAATTTGTGAGCATATTCTAGATATGTAAGCATTCTTATGAGTTCCTCAGAATGAGTCTACTAACCTTAAGCGAGCTCTTCCTGTAAAACTCGCCTAGACCACTAAGCTCTCATTCCAAACTCACAAGAGTTGGTTGAACATTCCCACCAAATTCATTGACAACTACCTGGATACACCATCGAGCTCAACGGGCACCTCTCCGAGGCAAAAAGAAGAAAAGTCCAGTCCATCAGCATATATATCGTCATTTACTAACAGCATTATAATTCACAACAACAGTTTTGTCGACAACGAGTCTACTTAGACTCGATACAACATGGTGCATGACCTAGTTTTATTATTTATTCTTTAGAAGCATATGTCGGTATATATGTTTCTCAGTATATAAATAAAAAGAAAAATGGGAAAAAGGGGATTTCCCTTTTGAAAATCACTCAGCTTCTTCTCACTCCTTCAAGATCTCTCTCAAATTATATGAGTTCATGAATTATACAGATATCACGTTCCAAAAGGATGCAAAATCAACATTTTAGGATGTTGAATCATTGGCAACATGAGGTTTTCTATAATTTGTGAACTCATGCAATCTGTTAGAGATCATGAAAACGTGAGAAGAAGCCAATGGATTTTCAGAGAGAGAATTTTTAACCTTCAGGGGTGGTTTGCTTCCATGATGACTGGGGGAATGCATTCTCCAGTAATCTTCTTTTTCATCTTTTGAGGACTTAGTCATCTGTTCTCCTAAAATGTACGACATGTCATCATTCACTTCTTCTACCTCTTCTAATGTTGGATCTAAGACTCTCCTCAACCTAACTCGAGGTGGCTCTTCTCTAGGTGGTTGGACCATCTGTTGTTTTTGCCTTTGTGCCACTGAACCTGGTGATCCCATATGACTTCTCGAATGATTTTTGAAACGAATTCTGAACTTCTCTTGCCTTACTTTATTTATTATCGTATTTATTTCTTCCTTGAATTTCTCCATATGCTATGTCACAAATTCTTTAGTGCAATCCATCATTGTTTTTTTTATTTCTCCATGAAATAAAAGATCTCCACGCTAGATCTTAATAAGAAGTTCCACGCTCGCCACACTATTTAAGATATTGAGCATATCTATAAATGAGTTTTTTAATTAACTAAAAAACCCAAATATTAAATGGGTCTCATGGGATTAACGGATCAAGCCCACTAGTTTTACATTCAATGGTCTAGCACTGACCCAATCTATTGTAATCTTTAGGCAAACCATTGTAGGTGACAAGTTATAGAGCTCTTTGCTGCTCAAAAGGATTTTGTGAGTGTCTTTAATGTACGTCATTATTCCTACAATTTGCTTGAAACGAGTCTACCCAATATTAATTCTCAAGCGAGGTCTTCAACTCAAACTCTTCTACACATCCAGAGTTCTCGTTCCAAACTCACACGAGCTAGTCGGTCATTCCCACCAAAGTCATTAACATTTACCTGACTACACCACCAAGCTTGACGGACAGCTCTTCAAGGCAATAGGAAGAGAATTCCAATCTAATAACTTGCATATCTTCATTTATTAACAGCAAGACAATCCACACCAACGTCTTGTCGACAATGAGTATGCCTAGGTTCCATACTACATAAGCCTCTAAACTAGTTTATGTTTTATTTTTTAGAACTCTGTGCGGGTGCATAAGCTCCTCATTATACAAATAATAAGAAATAAGGAAAGGAAACTGCTCTCAATTCTAGACACTAAAAAAAACTAATTATTTCATCAAAAATGAAAAACTGAACTGAACTGACCAAGCTTAATAGGTTTTCGTTTGATTTCAAAAGTGGCTTTTGGTTTTTGGTTGTTAAAACTTTAATATTTGGTTTTTAAGTTTTTATTCGTTTTTAAATTTCATTCAACCAAACAAATCCAAAAACTTATATTTTATCAATTTTTTTTTATTATAATTTAATTTTATGTGGAATAAACTAAAAAAATCAAAATTTTTATTATATGTAATATTTGATTGAAATAAATAGATGATTCATGAAATCAAATCAATATTATTTGGATAAGATATGTAATTTGTAATACTTGTTCTTAGTCAAATTTTATTAAACAGTTAAATTCCACTTTTTTCATAATTGAACCGTTTAAATAGAATTAAGTTTTGGTTCGATTGGTTCAATTTTATCAAAATTTAGATTGGTTCAGATTTTTTGGATTATGGATTTCGGTTGTAAACAATTTGACCAGTTTTAAAACCTATTTATTCGAACCAACCAAATGCTCACCCCTAGGGGCCTCGATGCAGATTCACACAAGTAAACTGATGAGATGTTCCCAACAGATATACTCAACCACAACAACAATTGGAGCGGCCTAGTTAAAGGTTTATTGTTAAAAAGTCAAAAAGTTGACAAGAGTCGCCTTATGCCTCCGCATTAGAAATCACTCACTACGAGTATCCATGATTGAAATCATAGAGCAATGAATTCATCAATAGGCCTCCGCCGATGAAGGTTGGGAGCTTCTATCAAAATCACAGCAAATGTCGCACCCATTATCGTGAACACAGGCATGATACTGAAGAATTTTGTCACGTCCAAAACTTAATCAAAGAATTAATATGAACAAATGAAGTTGAAAGAATTTGTTGTGCCAGAAGCACATACTCAAAACTAAGGAAAGGCGCCAGTAGAGACCAATCCTGATGAACTAGTTCCCACTACAATCGTGCACATCACCAATGTCGTAACCGTCATCTTATGCGATGATGGACCTGAAGTTGCTAGACATTCAACTTTCAAGCGAATGAAAGTAGATGTTCACTCAGCTGGTTGGGCTAGAGCCTCCCCTTCCAATCACCTAATGATAACTTTTAAGGGAGTTGACTTACTTAAGGGTGGGAACCCTTTGAATGATGCTATAGTTGTTACTGTAGTCAGTGACAATCATCAAATAAGGAGAATTTTGTCAGATACGAGGAGCTCAACCAATATCCTTTTTACAAAGTATTCCAAAAGTTAAATATGACAAACACCCAACTCCCTCGTACTTTGGGACCTTTTCTTGAGTTTTTAGGGAAGAGAAAAGAAATATGCAGAGTCATCTTCGTACAATAACTTGGAGAGAAGCATATAAAAAATACATGTCCATGGAAAATTTCATTGTGATGTATGCTCTGACCCTTATAATGTCATCTTTGGTAGACCAATTATTAATGTATAACTTTCGTATATCATATAGTTCTCAAAGTTCTAGGAAGAGGAGAAATCATCAATGTTTGGTGGTTCAAATGTGCTATCTGTGAGCAGTGAGAAACATACAGAAAAAATCACTCCAAATTGACACTCTTAAAGGGATTGGTTTGGAGACCACTGAGATCACTGAAGAAGTGTCTATCTTTGAAAGAGAATGCGAACGAACAATTCAAATCAGCTCTAACCTACATCACAAGCATAATGACCAATTGATCTCAAATTTGTTGGATTACCACGACATATTCGAGTGGACTGAAAATGAGATGCATGGAGTTGATTATATTGATACTGCTTACCACCAACTCAAACTTAACCCTAACGTTAAACTCGTCAACCAAAAAATGTTAGTTGTAGCCATTACCTTGGACGTACCTATTCGACAAGAAGTTCCAAAGGTCCTACAAGTCAAATTCATTCATGAAGTTCAATAGCAAAATTTGCTGGCAAATGTGGTAATGGTTCTCAAAGCAAAAAACAAGTAGAAAATATGCATAGACTTCACCAACTTGAATGGAGTATACTCAAAAGGCAGCCATCCCTACCAAAAATTGATGCTTTGGTAATTTTGGTTGTAGCAAATGGGATAAAGCTCTTCTTTTTCAAAGGAGATGTGAAGTTCTTCCTCCAAGAAGCTTCTCTAAGGTCTCACTCAAGCTTCTTCAAGAAATTGGTGGAGGAAGAAGAAGAAAGAATGGAGAAAATGAAGAGAAGAAGATGAAGTTGAGGAAGAAAACTCCTATAAACTCTCCACCAAGGATTTGCTCCAGAGATGTCCTCCATCAAGCTTCTCCTCTTTGAAATTGGCTTTAAAGCCCCATGGAAGCTCCTCTTCTAAAAATGGGAGAAGAGGAAGATGAAAAAGACTTACCAAGAGCTTCTTCCTAATCGAAAATCCAACACCTTCCTCAAGCTTCTTCCTTAGCTAAAAATCCAAAGTTCTCTCTTCAGAAAACTAATAGAGGAAGAGGGAAAAGCTAAAGCGAGAGGATAACAAAAGGAGAAAACCTTCTCCTTTCCAAACCCTAGCCTCCCAAGCTCTCCAAAATCTGATACCCCTCTTATTATTTTTCATTCACACTCTCCTATTTTAGTGGCTCAAGATCCACTTTTTTGGTGCTCTTGGCAGAGTTTTGGTTGAGAATCCTGAGTAAAGATCAGAGCAAAAAATGATATAGCGCCTAGACGCCGTGACCCTAGTGCCTAGACATTAGGCCTGACGCCCTTACTCTGGGTCCCTGGAGCTGGGTGGCCTAGATATCAGGGCCCGGTGCTAGGTTTCTGTGGGATCAATTTTAAGCTCATTTGGGGCTATTTAGGAGCCATGTTTGGCACTTCCGGGACTAGCGTTGGGGCACCTGTAGCTCCTAGGCTCAAGCCTTCTTATGACGAGTTTCTATCGGGTCGGTTTCGAGACCATTTTAGGATAATCCAATGCTTGATACTAGCGCCTAGGCACTAGGCTTGATGCTTAGGTGCTGGACCTAGTGCTTAGGAACCAAGACCTGTCACCGTGTTTCTGCCAACTTAGTTTTTATCCAGGACTTGTGCATAGGAGCCTCTAACCCCAAAAACTAAAATTATAAGTAGATCGTCCGACGAAGGTTTTTTTCAATTCGCAAGCAATGGGAGACTACATATGAGTAAAATATAGTCCCATAACTTCAAAACTGAGAACTTTTATATGTCATTCTTTATAGAATCCATCACCGACGAGCACCCTAAAATATAGCGCAGGCGGGGTTTCTTAAACCCTAACTTTTTTTAGACGTGTGTAGATGGGTTTCGTGACTTCCCTTGACCATAGAAGACCTCATATGAATATATCATGGTCTCTAAACACTAGAATGAACATCAAACATGTACCATATTATGAATGAAGCCATCCAATGGTAGATTCTCTCGAGTAAGGCCGAATCATCGCAGACCTCGGTTTTGTGACCTGAGCACGTAATATGAAGTTTTAGACGGATGTCTTGGTCTATGAGATGCTTTGAGTGACTAGTAAATGATTCTGAGTCAATCAAGTGGACACCTTATACGTGCAACATAAAAAATTGATGCTAACAAAGGCAACATCTTCGACCAAGTTGTATCTTTCTAACTTTTGCATTCTAATAGTACTACAATTTTATGTCATGATTTGACATTTTTTTTATGTATAAAACATATTTCCCATAAAAAATTTGGTCATGGAATCGTAAGCAAACTTTGCTTAGCCAATAAAATCTTAGACAACTATTTTGTGTGGTCTCGACAATAAAACATTTTGGCAATGGTGTAATTGACAACTTTGATCTACACATCCAATGTCATATGATAAGTTGAACTCAATTAAAGTGTTGTATGATTGCTTTCAAAGCTCTCTTCAAAAACAGCTAAAAAAACTTAACATATCAAACCATGATAAGACTTTGAGGTAACCCATGAAGATGAATTATATCATGAAAGAAGGGGCATGCTATATTGAGAACACTAAAAATTTTCTTGCAAATTACAAAATTTGACATCTTAAAAAAAAATTATGTACAACAAGTGGTATAAAATTAGCTCCCCTATTGGCACTCAATGAACCCAAAATATAATCTAAACCCAGATCCCCCACCCCCCACCCCCCCAAATGAAAATTGAAATGTGTAAGTGTGTATATAGTCTCATATTTTGGGTCATGCTTTTCTCAACATGACATATTTGATATTTTAAAGCAATTATTATAATGTTGGGGCTAATAGATGATAGTTGAAGTAAGGATATTTTGTGAGGCTTGCCAAGAACTCTGAACACTAGTATACAATTTTTTTTAATGATTTGTGTTCAAAAGTGAGATATTTGGAATATACAATTGGTTACACTTGAACAAGTAACCTTGTCAAATGGAAGAACCATTAGCTTTGTGGGATTTTATGCATTATTTACAAGTTCTAAAGAAGTCTCAATCATTTTCATATAATACTTTTGTATTTTTTAGTCATATGACTTCAGTTCACAATGTGTAAAGGCAAGCAAATCACCTGTTAAGATGGTCTGTAACCTAATTTTGGGAATCATCCTTGTACTTAAGCTAAAATTTAAATTTTATTAAAAAAATAATAAATATTGAGTGTACATGTTGATCATAGAATTTTGAGAGTTGAGAAATTACAAGGCTTCACGATTGCTACACATAACAAATTCTTTTTGAAACAAATAATATTTCCACTGCTTGAGAGCACAAATTATCACATATAGTCCGTATGGTTATATAGTCCACTTCCACTTTTGCCTCACGTCACATAACTTTTCACTAAAAAACTCAGTTGGATGAACTTATTACAAAAAATTAGATTTGATTCCAACTTTGGATGTATTTATTTTGACATGAAAAGGCTTACCAAAGTAAGGAACAACCAAAACAAGGGTAGTGTTTAATGTAGCCTAAGTGGTCTATAACTTTTTTTTTTGAGTCAAATTAAAGAATTTTAATTCAAAAAATCAATCATTACGGCCATGATCACACCAGAATATTAGATGAATCAATAATAGAAATTAACAAGTTCGTGGAAACTCTAAATTTCATAGAGAGGTGTGGGCAATGACAACCCTTGAATAGCTAAACTATTTTATTAATCCATTTGAATTCCACTACTCATAACTATACATTTGAGGAAATAAACACGAGGCATTGTAACTCAATTTTATTAATCCATTTGAATTCCGTTGCTCATAACTTTAAATTTGAGGAAATAAACACGAGGCATTGTAAACTCAATTTTATACAAGATAAAGGTCATGAGTGTAAAGTGTATAGAAAACTAATTAAGAATTACATTCATGAGTCTCATAAAAAATTTGGACAAGTTTCATAGACCAAAAGACATGATCTTCCATTCATACAATGCTTTATAATTTTTAAGAATAATTTTTCATGTGTAATTTGGATCAATATGTATTTGATGATAGTTATTATACATGCCCAGCTTAGAAAAATTTCTAAAACTAAGAAGCTTGTTAAACTTGTCTTATAAGACGAGCGTAAGAAATCATTATTTGATAATATCTTATTAATAACATTACTGTCAATGAATAAGGGCCAATTGTTATTCTTTTTTTGGCATAAACAAGCTAGGACAACACAAATATGCTCAAGCTATGCTAAATTAACTAGTTTTCCAATAGTTATGTTATCATAACTAATAAAATTTAATGCTTTTTGGGCTTCCTTTATAGTTTGATGGATTAAACAAAGTCGCATCCACAGTGAAATCAATTCAGTGCTATATTGCTTAAAGAGGTAGTGGCTTTAAAGATACTTCAACTATAAAAATGTCTTTGAAACACTCAAGAAACTTGACTTCCATGGGTAAGGTTGTTATAGTTTGTTGATGCGAAAAGGAGTAAATGTGTCTTTAAATGTATTAAATAAAACAAAACCCATGACAAATTACTGCAATGGCTTCTTATTAGAAACATTTATAGAAATTATGGTCTGAGCTGGGAGGAGCTTAAGCTTTTTTGCCTTTTCACTCAATAGAGCGAGCATTTGAAAAACATTTATATACAACTCAATATCAAACTAGCATGACAATCCAAGAATAAAGTAGAAGTCATCCATGTTAAGAGCATCATAAAACACTTTGTAGATGATGTACTTTCCAATGGAGAATGTAATGTGGTGCATATCAAACACAAGCATATTGATACGACATCTTTAAAAAACTAATTTTATAAGAATGTGGATGTTTTGTGCTTTTAAGTCATAGTACTTGAACTATAAATCGTTAAATGATGTTATCTGTCCACCGACCATTGATAAATAAATTACAAACTGTCTTATTAATATTACATTTTTTAAGTATTCCTTGTTGTTAAGAGGTTATGGTCTTCTTGGTGCTATTAAAATCTTTCTAATCATACATAAAAGAGCCTCTTTTGCATCCCCAAGTAATTTTACTTTAGCCTCTTGCATATCAGCACTAATAAACTAATATTCTTTGGCTTCGTTCTTTAGAAGTTGAATTTATTGTCATGTTGGAGACTCATTTGATTAAATTTGGGTTGTAGTAAAATCATTTCAAGTTTTTGGGTTTAATGCATGAGATCTCTTAAACCATGAATTGAGCTATACTTGGAAACGTTGCTTCTATTGAGGAGGTACCCATATTTGTAGGTTGGCACTAAGGAAAACCCGATGTAGCACCTAAAAAATATGATTTTGTTGTTGCCAACAAGATTTTTTTAGGTTGTTATTCTTGATAAACTAATTATCATGTATTAATATAAATCTTCTCTACCACCTCCATCCTCTCCTTTTCCTAGAAGCATTGCATCTGTTGAGGAGATACCCTTATTTGTAGGTTGGTACTAAAGAAAACCTGATTTAATACTTATGATAGATGATTTATTGTTGCCAACAAAGTTTTTTAAAGTTGTTATTCTTAGTGAAGTCCCCATCATGTATCTATTAAGATGCAACTCTATGATATAAGAAAAATCTATGGCCTAATAAAAGAACTTCAATGAAGTACTTTAATTAGTTTTAGATCACATCATTAAATCCACCAACCTGATAAATTCTTTAGTGTACTCATTAACAAACATGGTTCAATGTTAATATTACACAATCAACATCTACTCAAAATTGGTCGATAAGAAATGACACCGCAAGAACAACTTCATCCTAAACAAACTTTGGATAGCCCCTTTCCTTCTCATCTTTGAGTAAATAATATATAAAACCACTTTGCAAATATTCTTTTTAATTAGTAGCCTACATACTTGACCTACTTTTTAAGAATAATTTTCATGTATTTGAAAACGATTTCTACAACCTGTTTCTAGAGAAGATAATCTTTGATTTGTTGATACCCATAAAAGAATAGAATATCCAACTTGACAAGAAATTCATAGTATTTTTTTTTCATTAGGTCCATACCTTCAATGGGATAGAGCATATGCTTGATGATATTCATCATCATTGGACCTACAAAAAAAAGTGAAACAATATTTTGCATCAAGTATAACAGAATTATGGGATTCAACATGTCCCGTTGAAACTCTCCTCACATCTCGAATTCTAATGTGGTTTTTAATGGGTGCAATTGTGATTATCGGTCCAACTAGTTTGTTTGTCAGATTATTGAGGCCCTGTAAATCTCATCATATTTAACATAGAATCGAAAGAGCTTGGCATTGATGTCATGCATTCATAGACAAGACTGGCTTGCACCACCCAAAAGGATCTCTAGACTTTAATGGTCATCCATAGCCAAACATTTGCTTCCATCGACTATGAATCCCAATTGATTGAGACTTTGATGTGATTATAACATGTAATCTTGATAAAATAAAGTGCCTGCAGAGAAGAACACATAATCAAAGAGTCACAAAAATAAA
>NEWO01000001.1:6667017-6702774 GCA_003013225.1 Phalaenopsis aphrodite
TTGAAGTTGTAGCCAAGGTTACCCCCATCTTAAAATTAGTTCTCAAGGTCTTGATATCCAAGTGAAAGATAAAGGGACTACTTGACCACAATCTTATTTTCCATATTAACAAGTGGTACCTGAGTGGACTTTTTTCTGAAACTTTTGATTCGAATGGTAGCAATGACCGACGAAGTTACAAAGTAGAGAAATTCAATGGATCGAATTTTGCGTTATGAAGACTGCAAGTAAAAGATTTATTGTATCAAAAGAAATTGTATGCCACTACAAGGAATCACCAATAACCCTAAAACAATGACTAGAAGAACAAGAAGTGTTGGATCAAACAACCATAATTTTAGTCTCTCTTTCACTTTTCACGTCTATTATGTTCAATATGGTGAATAAAACTATGATGAATCTCATAGAGGCATTGATAATGATTTATGAGAAACCTTCTTCAAATAAAACTTTGATATAATTCAACATGAAGATGACAAAAGACAGTTTGATGGTTGAACACTAACGATTTTAATACAGTGACTAGCCAATTGTGTTTTGTGGGTATCAAATTTAATGATGAGATTAGAGATCTCTTAATTATGTCTTCATTGTTGAACATATGGGATGGATTGGTCACAACGGTGAATAAACTCTTCATGTAATATGAAGTTGAACTTCAATGACATTGTGGGGTTAGTATTGAATAAAAAAGTTTGTTGAAAAGTAGCAAACGACAAATCTTCATGTTCTACATTGAATGTTAAAAACAAGGAAATGAATCTTAATAGAAATGCAAACATGGATATATTCAAGTACAGAAGATGAAAGTTTATGTCGAGAAAAGAAAATAGCAAAGGTGAATGTTAGAATTGCAAGAAAAAAGACATTTCAAGAAAAATTGAAAAGCTCCAATAAAGGTTGGTGATGGAGGCCAAGACAGAATTTCTCTACAAATGTCACTGCCAACGAAATCCAAAGTGACTCCTTAGTTTTATTTCTATTCAGTACTGAACGTTAGATAGTAGATTCATGTGCCTCTTTTATGTTTGCCCGAACAAAGAGGTGTTTAAAAATTACACTCGGAGTGATCTAGAGAATGTATATACAGGAGATAACATGATCTATAATAATGTAGGAAAGCGTGACGTTGATATCAATTACTACATGAAATATTTGAAAGCTCGGTGATGTTAAACATGTTTCAAGTTTGAAGAGAAATATAATCTCGGTAAGCCAACTGGTAAAGTCGGTGTATGTGACTACTTCTACAAGTGATTTTTGGAAGTTGACTAGAGAGGCAATGATAATGGCTCAAGACAACATGAAAGGCACTCTTTACCTGATCAATGATAGACTTGAGATCGAATTGTCTTAAATCAGATAATGATGACGAGTATCGTGATCACAGATTAAGGAGTTACTAAGCATCAGAGGGAATTAGACATGAGCTCATTGTTTCAAGTACACCATGGCAAAATGGTGTAGCTAAGCGCATGAATGGAACCATCACATTGCATGTTGGGAGTATGATGTTACATACAGACTTGTCAAATCAAAAGTAATGAACACTGTTGTTTATTTTGATCAATCGTGGTATGTCGGTATCTTTGAATGAAGGCTTACCTGAAGAAGCCTGAAGTGAAAGAGGTAAATCTATCTCATATGCAAGGTCCAAAATTAAACATGATTCAAAATCTATAATGTCAACTTTCATTAGAAATGACTCGAATGAATTTGAGTACAAATTCTGGAACTATCAGAATTAGAAGTTTATCAGGACCAGGGAAGTGATATTCAATGAAATGGAGATGTACAACGACAGGAGCAAAACTTAAAATTGCTCGTCAATTACTTTAGAAGAGTCCAAATATGTTAAGGTAAAAAATATTAATGATGAAAAGGGTGAAATCAAAAGGTCAAGCAAAATCTCAAGACCGACACATATGTATTCTCCTTCTTTATATTATTTATTGCTAACTAATGGTAGTAAATCAAAGTGCTATGAGGAGACCACTCAAGTTGAAGATTCAAATGAGTAGGAGTTCGTTATAGATGATGTGATGCAATCATTGATATAAATCAAACTTGAAATTTGGCAATATTATCATATGACAAAAGAGCACTACACAACAAGTGAATCTATAGACTGAAAGATGAGTAAGATGATGGCAGACACTACGAGGCAATGCTTGTGAAAAGGTTTAAACAGGAGAAATGAGTTTTGACTACATTGAGATTTTTTCTGCTATGGTGAAGATCACAACTGTGGGAATTGTATTAAGCTTAATAGTAAGGAAATATCTACATTTTGAATAAATAGAAGTAAAAATAGCCTTCTTATATAGAGATTTGGAAGAGAAATTATATATAGTGTAACCACAGGGTTATAAGGTTTTAGGGAAAGAAAAATTTGTTTGTAGGTTGAAGAAGAGCCTCTGACTTAAAGTAGGCCCAGAAACATGGTACAAAAGATTTGACAGATTCATATCATACAACAGAAAAACAAAATGTTAGACAAACATTATTGCTTCATAAAAAAATTTGGTAATTGTTATATCTTGCTTCTTTTGTATGTGAATAGCATGTTATTGCAGGGGCAAATATGGAGAAAATTAAGGATTTGAATGAGCAATTATCAAAAGGAGTTGGACATGAAAAATAAAGGTCCAACCAAGAAGATCCTTGAGATGAAAACCAACAGGGTTAGGAGTACTACTAAACTGAAGTTGTCTCATGCAGAATATGTTGAGAAGATCTTATAGCGGTTCCACATGAGTGAGACAAAACTAATTTGCACCTTCTTAAGTAGTCACCTCAAGCTATTTATGGAATTATCACATAAGTCTGAAACATACCAAACACAAATAAGGACAACACCATATGTTTCAGCGGTTGAGAGTCTGATGTATGTTATGATATGTATAAGAACAAATATTGCATATGCAATAAGAGTGATTAGCAGGTACATGAGTAATCTCAAAAAACTTTATTGGGAGGTAGTGAAGTAGATTCTCATTTTTTTAAGGGGAACAATCAATAAGACACTTTGCTTTAGAAGTGCAGAGATCACTCCACAGAGATTTGAAGATTCAGATCTGGTAGGATATTTGAAAGGTAGATGTACAACGGCCATTTTTTACTTTGGGAGACACAAAGGTGAGTTGGATTTCCTGAATGTAATTTTTTTTTTCATAATTTCAACTATATCAGCTAAATATATTGCTATCACTGACGCTAACAAGAAAATGATTTGGCTACAGAGCTTTATGGCAAAACTGAGCAAAGAGTAAAGGATTGGAAAACTTCATATTGACAATATAAGTGTTATTCATCTTGCTAAGAACACTGTTTTTCATGCTCGAATGAAGCATATTCAGTTGGTGTATCAAGTTATTTGCTTTCTCATATAATATGGGTAGTTATCATAATCCTGAGCTCGAATGTGAACCACACTATGATACATGATTATGAAGGTTTTACAAATTTGGAGGTGTAAAATTGGTTGCAATCAATCTCCAAATGGAAGATTGTAAGTAGTGGAGCTTGATTGGAAGCAAGCAACAACGTAGTGGCCCCAACTGCTAGACAAAGTGGCACCCAGACTCTAGGTTGGGTGCCTAGGTACCTTATTACAAATATGGTGGCATTCAGACACCCATTTCGAGAATCCCCCTTGCCAGAAACCTGAGAGGGTGGCACCTAACTGCCCATTCAAGGCATGGTAGTGCCCAGATTCGTAACTTCAACTCGAGCAAGTAGGAAAAACAATGCACGGGAGCAATGCTTAGGCATCAAGAGCAGTTTGTAAATACTTTGAGATTTAATCTCTAGATCTTTATAAACTCTTAAAGGGCTTTTTTTGTGGAGCATTGAAGTAAGAGGAGTGGATTTGAGTGCGTGTGATTTCTCTTGTGCAATCAATAGAAGATTCGGAGCAGAGTAGCTATAAATTCTATCAGTGTAGAGAGAAGTTCTGAGCAATGTAAATTTCTACACATTCTCCTTTCATCGTAAAATTTTTTTTGTGATTTGCCTGTGGTTTTTTCAATTTTACATCTTAGTGTTTTCTGGAATTACTTTATTGTGCATTTATGTTTAATATTTTCTTTTGGATTTCTCAAATTGGTATGATCCTTTTTTGTGGTGGTTTTGATTATAAATCAATCGAACCCAAGTTTTAATCGCAACTGTCAGGCAGTGGTAGTCCAGCGAAAACAACAACTAGATGGGCGATGGTCTTACATGCATTAATAGTGGTGGCCAGGCAACGATGGTCTGGCGTCGGTGGTCCAACTGCGGTGACAGTGGTGATCGGTTAGTGGTGGTCAGACGATGGTTGTCTAACGGCGACGATAGTGGCACCTGGGCTGCGGGCTGCCAGACGGTAATGGCCTGGCAACTATAGTCTGACAATTGCAGCGACACAACATCAGTGGTCTGATGGAAACAGTGATGGTGGTTCGAGGACGCCAGTGTTCTATTATCGACGACGAATGTGGTCAGGTAGCAGTGGTCTTGCTGTGACAATGGACAGACAACGGTGGTCTAGTGGCAACAATTGTGGTAGCTAGGCAAAGATGGTTCAAAACCCTCTAAAAGCTTTGAGCTCCTTCAGTCTTTCCCCCAATTCTAGGTCACGACGCCGTCCTTCATGAAGAGAGTGGGGGTTTATCTGAAGATTTAACGAGTGACATCCTCCATAAATATGACATAAATTAAGACCACTCCATCTAACGGCCCAGAGCAATCTCTTTGATCAGATGATATTTTATGAGTATTTAAGTTTCTTAATGATGTCAAAATTAAGTGAGCTTAGGTTTGTTAGTTCGTCTTGTTGATACACTTTATTTGACTATAAACTTGTCAAATTTGAAAATTATTTAATCCACCAAAATATATCTCAAAGATTCTTACTATGCTTTGTGTGCATTATCTCAACTCCATTGAACTCGGATCGAGCTATGCTTGATGTCAATTGACTCATCTAATCAAGACACTTCATTTTAAATTGAAATATATGTAATTAAATATTTGAGGCTCTTGATGCCAATGTCCATCGAAAGTAGTGCTCGATTAATCTAATTCTTTTAGGAGCTATAAACCCTATATATATATATATATATATATATATATATATATATATATATATATATATATATATATATATATATATATATATATATATATATANAATTAAGACCACTCCATCTAACGGCCCAGAGCAATCTCTTTGATCAGATGATATTTTATGAGTATTTAAGTTTCTTAATGATGTCAAAATTAAGTAAGCTTAGGTTTGTTAGTTCGTTTTGTTGATACACTCTATTTGACTATAAACTTGTCAGATTTGAAAATTATTTAGTCCACCAAAATACATCTCAAAGATTCTTACTATTCTTTTGTGGATGATCTCAGCTTCATTGAACTCGGATCGAGCTATGCTTGATGTCAGTTGACTCATCTTATCAAGACACTTGATTTTAAATTGAAATATATGTAATTAAATAATTGAGGCTCTTGATGCCAATGTGCATCGAGATTCGTGCTCGATTAATCTAATTCTTATATATATATATATATATATATATATAATATTGAGGGTTGTAATGCCTATCAAATTCATTACAATAAAGGATGTTATAATAGTCGCCTAAAGAGGCTAAAATAGTTAAGGGTGTAAGAAAAATCTATAACATATAACTTGTCAAAACATAGCAGCAAGAAACAAAAAATTGCTATCAAAAGAAAATTAGTTTTAGCTTAAAAATTTTTTTGCGACTTAATGTAAATAGGGAACTCCATCCAAGGCTATTCGGTTTAGCAAGTCATTGGCGCATGAATATTTCCTAGGATCAAATCTGCAGCAAGTAGAGTTATCCAAAGTGTCTATCCAACATGTATCCTATAAAAAGTTTCAGGTGATAACTGACAAGCCACCAAGAAATGAGAGAGCTCTCCAAATGGTAACAAGAAAGAATCATCCAAGAAAGCAGCAGGCCAAAACCCACCATGCTGAATTTATATAAACAACAAGATAGTGTCCAATAGAAAATTTTTACATTCGAGGGCCTAGCATATAATCTAAAAGCCATCCCAAATCGCAATAACAAAAGCTTCAGAAAGAGATCTCAGTAGCTTAATGAAGTTGAGAAGGATAATTGAGTGTCATTTGATATGTAGGATTTCGCCATTGTTCCAGAAAAATCAAAAGAATATGTTCCCAGCAGTCTTAACAAAGAACCACTTCCAATTGGGACGGTAGTCTAGACCGAAGCCAAACAAAAAGAGCAGAGCAGAAATAGGCAACAGAAAAAAATAAAAACTTCCATCGAAAAATATAACCATCAACCTGAAATCCAATAGCTCCAATGTGTCTTTCAAACCCAATTTTATCTTAATGTCTCTTAACTTTCTTGAAAGAATTTCTGGGAGAATTTTACTTTTATTACTAATGGCCGTATTTGGATAAAATGGATTCTTCTAAAGTGTCATTAACCCATATCAAGACTTATCCTAAATTCCTTCAAGACTATTTGATTTATGCTTCAGTCAAATTTTTGTTTGTTTTATATATGCTGAAAATGAAGGTTTAGAAAGAAAATACTTATAAATATCTCTAATTGAAATTACATCAAACACCTTTAAACCCCAAATCATAATAAGTTATTTAACTGCATCAAATCACCTTCCAAACATGGATCAATTATTCAACTGGTTTAATAACTAAATCCATACCTCCATCAGATATTTGCTTGATAGAACATCCTTTAACAATCCTTTATTATCTCTTTCCACTAACACTTTACACAGCTCTCACTCCACTCTCATCGAATCACTCGATTTTGATTTTTCGGGGCTTTCAACATCAAGCCTGATCATCGGCAAAACTCCTCACAGAAGTCA
This sequence comes from Phalaenopsis aphrodite, assembly GCA_003013225.1. Classification (NCBI taxonomy): domain Eukaryota; kingdom Viridiplantae; phylum Streptophyta; class Magnoliopsida; order Asparagales; family Orchidaceae; genus Phalaenopsis; species Phalaenopsis aphrodite. Next base: position 6,673,903 of record NEWO01000001.1, read on the forward strand.
GCTTTTTTAGTCAGTCAGCTAACACTAGCCAGCCTAAGATCTTACTTTCCAATACCTGGAAAAGGTAACTTTGCATCTAGTCCATTTCCAAGTTATTTAGTAACTCATTTCATCTTAAAAAAAATCGAGGTGAAAGCGAAGGGATTAATCCCAACCAAACTAAACAAGAACCAACTTAATGCCAACCTCAGAGAAAGGAGTGATAAGGATGCTGGAGTCATTCTACCATAGCTGATAATCAATAGACAAAGAAGTTTGTGGGTAGAAGTGTTTCCCCTCTCATTTAAAAAACTGGACAAATAAAGATATGTTGCTCCTCATTTAATAAACTGGAGAAATAAAAAATCGTTCCTCAACAACGTCTTCTCGAGAATAAATATTCTTATTATTTGAAGATAAAAGAACTTTAATGAAGTTGTGCCTACCTCTTCTCTAAATTCTTAGACATAAGAATATAATATTATATTTGCCTTTAGATAAATAAACACTTAATACGCTGCTTGATCCATTTATGCCCACAAGAAGTTGCATCAATGACGAGCTTTGATTATTAAAAGCATCTCCAAAAAGGGAGGAATTAATAGGGTCCCTTTTCAACTCATGGCAGAAGCTAATTTGCTCATATTTGAGCTTGGTAATACCTTCAAAGGTATGATTGAGTGCCAATTTATATTTTTTTAGCTCTTTTAATATTTAAAAGTTTATTATAAAAAACAAAAATGGGATCACCCATGATTGGAGTGCTCCAAATACTTTGAGCAACCTCCAAAATGTTGGGACAATAGCTCCACTAATTTTTATAATGAAATTTTTTCAAAAAGAAAAGAGAATTCGCAATAAAATCAAAATAGAGGAGTGATCGGATGAGAATGGTTTGAGAATTTTACAATATGTTTATGAAAAATATCCAACCAAAAATTATTACATAATGTTCTATCAAGCAGACAATCGAATGATTCAAGAGTGTTTGAAAAGTCAAGTAAGTAGCTTCCTCTCTCATTAGCTGATTTGATGCAACTAATATCACTCATAATGATCCAGGATTCAAAGGTGTTTGATACCATGTCAACGAGAGATTTTCATAAATATATTCTTCCTAAAACTCAATTATAAGCATAGATATAAATCACAAAAAATATGTCTGGATCATAAAAATTCAAATACTCTTGTATGACTTGAGGATAAGTCTCAATCTAGGTGAAAGACACTTTAGAAAAATCCATTTTATCCAAACACTATAGTCAAGAGAGAAAATAAAGTTCACTAAACAATTCTCTGAATAAAAAGACTTTTTAGGCCGCCTCTTGATAAAATTGGGTCTGAAAGAGCAGTTCAAGAAACCAAAGTCTCCAAGAGATATAATAGCAATGTTATAATTCTTAGCCATATTTTCACGGTCGATGATCACTTCACCATCAATGCCTAACTCTTTCGGCCGTAATTCTAGGATGAACATAAAAATTAAGAGAGTGGAGCACCTCTTCCTTTAATCCTAATTTTCCCAACTTTAGATAAAGATGGCATTAGTGGACTAAAATTGTTAGATTAACCACCCAAAGCATGTTAGATAAAAGAAGTGTCCACATTGAGAGAGATATTACTTATAATATTGGTAGAACTATTCTCCAACAGCAAATTGGTTCCACTAGAATTCTATTCTCATTGAAAGCAGAAGGTTCTGGTAGGAAGAAATAACAGTAATTTTGCATAAAGCGTGGCAGCCTAGGCTATATTTCTAGGTGCAAAGGCAAAGGAGGGATGGGGTAGATTCACCAACATTTTTAGCTAACATAGAAACATGAACATTCAAAATTGGTGTATAAATGGTTGATTTGGTAATTCGAGTGAAGAAGGAAATGCCTATAATAGTGCCAAGACTTCTCATATTTTCCCTCTATTCCTACGATGGCTTCTACATTACACTAACAATAGTGGGAGGTTTAAAGTTAGGAGATTAAGGATGGTAAAAGAAGTGATGAACAAAGGTATCACATACTTAACAGGGATCTGGTTTCCACTCATAAATAATTATTTGGATGATGTCTTTTCATTTAAATGAAATGATGGCATTCTCAAAAAGAGGGGATTTCGTAGATATTTACAAAAACACCCTACCATAAGTTCACATAGGCCAAGCAAAAGTGAGAAGATGTTTAGTTAGAGGAAAGCCAGTTTTATTAATGATTAGGCATCCGTCTGAAAACAAAAGGGAATATTATGTAGACCATACAGAAATATCCTTAAAATCATTTTTTTTTAAAAAGGAAAACTCAAATGTCCATTTACCAAGATCCACTACTGTTTATCATTTTCAGATCGTCCAAACAAATAGAAAAAAAATGGAAAAGCCACTTGCAAGGGAATATAAGTCAAAAGGTACATTGCACTTTCAGGTTTTATTCATTGATTGCAAGGGATTACAGGAGAAAGACCTTTAACCAATCATATATCTAACAAGGCTCCAAGGTCAAGCATGTTCGCTATCTTCTCATCTGTAAAAGAGATCTCCTCCCAGTTAAGGATGAAGCTATGAGAAAAGTTAGCAAATTTAGGAACACGAGTAGAGAGAAAACCTTCCCAGTTCACCTGAGGATACAAAGGTCGACTGTGATATGGGAAATATCCCAGAATTAATGAAGTAGCAAGGCTGGTAAGCAAACATGGAAACTAGGAGGAATCTATGTAGGTCGCTGAATAAAGGGCCAAGGCCACATCGGCCTAGCCGGAGAGGAAGTGAGGCCAATCAAACGAAGAAAGACTAGTAAAAGATGAAGATAAGCAGAGAAGGGGGTCCTCCATAAGGAATGCAAACACTAGCAGAGCACATTCATGAAGAAGCTTTTGAAGAAATTATTTTCGTAATACAAGTAAACTGAGAAATTTTTTTAAGTTAATTAGTTTTATTGTTCTGAACATTTTGTATCACCTCAGTTTTCCCGTCCACAGATATGCCCTAGCTGATGATATCACTGCTCATAGCCTTTCCTATCATCTTGTAATCTTCCAAATTGGCAAAGTTAATTTCGATAAATCTATTATTTTCTACTATTTATTTCGCTAAAGCTATATAGAGGGATACCAAGGAGGTATTTATAATATTTCCGGATTAAAACTGAGGAGCTCCCTTGGAATCATTTTGGCATAACAATAACTCAAAACAATGTTAAAAAGTTATTGATTGATCAGACATTTAAAACATTATACAAAGCTGAGTGGGTGCTGATATGAATTGCTTTTTTCTACAGGAAGATTTCAACTGGTTCGTTCTATACTTGAAATTATTTATAATGCAGGTTTCATTATATATCCCTGCCAAAAGTTTTGAGGAAAATATTCAACATTATTAGCAATTTCTTACATATAAATGATACTATCAAAAAACTTCACATCTCTTGTTTCACCTCTACTCTTCCCTTGGATCGTGGTGGCCTAGGAATGCCTTCACTTGACTCTTTTCAATTTCCATTAAGAATAAATTCATTTATAAATTTTTTTACTACCCATCTTATCTTACCAATTGTTTATTTGATAATTATGGCTATATCTGAAAATCCCCTCACAAGAAGACTTCTCCCCTTTAGAAATCAAGAACTGATTGACCTTCAAAATCTGCAATGGCACCATGCTTTTCTTCTTGAACTGGTTGACCTTCAAAATCTGCAATGGCACCATGCTTTTCTTCTTTAATGAGCCCTGGTTTCAGGGTAAATCCCTTACTGAGCACTTTGATAATGGTATCATAAAAAATTTAGCGGTAATAAGCTTGTTAAGGTGAGTCGATTCATATCTAATGGTATTTGGTGCTTCCTCTCCATTTCCAATAAATTTAGTAAGCAAGTTTCAAATATTCTTGATTTCTTGTACTGCTGCAGTTGGACGAATCACACTTCCTTTTCTTACAAATCTGCAGATCCCTCTTTATTTAATCGTGTTCCAAAAGTCAATTGAAAGAAACTGATTTGATTTAAATATGTGCTTTAAAACTCTATGTTTGTTTAGAAAATCGCATTTGACAGTCTTAAAATCAAGGATGTTTTGGTTCAGAGAAGGACATATGTCAACCTTTAATGTGTTTTGTGCAACTATAACATTGAATATCATTCATACTTACTTTTTTACTGTTGTTACGCACTCAATGTGTTGAAAAAAAACATTTTAGATGATAACTTCTTCCACATTGGTTGAAATCATATGAAAGTTTTGAATCAAGTTGAGTACTTTAGTTGTCACGAGATACAAAGTGTCTTTCTCCATGCAGCTCATATCACTATTTATTATGCATAAATTAAAAGAATTTGTAAGATATTTGTGATGGAGGCTCACCGTTGATATACAAATTGAAATAATTCTCTTTGCTATTTAACAAAAAAGTAGGAAATGAAAATTTAAAGCTGAATTTCCTATGAAAATTCATGAGCAACATTTCGCCTGGTGTTGAGTTTTATGTCTACATAGTTGATATCTTACTAGCATCCATTTGGTTCATTATTTATGTGCTTTGGGGATTCTACTTAGCACTTTATAACATTCTTCTGTTTTTTGGTGGTTGCTACAATCTTTTGTTGGCCTTGCATGCTTATGGTCAAGCAACCTTCCTTCTATTATTTTTGGGCGGCTCTTTGGTGGTTTTGGGTGGATCCCATATGCTGGTTAATTCTATTCGTATCTATGATTTACCCAACTCTTTTACTAACATTTGTTGCCCTGATCTTTTATGCCCTGATGGGTATAGTTGAACTGATAAAGCAACTTTTGAGTTGGGCTTCTTTTCCTATAGTATTTGCCATGAGAGACCAACATTTTGTACATGGTTTAATTAGGTAATGTTTCAATATATCACAATTCTTAATGTGGCTCGTTCACATCTTCCACTACTTCTGAAAAAAAAAAAAATGCTATGATTTTGTTTAAGGGTTTTCTCTGAGCTCTTTAATTTATTTTGCCATACTTATGTTTTGGGAAACTTGGCCGTATTTTGTTTTTTGGGTTATTTTTATTTTTATTTTTATTTTTTTGCTCTTATAGATATTCTGAGGTTTCAAAGTTTTTGTTTGTATGTTAATGCTCATATTGTGCAACTTTGGTAAGTATTTTTATGAATTAAAATCTGGAGTGGCCCTAGATGTGCCCGAAATCAACTAGTTATGTTATCCAGGTTATTGCACCTGTTGGGTTGATTTGTTTGTTTATGCACAAGATGCATCCACAAGGCAAATTACTAATAAACCATGTATAGTATTGCCTGAAATTATATAGCAATTAATAAATTATAAAAAGGTTAACATATAATACCGCACTACTAGAATGAACGTAGGATGATTTTGTCCTCAAATAAATAGGATAAGACTAATAATGATGTCATGAAAATTGTAGAATTGCCAAGGTTATTAGACCAGACATAAGCAATAATTATTAACACATGTAAACAGAAAACAAATCCAAAAATAGCTTGGGCAATGAAAGCTATATTTTGCCCAACAAAAAAAAAGATACACTTGTGCATAATCATAGAATTACATGTTAAAAAAAAATTTAGTAACAGTTTTTTTACAATACAGGACAAGGCATAAAAATGTGAAATTATTGCTCAATACAATAACATTACTCAGAAAAAAACATAGATTTCTTTTATTTGCATGTGTACTGCTAAAGGACTGTTATTTTCATAAAACACCCAACACAAAAGAAAACAAGACACATTTTAGTATTCTGCTCAGATTTAAGTTTATAGTCAAGAATGCACGATAAGAGTGCAACATTTGCTTCCATAATCTAAACCATTCAGTCACAATAGGCATTTAGTAAGTTTGGATTCAAATAACATCGACAGAACAAGCACTCAAATCAATAAAATGGAAGGGAAAGCAATAATCTGCAGCAAACTACCTGTGTTGCTTGAGAATGAGCTTCAGAAACCACTCTTCTTATAAAGTTCTCTTTCTACAACAGACTGAATCTTTGGCACATCTACATTAACTGTTTAAATAGCAGGAAAAAATGCCAGATTAAGGGCCGCAAAAACACACTTGATGAACTTAAACGTAGAAGTATGATTACAACAAGAAAAAATGTAAATAAAAACCATATCTCTAACAAAAGCTCACATTTGTAAAAGCTCATTAGATTAATTAAAGCTATCTACTTTAACTGACGTCCTCTATGTCAGAAGCCCTGCTAGGTGAATGGAAATGCATTCTAACTTTGAGGTTCAAAGATAAAATAAGGATTGATAAAATTAGAAAAAATAAAGAGATAAAATGATGTGTTTATTGCTTTCATCATTTAATTCTAATTTCTACCTAACTGAAAATCAGTATGAATTTTAGACTACACATTTTCAAAATCTCTTAAGTGATGACTTCACTTTTACATTTAAAATCAGTGAAAAGAGTGAAAAATGAAATTAAAACATGTTTTTCTATAAACAAGCAACCAATTGACACCCACGAGGCAAAGCAAAAAATCAGTCTATATAGTTTTCACCTTCACAAAATATTTTTTTCCATAGCAAAAGTAATCGTTAAACAAGCAGCCCACCAAGCTAAGATCTACAACACGCTACTGTACCTTTATGGTAATCCCACCCTTCAAAATAAAGGTAAAAGAAATGAAACTCACAAAAAAAGGTTGCCAAATGACAACAAACGTGAATAATTTTAATATGTCCCGAGCTTACTTCAGCATTTGATTATGGTGAAGAAACAAGTACCAAAAGTTTCAATGTTGTCCATTTTATTTCCTTATTTGTACGAAATCATATCTTATACTGTACGCTACCCAAAAAAAACTGAAAACCCATACAAAAAATTCTCAGCCACAAAATCAATTATTTTCATCCCAACCACTAAAAACCTTTTTCTCAACTTTTATGGTAAATCAAAGAATTTATCATCCGCTAAACTCGTGTTTTCTATTGAGCTATCGAGATATTAATCCAATAGAAATGTAGGGTTTTTTCTGCTCACAAATAAAATAAAATAAAATAAAACTTTTAGGTAACAGATGTCAAAAATTATAAATGCACCAAAAGAAGCTTTCAATTTCAAATCATAAATTGTTAGCTGGAATGGCTCATAGAACCTAGTCAATCCTCTGTACTCGGTTAGAGACACTGGGTAGTCAGGATATTATTGAATTTTGAGTTCAATGTAACGGATTCCTAGTACCAAAGCCGATGCATTATCAGAGCCCTTCAATAATATCAAAAACCCTTCATTAAAAGAACAATAGAAGAGAAATAAATTTTTTTTAAAAAAATGATTTTAAATGATAGCACCGCCAACAAATATTCACAGAAAACCGGGATTCTAAAAGGCAACTTGAATTAAAAAGCTAGTAACTGCAACACTTAAAAGTAGCAAGCCTGAATTTGGAAGGCAAACAATACTTCAAGGTGCATTTACAAAAATAACACACAACTCCTATGTACTTACAGATCTAACACCTATACTTTGTTCTTACGTTTATGCCACCCAAATCATTCATATTACATTATAAATACCACTATTTTGACTTTTAAAAAGTGAAATAGAACTGTTCATTCACATGTCAGGTGACATATGTAAAAATTGAAGTTCAGTTCTTAGATATGTAAATACATACAAATTAAGTGGTATGCATGTAGATATTCCCAGTTTAGTTCCCAGTAAAAAGAATAGATCAGAAACACGTGCGCTTATTCTGTGCGGACACCGCATGCAAGTCTGCGTGCGATGTCCAATGAAAATAGGACACGTAAAAATGAAGGCCCCACAATTTAAAAAATAAAATTTCTCATTTCCTACGGCTAAACCCGACCCGAGCCCTGCCCGAAGCACCTAAAAATTAAATCGCGCGCTTCATTAAAACGTCAGATCAACGGAAAGCTAAACGTTGCCCGAGCCCGCAGAGCACTTTCATTCATTCGATAATTGTTTAGGGTTTTGGATTCAGAAAAGCTGAGGGTTTTTGCTGTTCGTCGGTCGAAGTAAAATCACGATTACTCCTTACGAAGATAAAATTCGAGCCCATGCAGACGGAAACCGAAAAGAGCCCAGAGAGAATGGAGACCGAAGAGCCGTTGATAATGGAGAATGAAGAGGAATCGACCATGGAGGTTGATAAACGTAAGAAAAATGGAGCGAAAGGGCGTAAGAAAAAAGAAATTCAAGAGGGTTCATCCAGGTAAATTTTATTTTGCTAGTTCTACTTTCATTAACAAAAATGTTAACAGAGTGTAGAAATTCATCCATATAATATTGGATTAATTTTTTTGTAGTATTTGAGTAACAATCACTCAGGTATTTAATTTAAAGTGAGTGTTTTCGGGTAATATTTGAGTAGTATTTGAGTAATATTTGAGTAGTATTTTAATAGTATTTGAGTAATACTTGTTGTTTCTGAGTAACAAATCANCGGACACCGTATGCAAGTCTGCATGCGGTGTCCAATGAAAATAGGACACGTAAAAATGAAGGCCCCACAATTTAAAAAATAAAATTTCTCATTTCCTACTGCGCGACCCGACCCGACCCGAGCCTTGCCCAAAGCACCTAAAAATTAAATCGCGCGCTTCACTAAAACGTCAGATCAACGGAAAGCTAAACGTTGCCCGAGCCCGCAGAGCACTTTCATTCATTCGATAATTGTTTAGGGTTTTGGATTCAAAAAAGCTGAGGGTTTTTGTTGTTCGCCGGTCGAAGTAAAATCACGATTACTCCTTACGAAGATAAAATCCGAGCCTATGCAGACGGAAACCGAAAAGAGCCCAGAGAGAATGGAGATCGAAGAGCCGTTAATAATGGAGAATGAAGAGGAATCGACAATGGAGGCTGATAAACACAAGAAAAACGGAGCGAAAAGGCGTAAGAAAAAGGAAATTCAAGAGGGTTCATCCATGTAAATTTTACTTTGCTGGTTCTACTTACATCGATAAAAATGTTAACAAAGTGTAGAAATTCATCCATATAGTATTGGAATAATTTTTTAGTAGTATTTGAGTAACAATCACTCACGTATTTAATTCAAAGTGACTGTTTTCGGGTAATATTTGAGTAGTATTTGAGTAATATTTGAGTAGTATTTTAATAGTATTTGAGTAATACTTGTTGTTTCTGAGTAACAAATCACAAGTTCACCCAATATTATCATAATAATACTAGAATAACACCGGAATAAAACCTGAATTTTAATAATAATACCAAACCAACATTACTGAAATATTACCTGAATATTACCTAAATAATACCAAACTAACACTACTTAACACTAATATTTAAGTAGTACTTTAGTAGTATTTGAGTAATATTTTAGTATTTTAGCTCATACTCATTGTTTTTTAGTAACAAATCACAAGTTCACCCAATATTACTATAATAATACTAGAATAACACCGTAATAAAACCTGAATTTTAATAATAATATCAAACCAACACTACTGAAATATTACTTGAATATTACCTAAATAATACCAAACTAACACTACTTAACACTACCTAAATATGACCAAAATATTACCCAAGTAATACCTGAAGAAGACTGAATAAAACCTCAAAATTCATTTATATAACCAAAATAATACACGAATAATATCTAAATAATACTATAATAATTTCATTTATACTACCTGAATGTACCTAATATTATTTTGCATTATTTTGTTTAATGTAGGTTTTTGAACCTAGGGTCCATGAGCTGTAGATGTCAGTCGTCCGTAGTGAGAGATGTGCTTGATAAAGTCAGGTCTGACATATCTAAAGACATCATGAATGAGCCGAAAATGATGAATGTCGATCAGTTTTTTGCTCTTCCACCTTATCCCCAAGACAATGTCCTGACACTGCAAATATTGCATTGTTGACAACACGAAAGAATGATATTCAGAATGGATGAGAACTGTAAGCTTGAACTCATCACAAATTGATATAGCCTTTAAGAAGCTGAATACTGAACAGGCAAGTTACATTTAGTTGTTATTAAAAAATAAAATCTTATGTTTATTTGAGAGTTTTAATAATTAAAGTGTTTCTTTTTTAAATAAATTTTAGGTTCATGATCATTTTTTGGATATAAAAGAGGATGAGCTCAATCTGCTCTTAAATCCAGATGAAGGATTACCCGGTCCAGTTCCAGCACTGGAATTCCAAGGCAGACCAGAGACAACTATATCATTTGATATGGAGCGAATTGTTTCCCGCGACATTGCCCTAGAGACAATGTACACCACAATGAATAAAAATATGAAATCAATAACTGAGCTGCTAAAAGGCCAAAAGAAATAATTTACTGAATTTCAGGGAACGCTGAATACGATAACTGTTAGAGTGTCGAGTTTGCAGGGGCAAATGTCGGTGCTACAAAATAAGATTGATAAATCTGAAGATATGATGATGCCCAGCCAGCCCCCCCTCATTTAGTAAGTCCTCATGATGTTGTATATAATGAGTTTGACATTTAGGAAGCCCCCCAATCGTTTCATGTGGGAGAAGAGAGCCCAGGAGAACATTGAGGGAGCCCACCAATCGTCTCCTGTGGGAGAAGAGGGAGCACAACAGTTGTCTCTTGTGGGAGAAGAAGCCTAGGAGAATATTGAGGGAGCCCAACAATCGTCTCCTGTGGGAGAAGAGGAAGCACAACAGTTGTCTCCTGTGGGAGAAGAGGGAACTCAGCAGTCAGCTTCTGTGGGAGAAGAGGGAACCCAACAAACCTCCCCTGTTGAAGGAGACGTTGTTAAAGGCTCCCATAAACGGACCGTTCCGAACTTAATCCAAAGGGTTAAGGGCAGACGGAGTAGAAGAAATTGAGTTCTCCTTTCACTGCTTTATAGTTCAAGAGAAGAAAAGTAATAAGAGAAGCCGCTGAGCCTATGTTTACTGATGAAGATCTTGTTGTACATACAACATTCAATCGAAGAAGCACAAGGAGCAGTAGTACTGGAACTAACAACCCCCATTGCAGAGGAACAACAAATAATTGAAGACGAATAAGTAGAAATATCAGTATTCCTGACACTAACAACTTTAGGAGATCAGCCCGGTATTATCAATATGATATTTAAAAAGTTTTTTATACATTGTTTTATATCATCTAAATTATCTGTGTATTTCAAATGTTATACAAAATTTTATTTTTTTTAGCCTCTTCCAACGGACTCCCAGATAAATTATCCTGGCAGATCTATGGTATCAACTGAAACACAGCTAGTGATTGATCAAACTATATTAAAATACACGAATATGTGAGTAATCTCATATTTTATAATGCATTGTTTTTGTCTTAGATGAAAGGTTCACAAAGATTTTGTGCTATTCTGCAGGGATCATATTATGTTACACACTAGAGACATTTTTATATATCGCAGGGCAATGGAAGAGTTATTGTGCAATTACATGATTACAAATAACCATGTTAACGCCCAAGCCATGGTTTTAAACAGAAAAAGGAATGCTTCTTCATTCTTTTTCAGACCTTATATTTATGTATCACCATTATACTGGGTAATCATTGATTAAATATATTTAAGATTTAAATAACTATATGAATATATTATAAGTTTGTAATCTTATGCGGAGTTATCATAAAATAAGTAACACCGCAAGATTTCTGAGTCATGTCACGAAGGAGGCAGTTAAAAGAGCTAATAATATTATGATTCCTGTTTTGAACAACCAACACTGGTATAGTTGGTTGCAGATTTAGAGGATAAGAAGTGAAAAACTTATGACTCATTACCCAACTAGATGCACAAAAACGTGTGCAAGGACCATGTAAGTATGCTGTTGCGGATTTAGAGGATAAGAAGTGAAAAATTTATGCCTCATTACCCAACTTGATGCACAAAAATGTGTGCAAGGACCTTGTAAGTATACTATCAGTCCATGCAATTTCAGTATACTCATGCAATTTCACCAGTTTAGTCCATGCATAGATCAATATTAAACTTTGCAGGTCAAAAAGTTTCAAGTAGATGCTGAAGATTCTTTTAGGGCTAAACCTGGAACTTAGCAAATGTCAATAGTTAAACATGTTACAGTACAAATCAATAATATTGATTGTGGAATGTTTGTCAGTAAAATTATCGAAAAATTAGGAAAGAGTTACATAAGTGATTAGAGTGAAGACCGGGATTGGCAGACAGAGATGCCAAGATTTAGGGCAGAGCTTGCTCACGAAATTTGTTTGTGGGTATTGTCTATGAAAAAATAGATTTATTGATGTCATGACTGTTATTTTACCTTTGATATCGTCGTATTCTTGTAATATTATTGTTGTATTCTCATTACTGATGTGTTTGATGTCATGGCTGTTATTTTACCTCTGTTATCGTGGTATTCTTATAATATTATAGTAATATTCTGGTTGTATTCTAATTCCTGATATTTTTAATGTCATGGTTGTTATTTTATCTCTGTTATCGTCGTATTCTTATAATATTATAGTAATATTCTGGTTGTATTCTAATTCCTGATGTTTTTTATGCCATGACAGTTATTTTACCTCTGGTATCGTCGTATTCTTGTAATAATATAGTAATATTATGGTTGTATTCTCATTCCTGATGTGTTTGATGCCATGGTTGTTATTTTACCTCTGTTACCGTCGTATTCTTGTAATATTATTGTAATATTATGATTGTATTCTCATTCCTGATGTTTTGTGATACCATGGCTGTTATTTTCTATGTTATCGTCGTATTATTATAATATTATAGTAATATTATGGTCGTATTGCGGGAATATTTTGGTAATATTTTGATAATACTCAACGCAGACTATAATAAACAAGCAAAATATTTGACTGATACCGAGATTATAAGGTTTTGTTGTTTCTTATTTCACACATTTTATGACGAAATATATAAAAAAGCTTATATTACAAATATATCATCGGAACAATCAAGATACGACCGAAGAGTGGAGAATACAGCAAAAGAATATTTCAATCAAACCGGAAAATATCCCTTAGCGAGCGCTCTTATATTTTGGTTGAATTACAGTAATATTTTGATAATATTGAAGACAGACTATTCAACAAAGTTTTTAAAAAACAAGCAAAATATTTTATTCAAACATATATTATTGTTGTCGTATTTAGACAATATTATTATGATTATAAAATTTTCTTGCTTCTTATTTCACACATTTTATGACAAAATATATAAAACAGCTTAATATTATAAATATATCATCGGAACAACCAAGATACGACTGCGGAGTGGAGAATACAACAAAAAAATATTCCAATCAAACCATAAAATATTCCTTAGCGAGCTCTGTTATATCATAATTGTATTACGGTAATATTCAAGACAGGCTATTCAACGAAGACTTTAAAAAACAAGCAAAATATTTTATTCAAACATATATTATTGTTGTCGTATTTAAACAGTATTATTATAATTATAAGGTTTTATTGCTTCTTATTTCACACATTTTATGACGAAATATATAAAACAGTTTAATATTATAAATATATCATCGGAACAACTAATATACGACCGCATAATGGAGAATACAACAAAGAAATATTCCAATCAAACTTGAAAATATTTCTTAGCGAGCGTTGTTATATCCTGGTTGTATTACGGTAATATTCTGGCAATATTCAATTTGTAATCTTATACCACTCGTATCTTCATCAATATTATCGAAATATCAAGGTTTAGATTTAACACTACATCAAAAATTGTTGTTGGTAATATTAATTGAAGTCTATAATAAACTGGTAAAATATCAAACAAGATTAGTACTACAGAAATTATATTAATTCCACAATAACAAATAATAACGTTCATTCGTTGGAGCTTCTTGGTATTTCACAGATCATTTAGGTCCATAAATAAGCTTGTGCATGTGTCTGTAGGCAGTGATGCAGGCAATTCCTCCCGCTTTTCGGCAATCAAAAAATGAATGTAAGTCAATAAGTATAATCTTATAATCATAATTAGTTCACAAATTACAAAGTGTTTCGAATTAAATTATGTACCTGACTATATCGATTTGACATTGTAAACAGGTTTGGGTCGGATGGATGAAATGTATCTTGACTTGAGCCAACATCTTTGTCCTTTCCTGTAATACAATGCTTCATGTTAGGGAGTTGTAAAGCAACATGTAGNAAGACAGGTTTATTAGTACTATTGGTAAAGCTTACTCTTTACTCACTTGTTCTTCTCCCAAAAGTCTTTTAACCTTGCATTAGATATTCCTTTTGGCCGCATCTTCGTTGGGACATTCAAATTGTGTTGTACATTCGGTGTCTTTTTTTTTTTTTACTTTGGCATTTCCAGGTGGTCTCTCCCATTCAGTATGTCATCTGATTCGATTATTAGTTTCTTTAATGTCTCCAAGACGTTTTTTTCAGCAAGTTCATTACCTTGCGTTAATATACTGATCTGGTATGCAAATTTATGAACGTGTGTTCGATATATGAGTCCACTGGAGCAACTTGGTGACGTTTGTGAATCTTTGAGATGTTTATACCCATAGCTGTTATATATATCCTTCTTTGCATGAACAGACCATCGTAATAATAAATATTTATCAGAGATTTTTGTTATATTCTCATGACTAAGCATCCTTAGAGAGAGAACATAATAAACTCATCATTTCAAATTTTTTGCAACTGCAACTAATTTCAGAATTACTTTTATCGACTTTAACAATCCAGGATCTGTCGGTGTGTTCACTATCTAAGTTTCTGATGAAAAATTCAGAATTTTCGGTGGCTGAGCACTACACAGCAAGTCCACACAAACCATGTAGCAACTCTGCTTCAAATATTGAATATAACTTCATCGTATAAACTAAAGTACTTTGCCTCAACATGGGACTACTTTTTACAGCGAGAACAATTGCAGACTGTTCACATTTAAAATTTTCATCCTTCTCATTCATTCACCAAGATTTCATGACATTTTCAAGACCCAAGAAACTTTCAGTGAGGGTTATTGTTGGCTTGGAGGCATTATGACAGATGTTATTCGTGGACTGAATAATTTTTCTTCCGAAGACCGCATGCAGGGTTACCTGCGGTAGCCAATAAAAAACTGACAGCTGGAGTTATAACCCACTAGCAAAAAAAAAGCGAAAAAATTGTTTTTACAGCGCGACCAGACCCGAGTTTGCTCAATATCAAAAAAACATCTATTTGTCACTTTCTGATCCCGCCAAATCGTATATTTTGGCATTTTGGGTCCCGCTAAATTGTAAATTTCAAGCTTTAATTTCTTTTAGGTGTTAAGAAATATTTTATTTTTCCAATTGCGTTCATAATCAGCTAGGGTTCTTTCAATGGATTTCTCTCTCGATCAAGAAATGCTGATGGAGTCGCAAAATGACTGTGTGAATGATGTCAATGAGCTAAGCTTATTAGCTGAGGCCCGAACTGTTCCGTAGGTGAATTTATTTCTTTCTATTTACTGGTGCTATTAGGGTTTAGGGATGATTGAAATATTGCGGAGCTATTTTGGTTTGATTACTATATGATTTGATTGCTCGTGACGAAGCATGATCAGAATCCACCCTTTTGAAAATAGAAAGGAAGTGTTCTTTGTTTCTCGCAAACTCTTCATGAGTGATAACCAGCTCAGAAAGCAAATCTGCCACACCCTCTGAAAGAGTCACTCGGTGGGCAAGAGATGGTTTTATTAATGAGCGCAAATCATTGATATCCTTCAGTGGATTATCAACAAGAGCTGAGTAGGCTGGCTTCTAAGCCTCCTCATCCACCCTCTCGTCCTCTGAAACCAAAGAAACATCAACAAAATTTGGAGTTGGTGGGCTCCCTCTCAAACTGAATAGGCAACGGCAGTATCCAAGATCGGAACAGCAAGCATGATATCTACCTCGGGAGTCTCCAAACTTCCAATTTTCATGAGCTCACCCTGATTCGACTTAGTCAATGCCACAAAAGCGCTGAAGAAAGGAAGAGAGACCACATAATTAACAAAGAAAATTCTCGTTAGTCAAAAAGAATAAGGCATATTCGCACCTCTACTTTTAGCATTTCAGACCAACCAACTCAATTACATATAAAAAAAATAATATATATAATAAATAAGTAAATAAAAATAAAGAAATCGTAAGATACGACTAATCAAAAGATTTTATTTCTCATTCATAATCAAAAAATAGTTTACAAAAAAGTCTAGCAAGTCATGTGTACAAGTTTTAGAAAAGAAAAGAAAATAACAAAAAGACCGAGATTATGTTACCAACATCTCGGTCGCTTTCATTCTCTCAGATATCAACATGGAAAAGTTCTCTGTATTCTACTCAAAGGAAATAGCTTGGCCTTCACCAAATGACCAACACCAAAGAAAACCCCTTCTCTAAACTTCTCCGCAAGAAGAGTCACTTGAGTCGGGTGGGAGGAGAATTCGACAAAAAACTTCTCAGGTGTCTCCATCGTCGTATTTTGATCTTTCATGGCTCAATTTTCTTCCTGAGTAACTGAAAGCAGCTCTAAGTGCCCATACACCTCCTTAGCCTTCTTCAGCTTCGATCAACCTCTGGTCATTCCCAACACTCTCAACAAAGGATGGATGATTGGACGTGAAAAGCTTCCCAAGCCATCAAATGATATACATCGATCGTTCAACACATGATCGGCAAGCTCTACTCTAGTAGGGCCTCTTTGAAACTAGGGAACCATATTACATCGGCTATCATGAAGGGGTAGCGAGTCGTCGCTAGAGAGTCAAAGTTCCAGAAGTGAAAAGCTTCCCAAGCCATCAAATGATATATATCGATCGTCTAACACATGATTGGCAAGCTCTGCTCTAGTAGGGCCTCTTTGAAACTAGGGAACCATATTATATCGGCTATCATGGAGGGGTGGTGAGTCGCCGCTAGAGAATCAGAGTTCCAATCCATCTGGAGTTGGATCAATTCAAACTTGCCACCAATGCTAGTGTTCGCCTTTGTCTCCCTGGATTGAATCAAAATCCACTTGAACATGGGTTCCTCCATTTTTTGAGACGACAAAGGAGTCAACTTGCTCGAGTCTGATGTCTGAGACTTTCCCTCGCGATGACACTCATGGCTTGTTGGCACGGGCTGACCTATAGATTCGAGGGGCGTTCTGACAACAATCTTGGTGAACGACCCCCCTGATGCTCTAGCATTGTTCTGGCAGGATATCCAATCAAGCTGCCAGGAGCAAGGCAGTTGGTATTTCCTCCACGGATAGCACCACAAACGTCGGAATGGACGGACACCATAGGTGTCGGTTGCTTCATCACTCAAGCAGCAAACACGAGAGCCTTCTTCTTGGTCGCTCGAGCGACCACCATCGCCTCCCTCTTGGCCTCACGGGCATCAAAGGCCTTCCAATCATCCTCGATCATTTCTCCAAAGACGTCCCGACGCAACACCATGTTAATAACCGCCGATTTGAGGTGTTGGGCGACAGAAAACTTGCTTCATTTGATCTTGTTGACCTCCAGCAACACACTCATCGACGCCTTTCCCTTTACCTTTGATAGGGCTTCCCCAAATGAAACTGGCGGGATGAACGACCCTTATGGGAAAAAACCCAGGCAAAATCGTAGCTTACAATCATTCACTTTGTTTTTCAACCCCAATGGCTGAAACCTGACGACTGAAGAGAACAAACATGTCTAGATCAACCCAAAAAGAGAATAGATAGCTAAACAAGTTGATGGACCATGCGATCCCTAGCCGCCGACAGAACATACTGTATATCATAATTGCCGCAATGGAGTTGGGATAGTTCTAAGCGGGGATGACATTATAGTTGACAAAGATGGAGCGCAGCTCAGAGCAAAGCGGTAAAAAAAGACCAAACCAGAACTAATCCTTATACAACAAAATATCAGAGTCGTATAGTGAAGTCGCTTGGTTGGCCTCACAAGGGACCCGAAGCTTGATGGTTGGGTCAAAGACACAATCCTCTTGCAGCAAGTCAACCTCACAATGAGTCATCCAGGATTGGTCGTTTGGGCGAACAATCCAAAATCATGTGAAGAATACCGAGAAACCATTGAGCAGAGCACAAGAATAGAAACTGAGAGAGCGAAAAGAAGGGAAGAAAGCAGAGGAAGCGTGACCACACGACCCTACACTCTTTATATATAGAAAAACTGAGGAAGTTTAATAGTCGCACAAAGGTAAAAACGAAAATAAACAGCCGTTTCGTAATAAGCTATCAACGAGATCACATCAACATAAGAAACAAGGCAAAAAAAAATTTTGTTCTGAAAATAAAACTTAAATTACAATACAACAACAATAAAACCTTTATCTCGCTAAGTGGAGTCGACTGCATGAATCCTTTTCTCCATTGCGTCCTATTTAGTGTCATATTTTTATTTAATTCTAATAAATTAAGATCATTTTTTATATAATATGCCCAAATTTAGGTCTATTGATCCCGAAATTGTTTATATGCAATAGTATAACAATGTTTTTGATGATATTTTTCACTTATGTTTCGTTACTTTGCAACAGAACCAAAGACTTGATTCTGACGAAAATAAGAATTTAACTCTTTAATTTGTATTTATATTGAGAAACTACGTAAGTATATGTATCGTTATCAAGTAATATAGAACTTTTTGATTAAGACATGAATATAGAACCCACATGAAAATACGCAATATGCACTATTGAACAATAAAATTTCTATTTTAAAAAAATAATTACTTAAACTAAAAATATTTTTGTAGTATTAAAATTCAAATATTTTTGATAGTTTTGATATTTTGACAGAACAATAACAATTTAAAAAGATAACTTAAGTTTATGTAAAAGAAAAGTACTGAATTTGAAAAATACATTTCTCCTTATCATGAATCAGTAATAAATATAGGAATTCTGTTGTGAAAGTATATGAATTGTGTTGTGTCAAATATGAGCAATTATATTATTTACTCTTACTAGAGATGCTAGAAAGAACATTGACTAATTTAAAGTTTAAATAGTTTTGAAGACCGGCTAGGCAGTGAAGATAGCAGCTCTCACTCTAGAGTTCCCTAGATTCCGTCCACCTGGGGGCTAACATCTCGTATCAGAACCGAAAACAATGAACCAAGTTGAGGGCTTTAACCTCTCACTTTAAAGTCCTCTAACTCTACATCTTTCAATGATTATTTTCCTATTTATTTGCACTAATCATATGAATTACATTCTCATTCATACAACCTCATGTGATTCTTTACAATTGTTTACTGAAACAATATCATCCCGATTCTTACATGTTCTCACAACAAATTTTAACATCTAAATAGGTCAAATCAAGAAGTAAATGAAATTCATAGATTTAAATCATCACTACTTCTTCCAACATTAAAGATCAATACTCTCTACAGCTTCCATCCAACAATTTAATTACTTATCATTTTAAGGAAAAAAATAAAGAAAACTACTTAGAATCCAAAAAAAAAAAAAAAACACACTTTAGTTTAAAAGTAGAAATCATTATCAATCCAACAAAAGGCCTCGATTAAAACCAAAAGTAGTTTAAAACAAAAGATAAAAATTTATCTCAAATCCTCCACCAAACTCTTGAAGTTTCTTTGAATATCTTTTCTTTTACAACACTCTCAAAATAAACAAAAAAAATAAATAAAGTAAATTTTTGTGGTGCTTGAAAATCTCACCAAAACTATCTCTCCAAACTCCTTAGAACTCCTCTTCTTCTAACTCTTTTCAGAACTTTCAAGCACCCCTTTCAAATATCTCAATTTACTTCTTTTATAAATCTTCAAAATGTGCCTTGGAAACTCTTCAAAATGTGTTTACATTCGATGAATCCTTCAAAGGATGCCTCCTTTCACAAGTCTTTTAATAATATTTTCGTTCTCAGTGGTCATAACCATCCTCTTAAGCCAATAGGTGTCTCAAATACCTCTTCAAAATTCGGTCAAATGAAGGAAACCGTCAAATAACTGTCTCTGACGCTTAAGCGCGAGGCCTCTATCTCTTAGGCGCGGTCTTCTCTGTTTCATCGGTGCTTAAGCGCCGGATCTAGCGTTTGGGCATCAAAACACTTTAGCACAATTTTTTACATTTTTGCTCCAAATGTGATCATTTTTCACTCCTTTAAGCATTTTTTCACCTTTTTACTTGTACTTGAAAGAAAAACACAAAAATATTTTCCATTAAAGCGCAATATCTCAAAAATAGGTATAAAAATATGTCTAAAAATATTATATATTTTAGGTGTATCATATATCTCTGTCTTTCTTCATAAGTCGAATCTAAAACTACTCTTCTAATCGCGTCATCAGATGGTCGACGTTTAATGTGACCAAACCATATAAGACGACTCTCTCTAATTTTGTCCGTCACTGGAGCTACACCAAACCTATCACGGATATATTCATTTCACATTTTGTCTAAGTGTAAAGCCACTCATCCACCAATCATTCCCACCTTGGCAACACTTAACTTAGTTTTATGCTTCTCTTTTAAAGGCTAATATTCAGCGTCATAAAGCATTGCTTTATAAAATTTTCCTTTCAGTCTAAGTGATAACTTTCTATCACACAAGAAGCCCGAAGCATTCCTCCATTTTATTAAATTACAATAAAGCACTCGAAAATTAATTTGAGGCAAAAAATTATATAAGGAGATCTATCGCCGCTTCAGCCAAGACATGCCTAAGCTGAAGCAGCCTCCTATATAGGAACTCCCCTCCTCATACCAAAATTTATTTATGATCCGACTCGGCTTGCACTTGGAAGAACAGGGATCTCTCCCAAAACTTCAACAGCTCCTGACAAAGAGTCGCCATTGTTTCCTCTATCCTTTCCAAACGAGCAACAACTCGTGCATCTTTTCACCTACTTGAATCCCAGTTGACTGAGAGAAGTAGTCTCAATTACATCTAGAAGACAGCCAAGCGACCCAGGGGACGTCTGGAGTCAGGCAGCTGCTATACAAATATCATTTGGGGGGGGGCTTCTTCAAGGTGATCAACTCTGCCATCCTGACTCAAAAGCCGAAAGCCCACGCTGGCGCGTGGTCGACTTTCACTAGCGCCTTGGTCGGACTCTCATATAGGTCAATTAGAGCCATATTATCATCTAGGTTTATCGAACTCAGGTCATTTGCACCATGAATCATCATAAAAAAAAAACTTCAAAAATTCAAATCCTGCAAACAAGACCGAAGCCCCTCATATCAAGGAGTCGACCCAACTTAAAAATCACAATCTACATGACAAGCTCACCATGGAGCACCGGTGAAGGCAACGGGGGAATGCCAGAAGTCATCTAAGTGACAAGACCAATCAGAGGGTCTTGTGTCGCATCAGCAGGTTGGGCGATCAAATCAGATGATCTTGCTTAATCCGACAATGGGAATCCAACCTCCTTCGCAACAGCCTTTCCTCCCCTCACCTTTCGGTTTCCTAAAGGCGAAGTGAATCAGGTCCTTGGTGGGAACGTCAGCATGAGACTTCAGCATGTTATCCATCACAATGGCTAAGACACGAAAGTCGACCAACTCCAACAAGGGAAAGAGCAGGGCAAAATAGCAAAGGTAAGGAGCCCCATAGCACCTTATTTATAAGAATCAAAAGTGATGAAATCAAGAAAGCTCAATTATTGAATCATTAATTAAAACTGAATGAGATTTACTTCTGCATTTAATTCTTTTATTCTTATTGCAGTATCGCTTTCAAGAAGTAAGAGAATCAAGAAACAAAAAAATGTACATAATAAAGTGTAGGCAATGATCTTAAAGAGATTTGACGGTCCAAAAGAGAGTAGATGACAAATGTTGACCCACTGCTAGGAGATCGTGTGACCCACTTGACCGAAATGAGTGAAGTCATACAAGTCAAGCACATCAGGTTATAATTGAGCAAGCAACGAGGCGGATAAGAAGACAATTGAATGATCCAAGCACAAGCCATCTGATCGGAAACATGCCCAAAGAGCATACAAGCAAGACACTATAAAAAAACTGACTGGATGTGGTACCCCCTGCCTCTCAGTAGAGCCATCCCAAAGGACAATCCAATTCCGCAAAGTATATCGACCATCCCATGGAGACTCCAAAAACCCTTTACCAGGGATCAAAGATAGTCAACCAGATTGGATTAGGCGACCGAATCGTACCGACCAAGCTTAGCTGAACCAACTGATCCCTTCGACCCAAAATCAACCAAGCTTAGTCGGTCAAACCAAGCAGGCAGCTGGACGATAAGCCCATAATTGTTAAATACGTAAAATATCCTTATACTGGCCTTTTCCAAATGAGTGAAAAAATACTACTTTTCCAAATGAGGGCAAAAATATTACATCACCATTGTACTATCTCCCCAATAAATAGAGAAAATATTTTATGAAAAAGACAATATTTATCATTGTTTATCACTGCTTCTCTCTTTCTTACTCTTATTATATATGTTTTATTCCTTGTGTGTGATTCACAGACAATATTGAATTCAATACTTTATAAGTTAATTGGGTGTTTTTTTTAAGGCAGCTGAGTATTATCAACCAATTATTGTCGATCATTAATTGGTTGTTTGAGCCAAAATTAGCCCAAGTAGTCCCATTAGGCTACATTGAGGGGAACAATTTAAGTCATCTAATTTAAGGTGGCACGCTCGTAAACCTTAGTAAAAAGAGTGAAAATGCCCCTCTAAAACTAATAAATGGGGCCGCTTCTATATATGAGAATTTTAAAGCTCCAACCATCATATTAGAAACCCCACAATTAGACTTCTATTATGTTTCTTTAGTTTCCCAATCTTCTCTGCTAGCAAGAGAAGAATCATGCCAACTAACTTCCCTCTAATGATCAAAGATCATCATCGTCTATCATCTGATACTCATCATCAATCAATGCTCGTGTTTGATGCCTATAGCCACCCATCATTTAAAATTAGCGGCTGGTGCAAAAGTTAGCACCTCTCCAAATTTCAACGTTAATCATCACAGGATGAGTGATGACAATCAGCCAACAACAAAATTAACAACCAGTATAGGAGATAGGCACATGTATTCAAAATTTTTACATCATAATCTCATCCTCTATAATCATATGAAAGGTAAATCATTGTAACCGTCGAGTTGTATTAGTGGAACTATCATTAAATTGGAAGGGTCTTAGAATTTTTCCCTTTACAAGCTTTTCAAGTAAAAATTATATGTCTCCTATGTACAACTTCTTTTATACTTGCATTAGAAATATTTGTGCAAACTAGGATGTAATTACTAATCTATAACATCAAGAAGTTTAGGACATTCAACATAAGCAATGCCATATATATATTTGCCACAACCCTGCGATCCAACAAAATAAAGGTAGAAATGTACATGAGAAAGTCATGTTCATCGAAACCAACAAAAATCAATACCTTATAGAAGATAACTAATCATTTATAGTATAGATCTAATGTATCTTCAAAATCCTCAAAAGTTTTGTTGGTGGTCCAAGCACACAAAATAAAAAATGATCAATAAGCAATCATGTATTGCATCGATCAACAATTTCCAATTCACATAAAATATTTAAAATTCCTTGAATGTCCTAGCAATGATTAGTATGCTATAGATAAAATAGGTATAAAATATCAATCATCACTCTATATACCATGGATTTCTATTAAGTTCATACTCTATCATTCGCCTAGGTCAATACCATTGTTATAAGCTAATGTTGTATCCCATTTGCAATTATAGGCAATCTAATCACCACATTTTGCATTAGAATTTCCTTTGATGCTCCTATTATTATCATGGATTTCTATTAAGTTCGTACTCTATTATTCGCCTAGCACAATACCGCTGTTATAAGCTAATGTTGTATCCCATTTGCAATTATAGGCAATCTAATCACCACATTTTGCATTAGAATTTACTTTGATGCTCCTATTATTACTACATTGCCTTTTGGATGCTCCATTGACACTAATTTTCTTGTGACAAAGTTTGCTTAACTGCAATAAGCACAAGTTAGTGTTTAATCAATTTTGTAAGAAGCTAATGCTAAACCGCCAGGCTGTTAGGAACTCTTAAGCACTTAACAGACATTCAAATAAAAATTTACTAAAAATTTTTTTTAAATAGCAGAAGAACTAAACCATGGCCTTGTGGCTCATAACTCAATTTTAAAATTTGGGGTCATAAGTTTTACCCATACTCCTCATACTGTCACTCCATTTTGAAAAGAATCAAGCATGATTCATATTAGCTCATATCAAAGCTTTGTCCCAGTCAATATCTCTTCCTAAGAACATGTAATAGACATTGTACCAACTTTATAAAATGTGTAATAGTTTTCTATCTTTTCTTTTTTAATTCTTTTATATAGTAGATATTTGATCCGATAATATTTACACCACGTGAGCTCAAAAGTCTTAGTGGTTGTTCGGTTTAGTAAATTTGTGGTGTACTCTAATTCTTTTATAGAAATTTGAGACAATTATGTATTTGGTATGAAGAATTATAAATACAATGTAAAGTATGAATGAATTTGAAGTTTACACTATACTTCATTTTAGCTAATTTTAGAATTTAACTGATTTGGTTGAATTTGAATTACACAATTCAAGTAAAATATTATAGGCAATTCGACACACCCACCCTTGACGGTCGTCCGCCGTCAGCCGTCCTCCATCATCGGTCATCTGTAGCCTCCACCGGTTGTCCGCCTCGCCACCACATCCACAGGCTTCCGACCGTGTCCGCCTCAACCCGCCGCTGCTGCAGTTTCCACCTGCCGCCACCAACTGCCCTTCGTAACCTCCATTAGTCGCGCCGCCCAATAGCCCACGGCTGCTGGCCGCCTGCCAACCCACCGTCGCCACCAGACAAAAAAATATATTTTGAAACATATTATTTTCAATTAACTTCAAACCAACAAAAAAAATAAATAAAGTCCAACATTTATTATAATGAACCAAACAACTCGAAAGCATTTCAAAAACATTGTAATCATAGTACTCTGCAATTTTTTTAAATTGCACTTCTTTTTCACCAAAGCAAACAGCCTCTTAACTTCCATACAATTATCTAATCGCAGATAAGAGGAGCAGTCAACCTACCACAAGAAACAAGAAATAAAAGAGAGCAATCCTACCCCAAAAATAACCAGCAGACGACATATTTTAATTTTTGTAAGATTTACATAAAACAAAAAAGCATCTCCATTATTCAAAAACCTGTTTTGCTCAACCTCACCTTTGGGATCCCCTAAAAACATCAAGCAAGCCGCAACAGTTCCACCACGAAGCACGGCGCTCTAACAGCGGGGCAGGTCCTGTAGCAGGAGTGTCCTAGAACAAAGATGCATCCAAGAAATCAAAAGTTGGGGTCCGAAAGGAAAAAAAAAAGAGAACGGTGCATTTGTGTAAGCTTGGAAACCCCAGTACCCGAGGAATAGCCACTGGAATCTCAGCCCTCTCACTGTACAAGCTTCCTTCACCACTTTTTTCCCTAACCTCCCGAGGAGCAGATGATTCCTGCAAAACCTTCAATGGCACTGCGGTAGTTACTTCAGTTTGCTCCGATTCCGAAACGGTTGGCTGCTCGATCGGAACCGCAGATGCATCCTCACTAACTGCGGACTCCGGATCGGCCGCGGGTTCGGGTTCGGGCTCGGGCTCGTGCTCGTGCTCGTGTTCGTGCTCGTGCTCGTGCTCTTGCTCATGCTCGTGCTCGTGCTCGTGCTCGGGCTTGGCTTCCATAGAAGTTCTTGGTGAGAAATCCTCGTCAGTTAACGGGTGGTCGCTGCTGTCATCATGGTCGCCACTTGTCCCGTTGCCTGAAAAGCAAGAAGTTAACTGTTTATGGGAGAAGAAGAAAAGAAGGTTGGTGGGATAAGGAGGAACCTTGAGGACAAGAGGAGTTAGTTGGAGTTTGGTGGTTGGTCCTCTCCTTTTTGCGCTTCATTGTTCTCTTCTTCTTGGATCGCGAAGGCATGACGACGATGATGACGGTGATGGTGATGAGCGGCGGAGTGAATGAGACTCTATAGGGGCCGGGCTTCGGAGCTTTTGTGACGGTCTGTCTTCATAATATTAAAATGTGAATTTTTTGAAATTATTTGTCCTCGCTTATTAACAATAATAAATAATTATCATGGATAAAGTAAAATACTGCCGACACAATAGCAAGATGCATTCTCATTCCACATAATTCTTTTAGATTTACATATTTAATATCTAAATTTTCATTTTATATTAATAATACTCAAAAATATTATTAAAACACTATAAATAAATTCTCATCATGAAACTTAAAGCATGGTATAAATCTCGATATTATTTTTTGGCAAGAGGCATTCAAACTCAATTAAAAATCATTCTGAATTCATAACTCTGATTTCAACAAAATTACATTTGAACTGACAGACTCAACGGACGGACCAAATGATACCCAAGTAGTTTAATCTGAGCCAAATCAAGCCCAGATCAAACAACTAAACTACTTTTTAAAGTTTTTAGTGCATAATTGGAAGATTAAATGTATTTGAAATCTGACATGTTTATAATTGAATTAAATTTATTGGTGATACGAATCCTATGAACATAAGATTACTTAATTCTGACATCATTAAGGCACTAAAATATTTACTAAACATCATCCAATCAAGAAAATCTCTTTGGACCGTTTAATAGAGTGATTTAAATTCCTTCTTTTTTTGTAAATAAGGCCTCTCTCAAACTCTGTAATAGAGCTCTACCACGTTGAGAGAAAACATAGACTTTGAGGCAGAAGAAAATTGAAGCTTAAAAAAGAGCCAAAATTTGAAATTGCTTCTGCACCGAAGATCCGGGAACCATTATTAACCACCACCTGTCGGTCACCATCGATTAACATAGGTCGCCTCTGACTTGAAGTTAAAAATTGCATTGTGAAGCGAGAAGTAACAATCGACATCACGGAGTCACGAACAATCCTACGAAACAGTACATCCACCCGAACATCCTGTTAACCTCGAAGACGATATATCGAAGCTCCGACAACTGCTCCATACTGCAACCGCTCCATACCAAGGACCTAAGAGCTCATATGTGTACGATTGTTATAACTCAAGAAATTTTTTAACCATTTCATGTCTGTGGACAAGAGATTATGTGTATATCACAACTCATAGTAGATTATTTCAAATGGGTCAGACATCGTAATTTTTTCTCTTCATTGATTTTTTTACGTAAAAACTAGTGTTTCTATATGTCACTTTTATTACATGAATTACTATTAAAATTTTAAAAAAAATGTCATTCCATGCGTCAAATTATGCCGCCAAAAATATTATACATCTATATATATATATATATATATATATATATATATATATATATATAAGTTCTTTAATAATGTAGATGCTATATGTATGAGTTTTAATATGTTGGTGAGCTGTGCCTTTTTTTGGTTCATCACTGTTGCCTAATTTTATAATAATAAATCAAAGGTAACACTCACAGGTGGTTCATCAATACATGATGTAGTCGAATGATACCATAAAAGGAAGCATGGGAGTGGAGATTGGATCTTTTAAAATACCTTTTGCTGTTAGTGGAAGTAAGCAAATTAAAATGTCTTCCAAGGAATATAAGTTACAATAAAGTAAAAGGTACGCATGAATGATGTAAGTATGCTCTTTTACAAAGGTAATCAAAATCAATTTTTCAACATTTTAACTGAAACAAATGCAAAAATATAAATATGTGATATGGTGATTGAAAAGATTATGCTAAGAGAACAAGCAATAATAATTTGAGCATAGGTATATATTGTTTAATCTTCCAATACGTAAAAAAGCGAAGTTCTAAAATAAGCATGCTAGTAAATTTCTAATATATCATCAAAGCATTAATTGCTTACTCTAAGGAATTTAATATATATATACACAACACTTCTATACTAAACAGATGAAAAACAGTAAACCCACATGGTTTGTTTAAAAATTCTTCTCATATATATGTTGATGCATCATAAAAAATTCTCAACGATAGAGAAATTTTAAGCCTTACTCGTGGATGATTCATGATTTGTTTGTGAGGCACACTCAAGGAATGGAGCATAAGACGAGAGAGATAGAGAGAGGTGCACAGTAATCAATATTAATCAGTCTTATCAATTTGTCTCTTCTCATAAAATGATCCCTTATGTATAGATGAGGTGATACAATATGTGAAATTATGTGCTTGTCATTGTTTTAATAGACCTATTACAATATATTTTAGGTATGTGCCCCCTTTTGTCAAAATATTAAGTCAAAATATTCAAAAAGCAACTGATAAAATAATCCAATTTGTCTAGGGGAAATAGATGTGAAGGCAGGAAGAATGTCCCAGAGCCTTGCCTAGTCATTCGTCTGATTAGTTCGCCGACAAACAGGATATTTGAACGTACTATATTCATCGAACGAGTCAAGCGGAGGACAACGAATCATCAAGCGAACAAGGCAGACAAGACAGTGGCCTCAAAGGTAGTTATAAAGTCTGACCAAGAGACTTTCGAACCACCTCCACATGGTTTAGCCCATGGGGACCTAACGAACAAGGATGGGAGCGATGAGTGAAGATTGCAAAAGCCTACTAATAATCCATTCGTTGGAAAATCTAAATGTATTGTGCAAATGACTTTCATGCTCTTGGATTTCTTTGTAAATCAAAAAGGCTTAAGGGCAATTATGTACCCAGGATACCTCTCATACCTATAAATAGGGAACCATTCCATGAGAAAAATCTCTCTGGACACTCATTTTTTCATTGGTCATCTATTCTCCCTCATTTCTCTTACTCTATTCCATGGGTGTGATTCTTTGACACTTTTGGGTTCAACAATTAAGAAGTTGTCCATAACCATTCTAATTTTTATTTCAGGAGAAAGTGATCGCTATGAACTCAAGGAGCATAAATATTTTAATTACGAGAGCAAATTTTAAGTAATTGTTGTGAGCTTAA
>NEWO01000001.1:6707554-6740955 GCA_003013225.1 Phalaenopsis aphrodite
CTTCACTAGAAAATAGAGATTACAAAGCTTGTAAGCTTGAAACCTTGGATGATTTGAGATGAGGGGGAGGGACTCTTATTTATAGCTTCCTCCATGTCTTTGGTCTTACATCTAGCCAATGTGGGACTATTTGTTCAAGGGAAGCTTCTAAATTACAATATAATATTCTAGCTTCTAGATAGTTCTACATCATTATTATGTACATACATATTCTAGATTCTTCTAGGTTATATGTCATATTATCGGTGGGGCTTGACACTCTCCCCCACTTAAGCTCACAATGCTCTCACTGTGCTTCTCCTCTTGATACTATTTGATCTTCTCCTTGAATTGTCATAGTGTGTCTTCATGCTCCCAACTGGCATCACTATCATGCCATCTTTTCCACTTGATGAGAAACTCTTTGTAGTTTGGCACCCCTCACCGTCTGATCACCCTGTCAGTCATTATTTCTTGGACCTTCCTTTTTGTCGAAGGAGGAGATTACTGTTGTAGGGGCTCGGTTAGGGATCCCTCTTGAAGGGTCTTCCATGTCTTCTTGGTAAGGCTTCAATATGCTTGCATGAAAGACTGGATGTATCTTCAATTTTAGTGGAAGGATGAGTTTATAAGAGACCTTTCTCACTTGCTTTGTTACCTCAAAAGGGCCTTTGTATCTTCGAATCAATCCCTTATGCACCTTCCAAAATGTTTTGAATTGTTGGGGTAGAAGCTTCACAAGGACTAGATCTCCTTCTTTGAACTCGATATGCCTTCGCTTTTTGTCTGCCCACTTCTTCATCTTCCTTGGGGCTTTGGTAATTTTGCTCGAGCTAGTTCCTTTTGCTCCCTCCAATACTTGGCAAAATTGAAGGCTGGTAGACTTTTCCCTTTCGTAGTTGGTTGTAAGGGAGAGGGGAGTCATAGGTTGTTGTCCCATGATTATCTCAAAAGGACTCTTGTCAGTGGATTCATTTATTTAAACATTGAAAGAAAATTGAGCCACATCAAACAACTTGGCCCAATTTTATTGATTGAAAATCACATAGTGTCGCAGATATAGCTCCAAGAGAGCATTGACCCTATCAATTTGTCCATCACTCTGAGGATTAAAATTTGTGGAAAAGTTTAAACCTGACCACAACATTTTGAATAATCCAGTCCAAAATCTTCAGGTGAAGCGAGGATCTCGATCGCTGACGATGCTTTGTGGTATCCCCTATAGCTTTACCATGTTGCATAGAAAGAGTCTTGCAGCTTCTTCGGAAGTACAATCGGTGGGTGCAGCAATGAATGTTGCATACTTGCTAAATCTATTCACCACAACTAAGATGCTTCCAAATTCACCTGAATTTGGTAAGCTAGAGATGAAGTCCATAGAGACACTCTCCCATGGTCTTTGAGGAATAGGTAGCAGTTCCAACAACCCCCTCGGTTGTTGAAGGACAAATTTGTCTTGTTGGCATATAAGACAAGTGAGAACATATTCTTCTATCCCATCCTTCATCCCTGACCAGTACTAATTTATTTTTAGAAGTGCAAGAGTTCGCTTCATACCTGGGTGTCCCACTCATAAAGATTCATGACATTCTTTGATTAGCTCCTTCCTTAAGTTGCCCCACCTTGATATATAGATGCGTCGACCTTTGGTGTACATGATATTTTCATCCATCCAGAACTTTCGAGTTTTTCCTTCCTTCACTAGGACAATAACACTTTGGTCTTGTGGATCGGAGACCAAACCTTCTTTTATTTTGCCTATGAGGGAGTTGGAGATTTGTGACAGGCTTGCAATTTCTGCTTTACAACTTATTGCATCCGCAACTACATTAACCTTCCCTGACTTATACTCCAGGATGTAATCAAATTCTGCCAGAAAATCTTGCCATTTTGCTTGTTTGGGACTTAGTTTCTTTTGAGTCTGGAAGTAACTGGTGGCAATATTATCTGTCATGACCTAGAATTTGGAGCCGAGCAAGTAGTGTCTCCATACCCTAAGGCAATGTATGATGGTTGTCATCTCCTTTTCTTGGACTGTGTAGCGACACTCTATCTCATTGAGTTTTTGGATTTTATAGGCAATTGGGTGCCTATCTTGCATGAGTACCCCTCCAATAGCAAAATCTGAAGCATCAGTATGCACTTCATATACCTTGGTATGATCAAAAAGGCTGAGAACATGTTTTTCACTGATTGCCTTTTTGAGGTCTTCAAATCCTTCATGACACTTACTATTCCATTCCCACGACTTAATCTTCTTTAGTAAGTCCGTCAATGGAGCAGCTCTTGTAGAGTAGCCCTTTATAAATTGCCAATAGTAGTTAATAAGACCCAGGAAGGATCTTAGTTCGGGTACCTTGGTAGGATGCTCCCAATCTTAGATGGCTTCGACCTTGCTTTTTTCCATCACGAGCATTCCCTCCTTTATTTTATGCCCCGAGAACGCTACTTCTTGTTTTGCAAAGGAACATTTTTCTTTCTTGATGTATAGCTTATTTTCTCTAAGAACTTTGAATACGTCTCAAAGATGTTTCAGATGATCTTAGAGTGTGTTGCAATACACCACTATATCATCTAAGTAGACAACAACAAACTGATCCAAGTATGGCTGGAATAGTTTGTTTATCAAAGTGCAAAATGTTACGAACTAACTTTCCTCAAGTCACCCGTGCGGCTTTAGCGCTCTCCTTTAGCACTAAATCAGCCTTATCTTCCCAACTAACAAACTTAAAGCACAAAATACTCTCTTGAAAACAGAATAGGGAGAAGAGTTGGAGAAGAGAAATGCTTCACTAGAAAATAGAGATTACAAAGCTTGTAAGCTTGAAACCTTGGATGATTTGAGATGAGGGGGAGGGACTCTTATTTATAGCTTCCTCCATATCTTTGGCCTTGCATCTAGCCAATGTAGGACTATTTGTTCAAGGGAAGCTTCTAGATTACAATATAATATTTTAGCTTATAGATAGTTCTATATCATTCTTATGTACATACATATTCTAAATTCTTCTAGGTTATATGTCATATTATCGGTGGGGCGTGACACTAAACTCACTTAACTCTAAGGTAATTAAGACTCTCAAGTCATTGCAAAAATCCCATGATCACTGGGCATTAATATATGTCTTCTAATTAGGTGGATGTGAGAGTTATTCACTGAATAACCAAAATGCCTTCAAAAGGCTATAATTAAACTCTCTTTTTCTTCACTTGAGAGGCATGGGAGAAGTTAAATTCCAAGGTTGTTTTAGTCATAAGATTCGACGATAATTTTCGACTTCTATAGTCACCAATCGTCGACCACCGTCTGTTAACTGCCGTAGAACATCGTTCGCCACCCCCTAATCGCCATCGTTAGTGAACTTTATTTGCTTACAAAAGTATCCCGAATTAGGTGTAATAAAGTATCTTGAATATAGTGCAATGAAATAACTCGAATACAATGTAACGAATAATGTTGTATTGAAGATCTGATAATAATTTCCAACGACAACTATTTATAGCCGTCATATGCATAATACAACGGTTTCTTATGAACTTCTAAAATTTTTTGTACATTTTATGCTAATAATTGTTGCCTCTAGTGTAAAATAGTAAACAAAGAGAAGGGTTGCAGCCACTAGCTGGTGTAGCACCAACTACGAACTCTCAGGTTAATTGCAACTAACATGCAGGCCAACCTCAGGATGGGTTGGATTCCTTCCAACAACAGATGAAGGAGTGTGGCAAGACAACGACAGCATTGGAGGAGGAGGAAGTGACAAAGGACAATGAGGATGAGGTTGATGAGATAGTAAATATAATCAGGAGGTGGTTTTTGTTTTTTTTTTCTTTTGTTTATGTACATTTGGACATATATTTTTTCTATGAACAATAATGAACATATTTTAAATTAAATGCATTTTATTTATTTCATTATTTAATTGGATAAATTATTGTTCGATGGCTATATTATTTTTCTAAATGCTTGGAAATATATATTAAATATTGTGATAGTAGTTGTAATGTAAATACCAAAAAAAGAATTTTTTTTTTTTTCCTTATGCTACAGGTTTCCAACAATTTTTTATCGACTATGAGACAATTTCAAACTTATATGTAGGCAAAATTGACGATTAGCCGATAGACATTTTTACCGACGCTTAACCAACACATAATCGATGCTTAAGGTGAGTCGGACAAAAACGACGGGCGCCACACTATTCCAACAATTAACCCGTCACTTATAAAAAAAATGACGCATAAACGACGCTTAACCAACAATTTTTACCAGAGTAAAAAAAACCGACGAGTGCAAAAATTGTTTTATAGTTAACCCATTAGTTATAAAAAAACAACGCATAAAAAACGTATAACCGAAGATTTTGCCTGCTTCAAAAAAGCAACAGGTGCGACACATTGCCGATGTATATGTTGTCGCTCTCACCGACAGACAAACTGCCAATGATACAAACCAACGATTATTGATGACTTAATTTATCTGAAGTGTCGGTTGACTGTCGATAAATTTATATCGTTGGATTATCGGTCTATTTTTGAAATTACAGACAAGCATTTTACCTACATGCCTAAAATCACCGATAACATTAAAAACAACAGTTTTTCTTATAATTACCGACAAATTGTGGTCGTCGAAAAAAACCTAAATTTCTGAAGTGTTATAAAACTTTCCTTTCAGTCAAAGAGGTACTTTTCTGTCACACAATAGGTCCGAAGCATTCCTCCACTTCAACCAACGAACTTGAATTCTACTAATAGCATCCCTATCTATACACCATCACTTTGAACAATAGACCTAAGATAATTAAAAAGTTCACACCTTTTAATAATTTGATCGCCCATAATTATAACTTTGTCACTAAAGATACTACTACTAAAATTACTTTCTATATATTTTGTATTAGTTCTACTCAAACGAAGGCTTTTAGACTCCAATGTTGACCGCCATAATACAAGTTTTTCTGAGCATTTTCTCTAGTCTTATCTAAAAGAAGGATATCATCACTGAAAAGCATACATCAAGATACATGCTACTATAAATGTCTAGTAAGATCATCCATAACTAAAGCTAAAAGATACGGGCTTAAAGCCGATCCCTAATGTAATCCCACTCAAATAGGAAAGCACTTGGTCAATCCTCCTTCAATTCGAACACAAGTAACACCTATAGTATACATATCTTTAATAACTTGAAAATAAGTCATATCAACACATTTCTTCTCTAGAACTCTCCAAAGAACATGTCTTGATACAACTGAAAAAAAAAATATCTAAGACTAACATATTCAATACATTAAAAAAGTAATTAATCATGCATTCTAACGCAAGCCATTAATAAATTGTAGTACTCTCGGTGGTCAAACTTTGTCTCTGATATATAAATAGATAACTTGGAGTTACTTTATAATAAGTTGTTATAAAGCCACATGTATCCCTCTTCTTGCAAGTTTGAAAGTGGCATTTCAAGTTACCTGTGTTCAACTTATTTTCAGATATAGAGATTGAGCCACACTTTTAATGCTTATATCCTTTTTTTTCCATCATCTCCAAGGTACAACATCTCAAAATGCCCTCATATAGATGAATTTAACTCCATTTCTTTTTTTATTTTACTATTACTTATCTTTCCATCAATTTAGCTTTTGCTTATACAGATAAGCAGCTTATCCTGAAACGTGGTCCGCAAAGTTCGATCCGCGACCTGCTTCTAATGTAAAAACCCAACCGCGTTTTCGAATAAGCTGTCGAAACGGATTTTCCAAATGGTGAGGCGTCGTTTTCAAAATGCCGCCCGCACTTATAAGCTGCCCCAAACAAACCCTTAGTTTCAGTCCCTGCAAAATGTGTATCATTACATACTTCATTCTTTTGATATCAGCATTATCACTTCCATAAGATCATTAATTTCAAGGTTAACACTATAAATTAAAGCATTAGAATCCTTAATCTAAATTAAAAACAGCATAATGAAAATAGGATTAATAAAATTAATTTATAACAAAATAAAAATAATTTTGTGCTCTTTATTACTCAAGAAAAAAAGCAATTGAAAAGCAATGTTGTGTTAAAAAAAGGGACACTATTAATATATAATAATCAAAAAGAAAAATAAATTACTATTAATGATTAAGAACTTAATTGTACATGACTTCTTTATCAAACTCGGCATCCTATTCTAATCATTGGTAGATAGTTGTTATTTTATTTGATATTATGATTTATGAGGAGATAGAAAAAATAATAGAGGGCTGCGAAGAGTGAAGATAGAAAGACAAACTTCCATGTTGCTAGCTACAAAATTTCTTGCAGCTTGTGGCTTGTGAAGAGGACAAGAGAAGGAGGACTGGAGAAGTGTAAACCTAAAACTCTTGTGCATTATGGCTTGTGCCAACAAGAATGACTGAATGAGATATTTGTTGAATTATGCTTCATTTGGAACAAATATAGCTTTTTGACTTTATCATTTAAAAACCCATTTAAAATATAATGTTAAGGCATTAAAGAAATTATCATTTTGATTATTTTTCTTACAACAAAAATAATTAAAATCTATCCTAATTGAAGCCTTTTAAGTTAGGCCTAAACGTGATAATTCAAAGCAATATAAATGAGAGAGATCTAAGTCATGTACGACTCATATAATGGTTCATCTTTAAAATTATGATTTATGTTCTCACCATAGTTATGTTATTTTGTGGGGTTTTTGGGTTAATCCAAACCCAGCCCAAAAAATCTTGAACCATATGGCCGAGACCATTCCATGTGTAACCCAACCATTTAGCTTTGATCAATTTGTCTCTAACACTAGATGTATTTCTAAAACCAATAGCTCCTCCTTGAAATCCTAAGCATTTTCCGACGGCTAGCTCCCAAGTTTCCACTCTTTAGAGCAATCCCAATCAACCTCCTCCTCATTAACAATAATCAAAATCTCATAACACTCATCACAAACCCCTATAGTACCTACCCACCACTCAACTACATCTAAAGTAAGCCTTGTTAAAACGTCCTCCATGATCCTAATGTTAACAGTAATCTCCTCACCACCCTCATTTTCAACCACACCCCATATCCCCTCTACCCCTCTTCCTAGCCAATTTGAATTCCTTCTAGCCTCTCTCCTCATCCTTTCCATACAAAAACCAACAAATCCACAACAATCACACACCATCAAGCCCACCACCAAATGATTTCATTCCCTCTTTTCCCCATTCATTCCTTCCAAATCTGAATGAAATATTCTCTAGTACTGACAACATACAACTTTTATCTTCTAATAGCTAAAATATTGACCGTGAGTTCCATCAATCTTTACCTCTTTTATTGATCTAAAACTTCGCTTGAAGATATTGATACCAGACATTAGAGAAGGAAAGATACTTACCAAGCAAAAGCATCAATCATGACCGCCGCTCAATAGTATGAACTCCATGAAACGAACCATTTTTCTGCACTTTGTCTCCAACATCCAGTCACTTGTTCTCTTCACTGACGACAATCACCAGCCACTGGCCACCTGCAGCAACTCACATCCCACCTCGAGCTCAACGCTAAAAACATAATCGCCGCCTGCATCCGCCTGATCGCCTGAAAACACCGTGCTGCAAATCTCATCGATTTTCATCAAGTAATGAACCCTCCAGTCACAACTTCACTGCAGATATTCATCATAATATTATTATAATATCATGAATGCATACATATGAATTTCATGCATGACATTGTCTCTACTAACAAAGCCTTACTTTGACCAACTAATGCTGATGACCAAACTGGCTTGCTGGTTACCAACTCCAGGCGTGAAACAGTTTTTTGTATTGTTTCCCGCAAGCGCACCAAATGGTAAATTTTAAAAAAAGGATTCTCTTATAAATTAATATTAAAAGATGACAAACTAAAAAAATTATAAAATGAATAGAGTAGCATTCACTCTCATGTTGTCCCAACTCCAACGAAAGCATCGCCAGAAGTCTCCACGTGGCGTGATCTGGATCATTGAGTTCATCTCTCTTACAATTTTGTTCAAGTTACGTGTTTTAATATTAATTTTTATAAAAAATATTTGAATCATGTAGTCTTAATATTATTTATTTTATATTTAGATTAAAATAATAAAAAATTTATTGAATTTTGTATAAATTATAGTCAGTTTAAAATATATCCAATTTTATAATTATCATAATTAAAATTTAATGCAAAAATTAAGCCACAAATGTTATATATTAAGTGGTGTCACTTCACTTGCATTATCAATATCTGGTAATTAGAAGCAGCACTTTCTTCGTTGCTATTACGCAATATTATAAATAATTATTTAATCAGAACAAATATATTATTGCTTTTCTTGCAATAAAATATGTAAATAATTTTCAAATATCCATATTGCTACAAATTTAAATCATTGGACAGTTTTGTAATTATTTTAATCTTTGTAAATAATAAAAATTGATAACAAAAAAATGAAAGAATTAATTAAGACTTTAATTAGAGATTTTCACTTTCAATCATATAAATTAATCATTTTTGGTGTAATTCTTTTAAAAAATCGTGAAATAAAATTATAATAAATTAAAATTCAAGAATTGGAGTAGTTCTTACATTAAAATTAATGATAACACATTTAATCTAATATGATTTTACTAAAAAAAAAATTGTTAAATTTTTTTTTTTATAAATTTAATTAAAAAATTTACAAATTTAAAAATTACGAAATTAATGAACTCATGGTCCCACCACTACAGAATAAAGTGCTAAACTAGGCTGAAATACTGACGGTTTAAATATACATCGGAAAAATGATCTATTTTCCGACAACATAGCGACCATTTATGAGCTGAGTTATTTATGACGGTATAACTACAGGGCATGTAGTTGGTTACCAACAATAATATTTTTCCAATATTTTTTATTATTATCGATGCATTATACTGTTAGTTATAAACAAATATTAACTGACGACCATATTGTGTCAGTTGTTTAAGGATCCACCATTAAGCGGGGTGTTATCCGTCGAGTCTTTTTAATGAACGATTAGAATTTTCATCAATAATAATATTAACTGTCGATAGATTTTAAGCCATTTATAAATCGCCAGTAAATGCTTTAATTTTGCACCCCCGCCTAAATCCCTCATTTTCCCCTTTCTCTTCCCGTCACGCTCGTGCTCACCCTTCTTCTTCCCTACCTCTCCGAAACCCTTGGTCTCGTCCTTGTCTTAGCCCTCTCTGGTTTTCGTCCAACACCATCGCATTCGCAATCGAACCCTACGATGAGATCACAACTTGTAGAGGCCCGGAACTCTCATTTTTGTCCTCCTTTTGCTCGTCTCCTACCCAAGCCCAATAAGATAACTTCACATCTTCTTTTTCACGCGATTTCATGCCCATGTGATATTTGGTAGCGTAGTATTTATCAGTGTTTGGTAGTATGACAACACAGAATGCTATTTATCAGTGTTTGGTAGCAAGTAATTTATCAGTATTTGGTAGCATTGTATTCTTTTGAATCATTTTGTGGGTTGAAAACCTCTAGATTTGCTTTGAGAAATTATTTAAGGAACGCTTCAAAGAGTTCTTCTCAGTGCAATAACATGTAGACATCATCTTCACTGCCTCAAGGAGAATATTGTAAACAAATTCTTAGACATCCCCATAATAATAATGAGAAGCATGATAACATGGCATCACAAAATTCCTATGAAATTATTTTGTGCATTGATAGCCCCTAACTTTGCTTTGAGAAATTATTTAAGGAAAACCTCAAAGAGTACTTTTCAGTGATCATCATCAATAAAACATAAACATCATCTTCTTTACCTCTAGGAGAAGACTGTAAATAAATTCTTGAACATTTCCACAATAATAAGATGCAATGAAAAAGTAAAATCATTTTGTTAGTGTAAATTCAAAACATATTTTGCTAACTTTAAGCACTCCAATGAGCTTATGAAGTATTATCTTAAGAAAAAAGCTTGAATAGCTTGATGCTTAATACATTATGATCATGAAAATGAAATGAAAACTAAAATAGTTTTGTTGGTTATTGGTTTTTTTTTTTGTTATATGAAAATGATTTATAACTCGGAACAAACTGAAATAATAATGTGTTTAGAATTGGATTTTTTACTACATTATTCTAACAATGTTAGATTGAATTTTTCATAGTGAAGATTGGTGTTTTTGCTCTGAATGGTTTGCTATTTGAGCTAGTCATTATTTTTATGGTTAATTTGTTGTTGGTAAGCTAACATGTATTATTGATTTTTAAGGGTTGCTGAGATTGGTTTTTTGGGTTCTGATGAAGTCCAATCTTCATTAAAATTCAACTAGTTTTGAATATGTTTTTATATATTCAAAATATGGGGTGTAATTTTAATATTTTCCAGTCATAAGTTCTAAGCACTTTAGGTTATCCTTCCTGTCTTTATTTTGGTGGTTTTCCTTTCTTTTTCTGGTTTTTGTTGGTTAATTTGTCTCTCTATTTTTTGTGCTTTTCTTGTTTGATTTGTTTGACAGGATTGTTGATCTTTGAAGACTTCTTTTCTTTCTCTTTGAAGCTTTTAAGGTTTTTTATTTTCTATAGTTTTTTAGGTAAACCTTAAACACTATTGTTTAAATGTGATGGTTGTTGTGTATGCATAAATTTAGAATTCCAAAATTTTTGTTTAAAAAAGACTTACATGCCACTAAATTCCATGCACTGTTATATTTAAGAGTTAAGCTTTATATTCAAAATCAATAACTAAAGAGTTGTCAAATATTTTTCTTGAGTATGACTACAACCATATTTTCAAGAAAAATATACGGTACCTCTGGAAGTCAGCCCAAGAGGCAAGACACAATGGAAAGCTACCATGTCTTTGGAAGTCTAGCCCAAGAGGCAAGACTGGATGGGAAGATACGATACCCCTAGAAGTTGAGCCCAAGAGGCAAGCCTCAATGAGAATACCATGCCCCTGAAAGTTGAGCCCATTAGAAAAAAATTGATGGAAAGATACAATACTGTTAGAAGTCAAGCTCAAGAGGCAAGACTCAATAGAAAGCTACCAT
Organism: Phalaenopsis aphrodite; assembly: GCA_003013225.1. Lineage (NCBI taxonomy): Eukaryota > Viridiplantae > Streptophyta > Magnoliopsida > Asparagales > Orchidaceae > Phalaenopsis > Phalaenopsis aphrodite. Next base: position 6,718,582 of record NEWO01000001.1, read on the forward strand.
GGTCCTCGAAGACAAGCACTAGAGGCAAGTCTTGATAAGTTGCTAGTAGTGGATAGGTCCTCACTAAAAAAAACTCCAAGAGAGTAAGTGGTTGACATAATATTCACTCAAAGACCTCATAAGGCTACAAACCTCAGGAGACACATGTATATCAAAGACCTCTCAAGATTACATTCCTCAGAAGGCACATATACTATAAACACTTCAAAAAGGCTACAAGCCTCAGAAGGCACAGGTACAATAAATATCTTAGAAGGCTACATATCTCAGAAGACACAAGTATATAAAAAACGTCAGAAGATTACAAGCCTCAGGAGGCACATGTGCTTCAAAAACCTCAAATGCTACAAGCCCATATGATACAAGTACATCAAAAACCTCAGAGTCTATAGGCCTCAGAAGACACAAATGCATGAAATACCTCAAAAGGATACAAACCTCAAGAGGCACATGTACATAAAATACCTCTGATAGCTGCAAACCTCAAGAGACACTTGTACATCAAAGACCTCAGAATGCTACAAGCCTCAAGAGACATAGGTACATCAAAGATCTCAAAAAGTTACAATCCTCAAAAAGCATATGTACATCAAAGACCTCGAAAGCTATGAGTCTCAGAAGGCGCCAACACAATTCAAGCTATTATAAAGCATAAGCCAAAGAAGACATAAGTCTCAGAAGAAACATGCCAAAGAGGATACAATTCTCAAAAGAAATGAGCCTATAAAGGTACATGATATTTTTATAAAGTGCATGTGCTAATTTTAATTACAAAATTCTACACGATTGAGAACCCATAACATCCCAAAAGAGGTAAATCACATTTCAGAGCCAACATAAAAAAATTTATTACTTCAAGCATAAGGTACTGATAGATACATCATCATCATGTGTATATACCACATAGGCAATTAAAGAGCTACAATAAGTCAACTCATTTTCGAGTGAAGTTGGCATCGCCTCCTCAAAATTCTAATGCTTTTGCTCATCTTCATGACGTCTCCATATATCGCTACCACATAGGCATGAAAATCTCCCCTCAAAGCGCGATGGGAAAACTCTAGTTTTTCTTCGTCTCCTCTAGCACATCTGATGAATTCCCCTGGATGTCGTCATCTCAGAGATGCAAAAGAAGCTCCCTGTGATCGCTTGTTAGGCAAGGATGGAGATGACATTCTTCACACTGCAAAATTAAAGAAGATCTCGATGAGCGTCTGCTACGCAGGACGGGGCGACTTTCTTCTGCACCACAACATGAAAAAAGATCTCACTAATTGTCTGCACACAGGTCGGGGACAACGTTCTTCTGCACCCTCTTCAAAAAAGAAGATCTCATTAGTCGTCTGCTATGCAAGACGGTGGTGATTTTCTTCTACATCGCAACATGAAATATGATCCTATTGATTATCTGCTTCACGGACAAGAACAACTCTTTTTTTTTGCATTGCAACATTATAGAAAATCCCGTTGATTGACTGCTATGCAGATCGAGGATGACTATCTTCTATTGGAAAATCTCTCAGTAACTCCACTTTCACCCTCTACTTTTCACATATTTATTGGCTAAAAAATTACTCATATTTATGACCAAAAATAAATTTAACCCTTAAAATAATAATAATAAACTGAAATTTTTATTAATTCTCGCTCCTCTCTCGTTCATCATATGAAATTCTATCTTCCTCATTCTAAATTCAATAAAAAAAAAAACGCAGCTAAGAAAATAAATTTTGAAATCTTGTTGTGTTCCGAATTCTGTCGTTCGGCGTTTGAAAGCCCACTTCCTGCCGTCCTACTCCCCATCGTCCTATTTATGTGGCATAAATGTAAATGCCAACAATGCTCAACACTTTTTAATTTTTTTTTCATTCCCACGGGGGCTTGCTGGACATTAAAAATAAAAAATAAAAAAATTTGTTTGTCACGGGGTTCAAATCCATGTCCAAGGATAGCATTACAAAGTTCCACGCCTAACTAGGCTGACTAATACCGCTACATATATTACTTCTATAAAATATTACAATAAAAATAAAAGACTCAAGTTCTTAATATTTTTGGGTCATAAAATTACTCTCATCTAAAAAAAGGAAGACAACCGATGCACCATCAATAAATTTCCAACACTCAATATGGATCTCGAGACATGACAAAGATCTCAAGACGATCTTTTTAAGCAAAAAATATTCAAATTTGAATTAAGAGTCGTACATGATCCGATTTCAGCAAACTTATAGTCAACTGACCAGTTCGATGAGACGGATCTAGTGATACAAAAATTGATCCAATGCGAGTAAAATCAAGCTCATATTAAGTCATTAAACCACTGTTTGAAGCTTTCATAGTATATTTATAAGGTTAAATGAATTTTAAATCTTGCGAGTCTTTAATCGAATCAAGTGTCTCGACAAAACGAATCCAACGTGCCCAAGATCTCTCAATTCAAACATTATTAAGAGACTTAAATGTTCATTAAACTCATCTGATTAAGGGAAACTCTCTGGACTGTCTGATCAAATCAGTTCATATTCTTAAATTAATTGCACACAAAACTCTATAAATAGAGGCCCACCCCTCTCATGAGAAGGGGAGGGAACTTGAAGTGTGAGGAAGCTTGAAGCTTTAAGAAGGAGTTAACGTCTATCATCACTCCTGCCATCGTCAACAACAACCGACCACTTCTTGTCAGCCACCGCTGCCGATCATCATTGATTGTCGTCTATTTGTTATGCAAGTTTCTCCACGCATCGATGTTGTAACTCAAGAGATTTTGTAACACTTTCTCGCCTATGAGATAAAGAATTATACTTTTAATCTTTAGTTTATATTAGATTTCTTCAATTGAATCAGACACTGTGGTTTTTTCCTTTTTTTGGGGTTTTCACATAAAAACTCATGGTGTCTCTACTAGTTCTTTCTTTCATCTGAGTGTGTGTTGAATTTTCATGCAACACTAAGACAATACTCCATCACCAATGAAATGCAAAATTGATCCCCTTGAATGTGCTTGAAACATTTCTTCCTCAGTGTAGATACAAAGAAAAAGAGAGAGAGAGGGACACACACAAATAAAGAGAGGAATGAACAATAATTATTCCTGTCTTATTTATAAAATATTTTCTCTATTTATATAGGAAAGGGTGCACTAATGATATTACATTTTGCCTCTATTTGGAAGTGGTCTTTGCTAAAGTATTTTGATCTTTGTGCATGTATACCCTTATTTTATGGCTAATTTCTAGCTCGGTCGACTAAGTATAGTTGGCTTCAGGTCTATAGGATCAACTCGACCAACTAAGCTTGGTTGGCATGAGTCATTCAACAAATCTAGCCTGTCTCTCAATCATTGATTCCTTGTGAGAAGATCTAGGGACGTCCACGGGATGATTGGAGAAACCGTGAAACTGGATCTTTTTCTTGGATCGACTCTACTCGATGGTAGTCTATTTTATCGGGTCAGATTTCTTATAGTGATTGGCTCAAATGTTATTTTCTCACATTTCTGATCGAAAGGCCCGTGTTTGAATCATTCAACTGTCTTTTTATCCGCCTCGTGGTCCGGCCGGTTTTGGCCTTGTTGTTTTAGCTAGTATGACTTTCATCGGTTGGTTAAGTGAGTCTCAAGTTCTCGTGACAGCAGGCCAATCTTCGCTATTCTATTTTTTTTCTTGACTGTTGGATTTTATTAAGATCAATGCCGACACATTTTCTTATGTACAATCTCTATTTTCAAGCAAGATTCTCATCTAATATACAAAATCACTGTAAATCACGATCCGTAACTTTTTATTTTTCTCAAGTACATAGTGATTTGATCATGATAAACGCAAATACATAAGTTTAGGAGTTAATAAAAAAGGTTCAGTCTGTTAATTTTGTAAATATGTTTAATTTGAATATTATGTGTAATTCTTTCTTCTTCTCAAATATAAACTAAACTACATAAAAAAATTCTACGCAGCCTATTTCATTAAAAAATTTATGTTATGCTTTCAGCTAGGTCGCCGTGCACCTTCCAATTCGGCCTTGACAATCATCTTCGTTGTCTTTCTAAAACAAATTAATGTAATTAATTGGTGATCTTCTTTGCACCAAATGGCAACTTTCGGACAATAGCAAACGACAAAATCATATTACTCGTGTCTATATCTAAGAGCTATGTGCGTAATTAATTAGTTTCAATTCTTTTATTGCCGAATTAACTGGCCATTTTTTGTCCTTTTCTGCCTGTTTTACAAGTTGAAATAAGAAAAATAAAATTTCTGTGCTTGCACGCATGAGATGTCTAACGTGGGTCGATGGACAGCCGGACAAATTTGTCGGCAGAACGGAATTAGGTGTTTCCTGTGGCGAGGTTTGAAACTACCAAACAAAGGTAGCTAGTCTCCAAGTTAGGTTTGAACTACAGAAGAGTAATTGTTGTATAAATGAAAGAATGCAACTTTTCAAAAGTCTAGTGCAATAAAGACTCATGGTAGATTTTGTTTGTCTCCTAGATACAAATCTCAAAATAAAATAAAAAAATAGAGACAAAAAGAAGTTTCATAAAATAGTCTCTTTTATCTACCACTTATTTAACGAGATGGTATTATAGCAGATTAAGGGAAATCAATTCAATAAGCATCATTTATATGGAGAAGCATGGAAACATTTTGATTTTACATATCCTGAATTTATTACAGAGACACATAATACTAAGCTTGACTAACGCTTTGATGGCTTCACACCGTACATTCAGAAAGCCTCAACCTATTCTCGTTGGCCAGTGATCATTACATCATATAATTGTTTACCTAAGGTGTGTCTGCCAACATCCTTCTTCTTTCTAAAATTGATTATATCTGATCTTAATAGCCTAGAAAAATGATTGATGCATATTTGTAGCCATTGATAGATAATCTACAATTTTTCTTTGAAAATATGTAGAATCACATATGACTTTTCTATGAAATAAAACTTTTTAATAAAAGTAGCATTAATGAGGACAATTAGTGATTTTTCTGTGTATGACATATTATCTAGATGAAACACTTTGGGGAAGTTTGTTTGTTTATATTGTATGAATATATCAAAGCCATTTACACTTTAACATGACAGGAAAAAAGTATAATTTGATTGTTATTATATGTTCTTACATACTGACATTCTTTCAAGAGATTCAAAAATGCATTCAAACAAAATAAAGTTGATAAAACATCGCACGCATCAATAATAGTTTTAGATGAGTTATTCCTGATTGTCAGTGATATTCCAAAGATTAGTGATTGTTCTGAACTTTTCTCGTATCATTCATTAGGCTTTAGTGTCACTCATAATTGGATAAAAATATTTGTTTTGTGGGATTTGCCTTATTGGAAGAGTAATATGATTAGACATAATCTTAATGCTATGCACATAGAGGAATTTTTTTTTGAAACATCTTTAACACGGTGATCAATGTTAAGGGAAAAACAAAAGATAATGTGAATGCCAGACTATACTTGAAAGAGATTTGTAAAAGACAAGAGTTAAAGAACTAAGAAAGAACCGTTGATAAGCTTATAATGCCTAAAGTAAAATATTATCTTACTTTAGGTCAATTAAGACCATTTTGTGAGGTACCCCAATAATTAAAATTCCCTAGCATATATGCTTCAAATTTGAGCCATAATAGTGATCCTAGAGCAGGAATGATAATTTCTAATGAGAAGCCCAACTATTATACTTTTTTTTTTTTGTAAAAATTGATGACAACCACATTTAAGTGTGTCGAGTGAAATACTAACTCTATTAATTGAAATCAATTTATTCTTCAAGGATTTGTGCAGAGCTTTTTTACAACTTGATGGCATAGGACAATTAAAAATAAAAATTGCATTAATATTGTGAATGCTCAAGAGAATATTATCACCTAGTTTTTTCTTAACTCCATGTATCATCTAACAATGCATTGGCCATAAAAGATAATAATTGGCGGTCCAGTAAAATATAATTGGATGTGTTTGTTTGAGAGGTAATAAATCATGCACTATGTAGTTACTTATTTAAAAAGATTATTAAATTGTGCTAAATAAAAATTTATTTATAGATGATCAAATTGGCTTACTAACGTTATCACAGCTTATGCAGCTCCCAACTCTCGCTTTTGTAGCCTACAAATATTATCTTAACTCATACAACTCCCAAATCTTGTCTTTCTTGTCTACTTCCATTATAATAGCTCATGCATATCCCAACTCATTCCTCTATGACCTACTAATGTTATTGCACTTTATGCACCTTCCAACTCTAGCCTTTATGGGTTATGGACGTTATCACAGTTTATGAAGCTCCCAACTCTCACCTATATTGCCTATGGACGGTTTTGCAGTTCATACAATTCCCAATTTTAATCTTTGTGACCTACATATGTTATTACAGCTCATAAAACTCCCAACACTAGTCTCTGAGCCCTATGAACATTAAAACAGCTCATGTAGCTCCCAACTTTAACACGCGCACCATACATACATTATCATAGCTCATGCAACTCCCAACTTCGGCCTCTATAGCCTACAACCCTTATCCTAGTTCATGTAGCTCCAAATACCAGCCTTTTGCAGCCTACAGAAGTTGTCACAACTCATGCAACTCCCAAATATGGCTTATATGGTCTACGTAAGTCATCACAACTCATGCAACTCTCAACTCCAGTGTTTACCACTTATAGATATTATCACGGGTCAGACATCTCACAACTCTGATTTTTTTGGTCTATATACATTATCGCGGTTCATGTAGTTCCTAATTCTAACTTTTGCGACCTAATGCATTATTTTAGCTCCTTACTATGGTATATGTGGCTCACAACCCATGCAGCTCTCAACTCTAATCTTTGCGACCTACAAACATTATTGAGGCTCTTTATTATAGTCTTTGCGGCTAACCGACACTCGTAAAACAATCATCTCATGGACAACTACTATTAGAGCTTTCAACAATTTCTATGATAAACTGACTCTATAATCAACTTCTACAACATTTATAGTGGACTATTGCCTTCATAGAAATCAACTAAGACATTCACGACCTATTACAACTATTTTTGTTGAAATATCATTGTACATCAACTTCGTAATTACATATTTCCTAACTCAAAAGAAGAGCATGTATATGCAATCATCATTATATCGTAGATAAATTCAACTACGCTAGGCCTTATATTTTTCTTTCTTTTCAATTGTTTTCCATGTAATAAGTTTTTGTGTCTCGACATATCACTTTAATTACCTCAGCATGTGTTAGATTTTTGTGCAATGATAAGACACTAATTTATCACTCTACCATAGTAGACATTCAATCACACATCGAGTTTTAAATAATATATATTTTTTACCCGTTATCCATCTTCTCTGTTTTTTTACAATATTTTTATTTAATTATTATATTGAGTTAGAAAAAATATTTTTTATGTTAATTTCATACATATCACAAAATTTTGATATATTTACATATAAATTTTCATATTTACTTATATAACACACAAATTCTTAAATTGTTTTTTTAAAATATTATTGGTCTTAAATGAAAATTTTTTTCATGAATATATTTTAATATAATTTATATATCAAAAATGATTTATAAATAAATATTAAAACTTAGAAGTTAAATTACAATATGAACAATTATTTTTTCTAATCAAGATACTACACTTAACAGCGTAACTTTCTAGAAACAAAACGAAAAGAAAGATTTATATGTACTACTCAAATCCCATGTATTTACATATCTAACACTTTACTTTCGGTTCGTACATTCAAGCCATCTTACTCATGAATGAAAGGTATATTTCACTTCTTAAAAAATTAAAAATGCTGGTATTTCTTATATGATAGGAAAGACTTGCGCGGTATAACTATAAAAAGCTTAGTTTAGTTATTTGATATGTAAATATATAGGAATTGCATGTTATTTATGTAAATGCCCCGAACGAAAATCATTTTCTTTTCCTCTCATCATTGGAGTAATTTTTCAACGCATTTTTGTTAACTTGAATCTTAGGGTCTGTTAGGGACAGCTGCAACTTATTAAATAATTTGCTGATAAGCTGATTCAAAATAATCTGTTGATAAGTTAGGTGTGGTGGTGACTATTACAATTTTTTATTTTTTGAGAAAAATTAAACCGCTGTCAGAAAGCTGTCACAAAACTTAAAGAGATGCGATGTGAAAAAATCATTTTCAGCCGTTTCAAAACGCATAAACTGTGAAAACACAATTTAGCCATTACTTTACCATCCCTTTGGCCACTAACTGCAGCGAACTGTGCACTCAGCTAAATACAGACGCAAAAGCAATAACTCTTCTTTGTTTAACATTTTAAATGCACCTAACGATGGGTGAAATCATATCATTATCAATCCAAATTAGATAAAGTTTATGTTATGACATATTTTAATCAAGTTATTTTATAATGTTGATATATTAAAATAAAAGTTTAAACCACGTGTCTAACAAATTAATTTTTGGGCCAAAGTAAAATGGAGAAAAAGAAACTTATGCCAGTTAATTCTTTTATTTTGACATAATATATTTAGAAAAATGGACATCACAGTAAATTAGAGACTAAATATAAAATTTAAAGTTATTTATATTAAATTTGAAGATTAGTAGCATAGTTATTATTGTATACTAAAAATTTTAATGATACAAATTTTATGTGTTTGTTTGGTATAATTTTCTAGCACACACGTATATAAAGATATAAGAAATAAGTATATTTTTTATATGAAAAAAATTTCTTAAAAGTGAAAAAAAAATGACTCTTGACCTAGTCAAAATAATCATGTAGGATATTGAAATAATAGAGGTCTACTATTCACTTGAGTTAAGTAATATGATTTGAAAAACAAACAATCACAATTTTATAATTATAATTTGGCTATAATATTCATAGTTAGGGTACATGAATTATAGTTATTCGTTATAACAATAGTAGTTGGCTACAAAAAATGTTAGTGTAGGTTGATGGTGACTTTTGGTGGTCGGTAGCAAGGTCTGATGATTGGTCACAATCTTGAATAACCAGCGACAGTTGCTCGAAGAGATAAGCTTTAGTTGTCAGCTTACTTTCTTGCCTTCTTTCCTCCCAATAAGTGAAGAATGACTGTCTATTTATAATTTTTAGAGGGGTATTTTGATAAATGTGATCAATCTCTCAAAACACTCCATCAAATGATCTATAATGATTTCATTGACCATAGGTAGCTTTTATAATATTCAAGTGCCTTAATGTCCTTGAAATTAAAATGATCTTGTGTTTGTTGGAGTCTTCTTGTTGTTTCACTTGATTTGACTATAAGAATACCAAATTTTGATATCATTTGACCTTTGAATTCAAGCACTAAAACCTTTGGCTACACTTTACGCATTTGATCTAGGCTTATTTGGACTAAGATTGAATCATTTTCAGTGTCATTGGATTCGTCTAGTCAAGATGATCTATTTAACCATAAAAATGTTGAAATCGATGCTCATCTTTGATACGCCAACAACAAATTTTCAACATCTGACACGAATCTTAAGACATGTCACAAAACTCTACGCACCTTTTTGGGCTAGAAACATTCAAATTTGACGAAAAGTCTTCGAGAACACTGATTTCAGTAAACTTACAGTTGTACTGACCGAATCAATGAGACGGATCCAATGATACCAAAATTGGTCCAATCCGAGTCAAATCAAGCTCAGATCAAGGTATTAAACGAACCTTAAAAGTTTTTCAAACATAATTACATGATCAAATAGATGTCGAATCTGGCGAACTCATAGTCGAATCGAGCGTCTCGACGAAACAGATCCAACAAGCCCATGATTACAAAATTCTGACATCGTTAACAAACTTAAATTTTTATTAAATGTCATCTGACTGAGTGAATCTTTCTGGGCTGTCTGATTAGAGCGTTTCATATTCCTTTATTAATTGTATCTGAAACTCTAAAAATATAGCCCCATCCCTCTCATGAGAGAAAAGGGAGAGAGCTTGAAGCCTGAAGAAGATTGAGGTATGAAGAAAGAGCTAAAGTTGTTTTCCACTCTTACAGTCGCTGACTATCACGAACAACCATGGTCCACCACTCGACGGACACCGCTGATCACTATTGACCGCCGCCTACTTAGTGTGAAACAACAAATCACACGCAAAGTCATGAAGCAACCTGCGAAGCGATGCACCATCCCAAACACTAGGTTGACCCCTAAAAATGGTGCAACAACGAACCTCGAAAACGATGTGACAACATACTCCAAAGATAGTGCAATAGTGAATCTCTAAGATGGGGTAACGACGTGCCTAATATACACTCGTGCAGCTCCCAACTTCGGTCCTTGCGACTTACAAAAGATATTACAACTCACCACTATAACCTACGTTACCAACTACGATTTATGTGGTCCACAATTTGTGCAGCTCCCGACTCCGGTCTTTGTGACCTATAGACATCATTACTAAGCACCACCACAACCTACAAGACCAACTACAACCTACATGGTCCACAACTCATGCAGCAGTTGACTTCGACCTCTATGACTATGGATGCATCTCAGCTTACCACTATAGCCTATACAACCTATGTGGTCCATAGCTCCTACAAAACCCTGCTACGACCTATATGGTCAACTAAAACTTCTGAAGCAACCATCTACAATCTATCTGGCCAATTACTGTATTGGTTATCAACTATAACTTTTATGACAAGCTAGAGCTACATCCACCATCTACAACGGTCATTACTTCCTTCTCGGCAATCGACAATGACCCTTGCAGCCTGCTATCGCTAAAAACTATAGTCAGATTATGGATATATAATCTTATAATTTCATCTTCCCTAATTCAGAAGATGAGTAAACTTGTGTACTCACCATTCATAATAGATTATTTCAACTGGGCTAGGCCTCATGGTTTTTTCCTTTTCATAAAGTTTCCATGTAAAAATTCATGGTATCTCCTCCTATTTATTTATTTTTAATTATCTAAGAGTTTGTCAATTATTCATATAATGCTAAGATGGAAAATAATCATTACTCTACCATCATGAATCTTCTAGCACACATCATTTTGGTGCTGCCTATGTGAAGCGAAGTCCCATCAACTCTAAAGCATTCTTTGATGTGTTGGGAAACTTTCACTACATTGTTGAAAGTTCATTCACGTCAATGTCTCAGGTACAATTTTTGTATCTTCTTGCATCCTATTCATACAAAAAGTTTTTGACAACTTCTTTCAGACTAGGGGGCAATCTTCACTGCTTCCTTGAAAAGTCATTAACGTTACTGTTCTGAGCATGACTATTGTAGTGTAGGCATCCCATATTTCATTCAGATAAAGAGTCTATGAGAATCTCTCCTAGATTGAGGGAAATCTTCATCATAAATAATGCTTCCTCAGCTTCCCCTCATCGTACCAGAGTTCCTCTTCAACCAGATCAAGAAGCTAATCTCTTCAAGTCTCAATACATGAGCTGTTGGGGGCAAAAAAATGTAAAATCAGTAATCAAAAAGTTATCAAATATCATTATTGAATATAACTGCAACCATATTTTCAAGAAAAAATATGGTCCATTGCGGTCTACACCCCGGTATCGAGAAATGTAGAGCATGTCTGCACCTCATTATGAGCTTAATTGATCCCAGGGGGACTCGAATTGTCCTCTTCCAACACAAGCTATAATCGTCAAACAAAAGCTTGGACTAACAACCTCAGATAAGTCAAAAATTCTTGGCAGATTTCCTTCGACCTCTTTCATAATATATTACAGTTGTCAAGCAGAAGCTTTGACTAATAACTTAGAATATACCAATCATCTCTAGTATATTCCATATGACTTTGTCCATCCCAGTTTAATGCCGTCCAACCGATGCTCCGGCTACAAAACCTAGAATGGGTCTTACATGCTTAATGTATTCTCTTTTCAACTTTGCTCCAACATAATCTATTGTCATTAGACAAACACAATTCAACAAATAACCTGAGAAAAACCAAACACTCATATTGGCAGACAATGTCTCCACCCATACCCTTGGAAGTCAACTTTGCTTCAGCATAATCTATAGTAATATTTCTTCATTAATTAAAATCACGACTCGATAAATAGAGCCCAATGTCTCTCATGAGAGACAAACAAGATACTTGAAGCCTAAAAAAGATGGAGACATGAAGAAGGAGCTAAAGTTGCCCCCTACGCCTGCAGTCGACGAGCACCACAAACCACCATCGATCACCACTCGCCGACCATCACTAATCACTAAACGCCGCTACCCACTCCTTACAATGAAGCACTGTGCAATGAAATAACTGATGTCGCAGAGTCACGAAACAACCTATGAAGCCACACATCATCCTTAACACTGGGCTAACCTCAAAGACGGCGCAACAATGCTCCCCAAAGATAATGGCTTTTTTTGTTCTTTTTAACTAAACATCATAGTTGTCAGCTTATACATATATTTCATGAACAAAGCATATGAGGGTTGTATGCATGTCACATTGTGCCTAACATGGGTTATGCTATCTAGGCCCTGAACATGCCTATTGCACAATATGAGTGGCTAGACTAGGATTAGGGTGTAGTTAAACTTTTCATATGCACCGACTATTATTAATGGTTTGTGCCTAGCCTAAAACTTTTGTGATGTTTTTATGTATTTACTAATGTAAGACGTGTACACTAGTATGTATATATATATATATATATATATATATATATTTTCTCTTTTACGAGAGAATCTCTCTCTCACAGCATAAAAAAAAAATACACACAAAAAAAAAAACAAAAAAATAAAAATAGACAAAAAAAAATAATAAAAGAAAGATGGAGAGTTTATGTAAATTAATCCTCATGTAAGAGATTTAGAGTATTATTCAAAACATAATCGAATCAAAATATCTTGTAACACAATATCTACGAAGAGAATCCTTACATAAGCAACCCATAACTAAAGAATAAAAAATATTATCTTTTGTTTTGGGGCCAAAAGAAACTTCCAAAGAGGGTGTCCTTTTGGTTGATTATTTCTTAGGGTATACCCAATAATACACTTGATTCTACTAACGTTTTTATGATAACTAGTGAAAATATGTATATAAAAAAGATGCAGTTATTTCATCCAGCGCATCTTACCGCCTCTGGAACACAAGAGCGAGGGTGAATCCTTCATATCCACGAATGGAAGACATGTGAATAAGCAAGGCCTAGGAAATAACTAGGTTGACTCGACAGGAACATCTTCATACTTCAAAGCTCACAGTATATAAGGATAGAGGGCGAATCAAAGTATCTCAAATGGGCAGCAAACTATCCGTAATTGGGGTCATCAAATCGACATCGATGAAGTCAAAAAAGTAAGATTGGGCTCAAAGAGGCTCACCAAATAAAAAGTGGAGAAATCCTAATCAGGTAAAGATAGGCGGTGGGTTGGGATACCATGAATCTGTCATCCCAAGCTACTAGGAACTTATGTTTACATGTGCTCCCATAAAGAACTTATACACATCTAAGTCGAGGAAGCCTATAACACAGTAGGCGTGATAGCCAATCACATAAGTATAAATCATATACTTGGTTAGGCGGGTTGAAGAAGCACAGAGGCTAATGTGAAGACCCTAATATTATGACTTGGGTTATAGCCACACAATGCAACCCATTTTAAATCCGGACTGAAGGCATGCAAAAATGTAAAGTAGGTTTTGAAAAGCTGAGATAATTTAATCCTAAATTTTAATTTCTCTCATTTTTTTATTTTTAAGGTTTAAAAAAGAATATTTTAGGTCGTTAAAGTGGCTAAGTTATATTTTTGCTTAGCATCCCATACAAACTAGCCATCAAAGCAAGCAAAAATGACAACAAAGAGCATAAAGTAGACCAAGCCAAATGAAAAAAAAAAATAAACAAGCTAGCTGTCACTGAGTCAACAACAAATCCCAAAATAAAAAAAAGACGATCAGGCTCTGTATATACATGTCTGGTTCTAATGATATGCATTGAAGTAAACTCAGAAATAAGGTACGAGATATGAGCACATTGCTGCTGGTTTCCATCATATGGTTCTCCACATCAAGTGCCTCAAAAATCTTGTCTATACCTTATTTCTGATATAGAGTCCCTAGGGACTCTTAACAAAATAGATATGAAAAGTTTAAAAGAGACTCGACCTACAAAATAAGGGTTTGCACAGGTTATATCATGCAACATGAAACAAACCATGTTTGAAGGGAGGAGAGATAATGGGCCCTATAGTAAATTTGTTAGTTTAAATCACTAACACTCCTCCCTATTGGACATGGCATCCTGCAAGAAGATTGCCCCTAAATATACTAGTGCACTTGTCTAACACCTAGTGAATACATTAAAACATCACAAAAATGTTAGGTTAGGCACAAACCATTAATAATAGCCAGTGCATATGAGAAGTCTAACTACACCCTAGCCCTTCTAGCCAACATGTTGAACACCCTCTCACATCGTGCAATAGGCGGATTCAGAGCCTAGATAGCATGACCCATGCTAGGCACAATGTGACATGCATACAACCCTCACATGTGGTGTTGTAGAAAGTGAGATGGTGAAATTCTCATTAAGGAGAATTGTGCAATGGGTAGGACTTACATGTTCGACACCCTCTCACAAGATATGCAAATATCTAAACATGTACATATGGTGACATATGTTCATGGAGATACTGCAAGTGCAATTGTAGGTGCTCAAAGAGACAACATAACGAAATCAAAATTCTGGAAAGCAAAAACGACAAAAATGCAATTTCACACATGAAAATATGAGCGTCAAGCCAAACATATCTTGCATGCAGGCACATAATGCCTAAATACATGCCGACATGCATCATTGAAATGAAGTTAGCCAAAAATGGCTGACTGGGTGACTGAGGTGATCAAACTATCAAATCGTCCCAAAATGATCGACTGGCTGACTTGGGTGTTCAACAGGTTAAAGGAGGTCAAATAATCAAATTGGTCAAAAATGACCGACCGAGCTGATCGGGGCGGTCAATTGGTCAAAAGTGACCACAGATGGACGATCAAACTGACCGAGATAGGTGGTCAATGGAGGACATATAAAAATCATTTTAAGCATATTTTTAAAACATGTCATGCAATATGAAGCAAATGACAAACACATGATCAATGACAAATCAAAACCTTCCTAACGAACTTTCTTGGGTTCTAGAGTTGGGTTGAAGATGTGTAGCAATCATTTGTTACACATGGTAACGAAGAGCCTACCTCTAATTGTTTGACAAGATGTCAAGAAGCTTTTCCATGAGAGAAAACCTTCAAATCGATGAAGGTTTCCTCTATGTACATAGCCTTCATGTTCTAAAGAAAAAGGATCAAGGAAATTCTTGGTTCTCTAAGTCAAAGTGGCTTCACCACCTTCATCGAGAGTGAAGCCACCAAACAACCACAAGATTATCGTAATTCCGCTATAGTTCAAGGGCTAGGGCCATGAAGAAATACTCAAGGGTCATAGAGGACCACAAAAAAAAGCTCATAAAATATGTGGTTTCCTCTAACATCAACCTAGGCCATATAACTCTAACACATAGCCTAGGAGGTTGACTGAAGAAAAGAAAAAAGGGTTTCAAAGAGATCTCACTGTTGTGATGGTTGCAGTCAAGTTCTTTTTGCTTGTCCTAGCCTCACCTGGTGTAAGGTCTCTCATGAGCAATTGGTGTTCCGACCACAAACTGTTGTACCTTGCAAAGCATACAAAAAATGAGAATGAGAGGTATACAAATATCTTTGATAAAAGATTTCAACATACAAGAATATGACCAAAATGTACCTTTATGAGACAGATTGTTCATGTCAAGACCTTACTCAGTTGGATCCGAACCCAAGGTGGAGAGAGGTTGTAGTCATTTTAGAAGGGGGAGCCGACAGAAATATCATCGGTGGGAGTTTCCTGGAAGTGGGGAGCGCCATGAAGGAGGCAGGGAGTTGGGGTTTTAGTCGCAAGGGGTAAGCTGTGGGTTTCACGAAATTAGGAGGTTCGCATGAGGAATCTTGGAAGGCCCTTCGCGCACGAGAGGAAGAAAGCATACGCACATGGGGTTTTAGGCGAGTGGTTGCCAGTGTCAAGAGGCAGACTGACAAGGACTACTGACGAAAATAGGAGAGGGAGAGCTAGCTAGGGCATCATGATATAGGCAACTAGGGCTTTTCATAACTAGCCACGATGGATCCTCGCATTTTTCGGCGATACGGAGGAGGTAGGTTGGCGGTCGCCAAACCGAGAGAGTGTGATGGGAGACGCTGATGACGTGTGAGGTGCGACACATAGGCAAGGGTTTTGGGATTTAACCAAATTAAAAGGGGTTCGCTTGAGGGAGAGAGGCATGTGGTTTGCTGGAGGAAGGAGTCGTCAACTAGGGCACACCTACGATTACATGCCAGTGACAGTTTCGATGAGACCGAGAGATAAGCTATGTGAGCGTGAGGAGGTCGACAAATGAAAGGGGAGGAGCCTCTGGGCATCTAGTGAAAGGGGATTATACCCCTTTCCTCTTTTTTTTTTTAAANAGTGAGATGGTGAAATTCTCATTAAGGAGAATTGTGCAATGGGTAGGACTTACATGTTCGACACCCTCTCACAAGATATGCAAATATCTAAACATGTACATATGGTGACATATGTTCATGGAGATACTGCAAGTGCAATTGTAGGTGCTCAAAGAGACAACATAACGAAATCAAAATTCTGGAAAGCAAAAACGACAAAAATGCAATTTCACACATGAAAATATGAGCGTCAAGCCAAACATATCTTGCATGCAGGCACATAATGCCTAAATACATGCCGACATGCATCATTGAAATGAAGTTAGCCAAAAATGGCTGACTGGGTGACTGAGGTGATCAAACTATCAAATCGTCCCAAAATGATCGACTGGCTGACTTGGGTGTTCAACAGGTTAAAGGAGGTCAAATAATCAAATTGGTCAAAAATGACCGACCGAGCTGATCGGGGCGGTCAATTGGTCAAAAGTGACCACAGATGGACGATCAAACTGACCGAGATAGGTGGTCAATGGAGGACATATAAAAATCATTTTAAGCATATTTTTAAAACATGTCATGCAATATGAAGCAAATGACAAACACATGATCAATGACAAATCAAAACCTTCCTAACGAACTTTCTTGGGTTCTAGAGTTGGGTTGAAGATGTGTAGCAATCATTTGTTACACATGGTAACGAAGAGCCTACCTCTAATTGTTTGACAAGATGTCAAGAAGCTTTTCCATGAGAGAAAACCTTCAAATCGATGAAGGTTTCCTCTATGTACATAGCCTTCATGTTCTAAAGAAAAAGGATCAAGGAAATTCTTGGTTCTCTAAGTCAAAGTGGCTTCACCTCCTTCATCGAGAGTGAAGCCACCAAACAACCACAAGATTATCGTAATTCCGCTATAGTTCAAGGGCTAGGGCCATGAAGAAATACTCAAGGGTCATAGAGGACCACAAAAAAAAGCTCATAAAATATGTGGTTTCCTCTAACATCAACCTAGGCCATATAACTCTAACACATAGCCTAGGAGGTTGACTGAAGAAAAGAAAAAAGGGTTTCAAAGAGATCTCACTGTTGTGATGGTTGCAGTCAAGTTCTTTTTGCTTGTCCTAGCCTCACCTGGTGTAAGGTCTCTCATGAGCAATTGGTGTTCCGACCACAAACTGTTGTACCTTGCAAAGCATACAAAAAATGAGAAAGAGAGGTATACAAATCTTTGATAAAAGATTTCAACATACAAGAATATGACCAAAATGTACCTCTATGAGACAAATTGTTCATGTCAAGACCTTACTCGGTTGGATCCGAACCAAAGGTGGAGAGAGGTTGTAGTCATTTTAGAAGGGGGAGCCGACAGAAATATCATCGGTGGGAGTTTCCTGGAAGTGGGGAGCGCCATGAAGGAGGCAGGGAGTTGGGGTTTTAGTCGCAAGGGGTAAGTTGTGGGTTTCACGAAATTAAGAGGTTCGCATGAGGAATCTTGGAAGGCCCTTCGCGCACGAGAGGAAGAAAGCATACGCACATGGGGTTTTAGGCGAGTGGTTGCCAGTGTCAAGAGGCAGACTGACAAGGACTACTGACGAAAATAGGAGAGGGAGAGCTAGCTAGGGCATCATGATATAGGCAACTAGGGCTTTTCATAACTAGCCACGATGGATCCTCACATTTTTTGGCGATACGAAGGAGGTAGGTTGGCGGTCGCTAGACCGAGAGAGTGTGATGGGAGACGCTGATGACGTGTGAGGTGCGACACATAGACAAGGGTTTTGGGATCTAACCAAATTGAAAGGGGTTCGCTTGAGGGACAGAGAGGCATGTGGTTTGCTGGAGGAAGGAGTCGTCAACAAGGGCACACCTACGATTACATGCCAGTGACAGTTTCGATGAGACCGAGAGATAAGCTATGTGAGCGTGAGGAGGTCGACAAATGAAAGGGGAGGAGCCTCTGGGCATCTAGTGAAAGGGGATTATACCCCTTTCCTCTTTTTTTTTTTAAAATTTTAAAAGCTTTTTAATATTCAATTCTCTCAATCTATGCATTATTTTCCTGTGCATGAAATCATAGCAATATTGGTGTCCTTCCTAGAAAAAAATCAACATTTCAGACGATCTTGCATAGTCCGTTTTGCGATCAGAGGTCATTCATATGATCTATACAATTTGAGTCTGATTCATGAAGTGATTTTATGAATTCCTCTAGTTACGGAAACCTATGCATGAACGTTATATGATGCCATATCATTTAAAAGGACCTCCAAAGCATGTGACATCAAAAATTGATGCCAACATGTGCAACAAAGCATCACAAAGATAGGGTAATGACGCACCTCACATATGCTTGTGCAGCTCCCGACTCCAGCTTCGTAGCCTACAAACGTCATTAAGACTCACCACTACGGCCTATAGGGTCCACAGTTCGTGAAGCTCTCGACTCTATCCCTCATGAACTATAAACACCATTGCTACTTACCACTACAACCTACGTGTCCAACTCCGCACAGCTCCTGACTCCGGCCCACAAATATCCTTGTGACTTGCCATTATGGCCCATACAACCTATGTGGTCCACAGATCTCATAACTCTCTTCTATGACCTTTATGGTCAATTGATGCTCCTCAAACAACCATCTATGACCCACCAGATGAATTGTTGTCATGGCTATCAACTATAACTTCTACGACAAGCTGGTGTTACAACCGCTATCTACAACACTCTCGACGGACTACTACCTTCGTGACAATCGACTATGACCCATGCAACCTGTTGTCGCCAAATACTACAGTCAGATTACGAATATACAACTTTGAGATTTCAACTTCTCTAATTAAAGAGAAGAGTAAACCTGTGTACTCACCATTCATAGTGAATTATTTCAACTAGGCTAGACCCCGTGATTTTTCACCTTTAAAGGGTTTTCCACGTAAAATTGTTGTTGTGCTCCTCCTACTTACTTCTCTTTAATTACCTAAGTGCGTTGGTTATTCATGCAACATTAAGACGATAAATAATCATTACTCTACTGCCATAAATCTTCTAGCACACATCAATCTTGATTTTAAATTTGGATTATTTCTTGCTAAAATGCATCGATATTTATGACTGATAATAAAAATTTCTCGATGAAACAATAGTTATAAAAGTGCAGAAGCAAATTCTTATTAGTTTTTCAGAAACACATAACTAATGCCATTTGTCACAAATTTAAAATGGCTTTGGTTACCAAAATTTTGCACGTGTAAAGTATCAACAACTAAACACACCAAACGAAGGATGGAAAGGAACGGACGAACTCACTTTGACAAAATGCATGGCATTTTTTATTGAAAATATAGCAGCATAAGCCTAAATTATTAAACAAAATGTAAACATAGTATCTTGAACGCAACACACCAAGAGAGGGAGGGAGGGAGGGTCTCCCAAATGCAAAGCTGTATAAGGAATAATAAATTGAAGGAAACCAAAAGGCCGGCCCCAAATCCAGCTGTAAAAAGAACACAGATCGGTGATCCACGAGCTCTAACATAGGAAGAAATTTGCGTACGTTTTTCATTTAAATGGAGAACGATGAGGATGGACGGTCCTCTATTATTTATTTTCATCTTCCGTGCATCTGAGCCGTGGAACGTACGTTTACTCCAAAAATAAAAGATAAAGGATGATTTACCTACATGCCACCCAAATGTTTTGTATTTACAAATCTAGCATCAAAACTTTAATTTTGTTCATTTATTGCACCCAAACCTGTGCATGAAAAGGCATATTTCACCTTTAAAAGTTAAAATATTGATTTTTTATGATATGAAAGGTTAGGGTGGTATAAATATAAAGAGTTGAGTTTAGGTGTTGGATGTATGAGTACAAGGAATTGGATGGTATGTATGTAAATACCTCATGAAGGAAAGGATGACGTCATCACAAATGAGGAAAAGATGGAAGCCAACACCCTTCTATTAAAATATCAGAACAAGCAACATATCAATCCTGTGCACATCTGTGAGTGAGGAATGTTGTCAGTGTTGGCTATCAACATTGTCCTAAAAATATTCAAGAGATCATAAATAAAAGTACTGTTAAACTCTCCCTAAAATAGCACAAGCAATCTACAATCATGTAAATTTGCTTAAATTTTAAAAAGAATCAATAATAACCACATGGCTATATCCAAAATAGTCAAAATACAATGACATTGACATGTATAAAACCATTAAAGGATAGACAATTGATCATAATAAGACTAATGCAAATAAAATGAAGTAGTGAAAAGGCAACAACTACCAACACCATGCATTTTTTTTGAAATATATTGTTGTCCCAAGTAACCATAAGAAGGGCAACATGATAACAATTTTGAGTCTAATGAAAACTTTTATTGGTGATGGTATCTTTCATAAGTAATAGATTAAAGCAAAAATCTAAATCAATGAAAGCACAGCTAACTCAAGGTCGTAAAACCATGAAGCAAAAGTCAATCATATGTAAGTAGATAACAACCAAAACGGAAAAGATGATAAAAAATTCAACCACTTCAAAAGATAACAAAAGAAAGGTGAATCTCTTTTAAAGAATAAAAACATATGCTCTCATTAAGAAGTTCAAAAAATTGAATAACTATAACCAAAACGAAGTCTACCTAAAGTCAAGCTTAAAGATGTATTCAGAGGTCCATAAACCAACAAAAAATTAGGACCAACAAGCCTACTAAGAAATTTTAATATTTCAAGAATCATTTTAGCTCGATATTTCCAAGGGAAAGTGATACGATGAACACTACTATTATTAGTGATATGAATTTTATCATTTCCTTCTATTCACATATTATAAAATACAAGGCTGGTGATGATGATGAGGAGATTTTCTATGAAAGGGAAGTAATTAATGTATTAATTTTTAACACCTAAAAAAATGGTTGGTTCTAACTTTCATTTCATATATACTAGTGAAAATTGTGTACAAGTGAAATCACTTTATGTTTAAGTTGATAGAAAAAAATAATTTCTATTGATAGTAATAGAAACAAATAAATTAGTAAACAACAACAAATCTAGTTGATAAATTTTATTTGAGATATCATTGCCTTAAAGTTTTTGCATCAAAAAGTTCCATTAATGCTAACAAAGGCCTTGTTTTTATTAATAATATTGTAGAAGTTCCTAAGTGATTTCTTGAATTTTTTTTTAAAATAATTTAAAAATTCATATTGTATTATTAGGAATTTTCCTTTAATGATGGTAGATTGGGTTAGATGGATGATAAGAGGAAGATGGGGTATTAAATGATTAACTAGGTGCTTAGAAATTAGTTTATAAATAGTATTATAAAGGGAGATAAGCACGTAGTATAATATAAAAGTGGTGTGCATCTTCTTGAAAAACAAAGCAATGACAGAGTGGTTAGCTTAATTTAGTAGCCTTCAAGTATGAAATGAATGTTTAGATTGAAATTAAATAGTTTTAAATACGATTCAAAGACTTAATAAATAAGTTAAACCATCAACATTAAGTTATTGAGAGGCACATTCATCTCAATGATTTATGAAATGAAAATGATCACTTGCACATAGGAATGTAAGATCAAGGGAGCTTTCATGGAAGAAAGAAAAATTGATCTCCAATGATAGTTGAACCACAATGAGATTTATTGTTGATTATAAGTATTAAATAAAAAAAAAGACTCCTTTATGAGTAAGTGCATCAAAGTTGGTTAAAGTGGTCACACAATAACAGGCCTTATGAGAGAATTTTTACATATTTTACATTTGATCATAAAATATAATAGTTTGACATGGATAATTAGCCTTAACTTGTGGATAAGCAATCATACTAGCTGGAATGAG
>NEWO01000001.1:6740990-6758025 GCA_003013225.1 Phalaenopsis aphrodite
TTTTATAGATGATAAAATGATTCCTTGAAAAAGTATTTTCCAAGCATTACTAATTACCTCCATAAAATCAAATTGAAGATAATCAAAATTCATGTCATGAAATCTATGATTACCATAGTGAAAAAAAAGTGGTTTATACAAAGATGGATGAATGATAAGAAAATTAAGAAGGTGAGAGTCCATAAAATCAAAAGAACACCAAGCCAATTAATATTAATATGATTTAGTTTGGCCCTCACAAAGAAGGATAGACTTGAGAAGTTACATAACACTAACATGATATTAAAATTATTAAAATCAATTAGCATGCTAGGAAGATTCATAAATCTACAAACCATTTTTTAATTCAAAAAATCATCCAATTAAATTACCTTATTTTTCATTTAGCTCATTAATTATGTCAATACGAGATAACTAGAATAATTTTATTTTATAGTGAAATATTTAGGAATACATCATTATCTAAAAAAAAATTAATAGACTGAAATAATTAGAAATTTCACTAAATTAATTATGCAATGGTAAGACGCAGAAAAAAAAGGATATTCTAGTTATACCCCAGGCAATCTAGATCCTGTCCCTTGGTTAGTAGAGAATACAACCATGTTGTACTATGCATGGCTTTACATCATTTTCTAAATACAACCACGTTCTGTCTCAAATACAACATGGCTTTACATCATTTTCTAACCAGTAAAACCATGTTTTACTACATATTATAATATAATTAAGAGAATTATGAAAAATTGCTCTATAGTTCAACATGATTTTAACATCATTTTCAGATGATTGCAACCATATTGTGCTACATGTTATAATATAGCTAAGGGCATTATAAACATTTGGTCTATAATACTACATGAATTTAAATCATTTTTTTAGCAGTCCAACCATGTTGTATTACATGTAATAACTTATGTAAGAGCTGAAGAATGTTTGATCCATAGTTCAACATGGTTTTAACATCATTTTTTAATGAGTACAACCATGTTGCACTCAATATTATAATATTGGCAAGGTATTATGAAAATTTGATATATAATAAAACATAGTTTTAGATCATTTTTTCACCAATAAAATCATGTTGTCCCACATGTTATAACATATGTAAGGGCACAAGAATGTTTGGTTAATAGTTCACATGATTTTAACACCATTTATTTCACGAGTATAACCATTTTGTACTACTTGTTATAATATTGGTGAGAACATTATGAATATTTGATATATACTACAACATGGTTTTACATCATTTTTTATTAGTACAACCATATTGTACTGCATATTATAACATATGTAAGGGCTTAATTATTCATAACATATTCATTATATTTAAATACATTCATGCCTCACCCAATGAATTTGCAATTATTGGTGCAAGAAGATGAATTCAATGATGAAATTCCTATATATTCTGAACCAAATTCAAAAAAACTATTTTCCACAATTGTTCAAAATGAAAATGAGACATATAGCCTCTACTGCAACAATGCACATGATATGAGTTTCAGTGTTTAAAAGGATCATACTAGATATTGACCAAATGCAAGGAATATTAAATTAAAAGTTTATTTATGCTTGAACGCTGTTAGAAGAAAGTACACAATTTAAATAACACAACAAAGTTTAAGAAATCAGACACTAAAACTGGTCGTTATGCAATGATTAGATTTGTGATTGATCCTAAAGGTAATTGCTCTGTCAATTGATTTATAGAATCATAAACATCTATTAGCATGTCCAGCTGATCAACATCTTTTGAGATAATGTCGTCACATTAGTGAAGACAAATCATTTGTGTTGTAGTCAATGACACAAGCAGAGATCAAAGAGATTGATGCATTCAGTTATCTTGCTGAGGAAGTAAGAGGAGAAGGAAAAATTGAATTTATACAGAGAAATGCATTTAATTATATATATAAATAGAAAATAGCTATAGTTGAGAATGAATATAGTAATTATTTAATGAAATTATTCAAGAAAAGAGAAGTTGACAATAGTATGTTAGCCTGGGATGTCCAATTTGCCGATTCAAATAGATTAAAATTTCTTTTTTTTTGGAGTGATGGCATGTCACAACTAGGCTACCATTGTTTTGAAAACGTCATAAATTTTGACACAGGTTATCACCTAATTAAGTTTAATTTAGCTTATGCACCATTTATTGGAGTTAATCATCACTGACAATTTTTTTTTTTTGGAGTAGTATTTCTATCAAAAGAGATGATCCCGATATTTTTTTATACGTAAGGATTTATGAAGTTGACACCACAACTTGAAGATTTTAATCTCCGACAACGACGCCAAAAACATGATACTAAGGAAAGTAAGTTTTCAATTATATCTTTAAATCGCAGGGATTCTATGTAAGTATATGTATCGCTATCAAGTAATATAGAGCTTTCTGATTAATCCCTAAATATCAATCCCACGAAGATCAAGGTTAATCACGGCGGCTTTCAAGAGAAGTTCTAGTCTAGAATTACACACCCTAGCTTGAAAGGTCGATAAAGGTTTGTTTTAGATGATATCCTACAATTATCACTACAATACTACTTGTACTCCTAAAATAAAATACTTAGTGAAAATTAGAAAGTGAGGTTTAATGTATTAAAAGTACTCTTCCTCTTGCAATGAAATTAGTGACATGTGTAAAAGTAAAAGAAGTAGTGTGAGAGATAGTGACAAATAAGAACAATTATAATCTTTACCCTCAGTCAAGTGAAATAAAGAAAATTGGTTAATTCATAGTTTAAGATTCCTAAAGATTGGTTAGGCATGAGAGATACTAGCTCTCACTCTAAAGTCCCCACATTCCTTCACCTAAAAGCTAACATCTAGTATTAAGACCTGAAACTAAGAACCAAATTGGAGGCTTAAGCATGTCACTCTAAATTCCTCTAATTCTACACCCATCAAAGATTATTTCCATATTTATTTACACTCAACTATATGGACTACCTTCTCATCCATACAATCTCATATGATTCTACCACAGTTGATTGAGACAACACTATCACAGATCTTACATGTTCTCAACAGATTTTAACATGAAAGTTGATAAAGTTTACATATAAATAAATAACAAAGTAAAATCATCGCAAAATATTCTCACTCTACTCAATTATATATCTTACACATGCACACTAATTCATTACAAGAAGGAAGAGTAAAGAAAACTACTCGCTACACATGGAGAAACAACAAGAACTTTTCATTGAACAAGACTTTGAAACTATACAAAAAAAAGTACTAAATTCAAATCAAAATACAATGAAAATACTTATCTTGGATGAAAATCAAACTCTCCTTGTATATCAAGCCATCTCCATACAATCATCTCCAAGAACAAAATGAAAAGAAAAAAAGAAATCTCTCACTCTCTCTTTCTCTCTCTCCTTGTCGCCCCCCTTGGGGCTCTTGCCCAAGCCTTCTTCTCCTCTTTCAATTAGTTCCAAATTCCAAGAGTTATTTTAAGAACATTTCCATTCCTTATTTATAATTTTTCAAGAGATGCTTAAGTTTCTCTTCAAAAGTGTCCATATTTAATGAAGCTTCCAAAATGTGCTTAAGTGTCTCTTCAAATGTTTTCAAAAACCACCTTATAACTACCCCAAATCCTTCAAAGAATTCTCTTTTATCATTTCTAATGAATTCTCTAAGAGACACACAAAATACAACTTCAAAAATCGTTCAAATCTGATGTATATTCTAGAAGATATGTTGAAAACTGTTTTTGGCACTTAAGCGCCCTCCTCTCTTACTGGTGGAGCCTAAGCGTGGTGTTTGGGCGCTTAAGCGTCGGACACAGGCACTTAAGTGTCTGGTTTTGGTCCCCATGGCTCAGGTGTGCCCAGGTTTGACCCAATTTGCTCTGAATTGCTCCGTTTTGGGCCATTTTTGTTTCTTTTGCTCCAATCACTCCAAATTCTTCAATTTGATGTACCTACAATCAAAAACACAAGAAAACATACCTTTAAAGTGCAATATCATTATAAATATAGCATAAAAATAATACATTTTTAGGTACATCAAAATCCTCCAAACTTAACATTACTTGTCCTCAAGTAATACTACATTTTTAAAATAATTTATGTAGATTAGAGTTTGTGGGTCATCCTTTAGAATTGCTAAAATTTTGTTCTAAAAATGTGATAGTTCAAATTAGAAGAACTTCTAGTGAATTAGACTAGCCCAGGGTGTAAAATATTTATCATCAAGCTTGGGAATTGGTGTCTTATGTAATTCAAAACAATATTCTACACTTGAAAAACATGATTACAACATGGTTGTACTTAAAATAAATCAAACAAGAGGCTAAAAAAACATCAAATCAAGTTTCATAACATTATTTTACGCTGAAAAAACATGAGTGCAACATGGTTGTAATTAAAAAAAATCAAACATGAGACAAATCAACCATGAACTCCTACTTTAGAATATTATTTTGCATTAACAAAACATGAGTACAACATTGTTGTACTGAACAAAAAATCAAACAACAAGCCAAAAAAATATCAAATCCAACTTAAGAATATCATTTTATACTAGCAAAACATGAGTACTACATGACTGTACTAAACAAAAAATCAAGCATGAGGCTAAAAAAATATCAAATCCTGTTTCAGAACAATATTTTATACTAGTAAATATGAGTGTAACATGGTTATACTTAACAACAAAAAATCAAACGAGAGACTAAACAAACATCAAATCCTATTTTAAAACATTATTTTACACTAACAAAACATGAGTACAACATGATTGTACTTAACAAAAAATAAACCAGAAAGTCAAAAAAGATTCTTCACTCTTCATAGCATTGCTTATTCTAAAAGATATCACAACAAACATCCAAAATGAATTATTTATTTATTGAATCAAATTTACAACATGCTTACACTGTAGAAAACCTTGATTACATTCATGTTGTACTTAAAAATTTTCTAAATAACTAAAAGAACAATGAAAGAAGGATATAGAACATGGCAATTTAACTTGTAAGTTCAAATAAATATATTTTTTATTGTTGCAATAAAAGATGATGCGGGAAGATGATAAGAAGAAGATGTCACATTTCCTTACGACAAAACGAAACTTTAAAATTTGATTCATTTGAAGAGTAGAAATGTGTAACTGAAATGCACGAAGATTTGGAAGGTCCACACATGCCGATTTTAAAAAAGGTCTGTGCCTAGCACAAAACACCGTCGACGACCGGAAAAATGGAACCCGAAACCCTAAATCCTAGAAAAGAAATGAAGATGACTCTGAAGCATAAGAAAGCCCGCACATGTCTTGTTTGCTAAATGTCCGCGCCTACCGGTTTGTAGCACCAAATGTCGTCGACGTCGACGGCGAGAATGAATAAACCCTAACCCTAAACCCAAGAAGAAGAATTAAGGACAATCCCGAAGCGCAAGAAAAGATTTTTTAATACAAGATAAACACTTTACATTCAAAAAATTACATTTTTTACTTTTGCCGCCCAAACACATCAATCAATGTGGGCCGGGTCGGACTTCAGGCTTGACATCTTTTTAGAAAACAAAATATTATTTTAAGCCAGATCCACATGACAAAATTTAATTGGAGTATGCAGAATTCTACGTCCTAACTCCAGATGTAATATTTCTTTACATGAGAGGGTCGGAGGATACACAATTATATGGAGTCAATTCAAAGCTAGTAAGGTAAATGTGTTTGTGAAAATTAGAATGTACTGAGCTATCATCTCAAGGTTACTAGAAGAGAAAAGTTGAAAGTATTCAACGAATGAGAATTCATTATGATAGAGAAATGACTTGGATGGTAGAAAGCAACAACAAAGAGGGGTTTTTTATAGGTTACAATCAGAGAAAGAAATTGACAAAAATAGTGAAGGGTGGGGCGAAACAATAGGAGAATCAAGAGAGATTGATAGAAGGCATCAAAAAATGGAGGAACCACAAAGAGGGAAACTCAAGCATTAGGGCAAAAATTACTCCCCATTAAAAAATTTTATTTTTAACTTTTTTTTTTTTAAATCTTAAAGCCCATTGTAATCATTTAAGAAATTATGAATCTTATAAGCCCATATGACTTCTATAACATATTAATAATTTGATGATACCAAAGTAACAAACCAATATGCGATCTCATATTATGGTTTACTAACTACTTCTTTTAGTTGAATATATTTTACAAACTATGAAGATGCCTGCATTCTCATGAGGCATTTGAGAGCCTTTGCAGCTTGAAGATGAGCCATAATTACTGAATCAACAATAAAACAAACTGAAATTTCTAGAAATAGTTCAATTTGTATTTTCTTATCCTATAATTGAGTTCCTATATATCCAAAAATATCTTAAGAACAGTATGAACACTTAACAAAATTAAATTCATAGTTATGACTTTATTTCATTCTAGATTCATCTAAAATTTTAACAAACCCACCAATTTTCATCTAAGTTTCATTTATCTGATTATCAGTATTATCAATCACATAAACTATTATATTTAACAATCACATGCATACCATCCTACTTTATTATATATACATATATGAATTAGTTACACCGAGAAAGAGATGTTAATCACGTTTCTAGATTCTTATACAGTGCAGATGAAAGAAGAAAATTTGGAGAATATAACCTGAGACTGCTCCATCAGCTGAAACCATAACCATAAAGAGGACAGCTGGTTGTTAGTTACAACCGATGGAGTTTAATACCTTATTAACTATTTTAATTACCTAATTAGCGCCAAAAAGGTCAACATGATGCGTATAACAACGAAAAGAAGCGATGGAAAGGAAAAGAAACAGACGCTGCCTATCTTCTGCTTCAAATCTACTCTCTCACTTGCTCCCCGTTGTCTTCTCCTCCATCATAATTAATCCTCCCCCTTAATTAATTAAATATAATTATATCACAATAATACATTATCGTCGGTTATAACGTTCCCACCATCCACATACCAACTCGCTTTAGTCTTTTTGTTTCGTTGTTAGTCTCTAACAACTTTTATCCAACCAAAGTCCTGATGAAGTTTCTTAAGAAACATTTGTCATTTATTTTAATTGTAAAGATGAAATTATAATGTTTTGTTGAATGTCTCAAATTTTTATGAAGTTTGAAATACATAACTATTTTGAGCTTATGCAACCTGTCCAATGAAAACATTATTGAAATCTAACGTCACCATTCTTTTAAGCTTATTACCTCACAAAAGAGCTCTTAAGAGAGGTGGACAGTCAAGAACTTAAATACTGTTTTTTGGCCCTGCATCAAGCCGATGTCAGACTTTTTGTCTGTGGCATTCTCTTCCACCCAATCACGTGACACAACTATTTTATCTCTCTCCCTCTCTCTCTCTCTTACTCCATTGTGTGGGGAGTACTATTTGGTTTGTATAAAAAAAGTTTATTAAGTAGTGTTAGTTAGGAGAATTTACATAGAGACAATGAAACTCTCATGTATTTACATATACAACTCTTAAAATTTGATATTTACATGCATAACACTCAAAATCTTTACTATCACATAAAAGCATTACTTTCTATTAAGAAGTGAAGTATATTTTTTTTTATGTATAAATTTATACACCAAAGTTATATAAATATAAAAATAAAAATTCAGATATTAGAAATGTAAATCAATAAGAATTGTGGTATCTAGATAAATTTCCCTATTAAATATTATCAATCATCATTAAAAAATTGGAAGATTTACTTACACACCACTTGTGTATAGACATATTTAACACAAAAACTTCATTTTTTTACGGGCATGATGAATGCTTATGTATACATGAAAAGTTAAATTGGTGTAATTTTTTATTTGAAAAGAAAAAAAAAGGGTATAAATGTAAAAAGGAAAATTTGTGTTAGATATAAAAATACATAGGGATTGGGTGGTATGTTTGTAAATGCCCCTACAATTTTGGTAATCTCCATTTAAATTTTTGTGGTAGCTTTAGAAGAAATTTTGTGACAGCCCATCAATCTTGACAAAATAAGATTAAATCTTATTAAAAATAATTTATGAAATACGATTTCACAATTAACATTATAATTGCTTAACTTGTAAAAGTTAAGGTTTGGTTTGAGACAAGTAAGTGCATGAGAAGTGGGTGCTATATATGTAAATTTCAGTGAATATAATAGCCCCATCTCATGAAGGTTTTGACGAATTGGCTCAAGAAAAAAAAAATCACAAGAAATTGTTTATGTTTCTACGCTTTTATTCAGATAAAAAATAAAATGGACTTTTTATATGGCAAATGCTACACTCTTCGTAATTGTTGCGTGCTAGAAAATGTACATTGCCAACAGTGAATTATTATTATCTTATTACTAGACAAGAGCACATACAAATATATAGAAAGTGTTGAAAGTGAATACGCCAGAGACTTCACCAAAAAAAAAAAAATCTCTTGAAGTAGTTGTGGCTCATGGGGCTTGACCCATTTAAAATAATCCAGTACATAGTTCAAAGTATAGCGTTTAGCCCTTCTGTCTAAGTAGAGAAAACATTGTCATAAAATTTTGACTTAGTTTCAAAAATTAATGATAACCACTTCGAAATGATGATGATGTTATAAGAGTTACTTGTATTAGCTGACGACAATGTTTGGTTGTTGTCAGCTTGTTGCTATCTTCATAAGTATGGACTTGGCTCTTAGTTTTCTCTTCTTCATCATATTGAAAATGATATTTGTTTTTTAAAGTTTTGAGATGAACATTTTAGTAAATTTTAAAAAAAATATCATAGCGCTATTATATTTTACGTGTTGATTTCCTTAATTATCAATTGTAATAATCTTAGAATTGAGTGATCTTCAAGTCTATATCTTTCACTTATCTACACACTTTTTGACAATAAACATGCCAAATTTGCAAATCATTTAATCTTTCAATTGAATCACTTTCAATGCCATTGGATTTGTATTGAAAAGTCACTCAATTTTTCGATGAAATTGTTGAAGTATGAGTCAGAATGATATTAACGTTAAATATGAAAATTATCATATCAAAAGATTCATACTTGCACATCAATAATATTTATATTAGAAATTGTATCCTTACATGGTAGACTAATATAGCTCTTTTAAATAAAATTTTAAACTTAGATTAGAATCTTTTAATTATAATTTTATTAAATTAAATGTCAAAATAGTCTAATTTAGTACAAATAAGTATTAATTACAAAATATTAAATAGAAAATTATAATATGTTCATATTATTGTGATTATAATAATTAATTTTAAGTACAATTTTTAAAAAATTAAGTCAAAATCACTCCATCAAAAACATTTCTTAAATTCAAAAACATGGCACGTTTCTCCGTTTTATTTGATCATCAACATAGGAAAATTCTTAAAATAATTTTGATTATAAATTTATGAGGATATAATAGTAATACATTTATTACAGAAATTTTATCCGAATTGTCAATCGCACGTGGTTACGCAAGCAACCGATTTTGGACGGTCCGCAAAAGGCATTTGCGCCGGCAGGCTTTGGGGATTGGACGGCTAATGGACGGTTCTGTCCGTATCTTCTTTGGCAGCACACTTCCGATAGCTTCCTTCTGCCAATCAGCCTTCGTATCTTTTCACGTGTCGCGACGATAAAGCCCGTCGCCGTAACGAGAAAGAAACGTCTCGACTAGTTGACATTAGAAAAAAATTTTCTCTTACACAGGGTTGTGAAATTAGGTCTAATATCATTGATCTCCTCAATATTAATTCGAATTTTAGTTCGGATCGAAATAGGCCTTCACCGAGTCAGGAAGCACGCCAGAACTCTACTCTCCTGAATGTCGGCCACTCACCGCCTCGGCCACTCGAAGTCATTTTCCGACCACCTTGACTGACCACTCCCAACAGGAAGACGACCACTTTGGCCAACCACCTATACCCCGCTGGCCTCCATGGGCCGGCCATCCCACACCAACCGACGGCTACTTTGGCTGACCACACTAGCCAACCGGCTACCACCAAGGCATCTGGCTTGCCACCTGGGCCTGCCACCCCAATCGACCATCTACAATGGGTTGATCATCATAAATGATGATGACCGACAACCTTGGTCGACCTCTCCCAAATGTTCGACAACCTGGACTGATCGCTAAGGGCTGCTTAGGTTGGCCACCCGACGCTAACGGACATGACAGATTTATAAACTCCATGAGAACCAATCATAGCTGAAAAAGGACTAGGATGCCCCTCTTGACTCCCCTTTAGTAGAGACATTAATGTAATCTCCCTCTCCCCTCTTTATTTCTCTATAAATAGAGAACTCTTGCATGTAAAAAGAGGTCCTTAGATTCTCTTTCTCACCCCGTGTAGGGAGCGTGTGCCCATTTTATCCTCAATTGTTACCTCTCTTGTGTGGAATAAAAAAAGGAGCTGAACCCGGGTACCACTCCTCCTGATGGGACAACCTACCCTCTCTCTCTCTCTCTCTCTACCTCAAAATTGAGCTCCATCCCATGAGAATGGTCAAAAGAAGAGATTTGGATCCAACATCTTATCTTCCACCGACCAGTCGACCTTGTTGGGCTGATTCGCGAAGGTGACTTGCCTCCCGACAGTGATAAGCTTCGCAAGGGGTTTATGACTATCGTCTTTGGCCCTTGAGGTGATCGTTACCCGACATCAACAAGCTCTGCGAGGAGTATACAACGAGCATCTTCAGCCCTTGGGGTGACTCACCACCCAACAGCGACAAGCTCCGTGAGGAGTATACGACAATCATCTTCGGCCCTTGAGGTGGCTCGCCACCCGATAGCCACAAACTCCGCGATGGGTATGCAACGATCATCCTCAACCAATGAGATGACTCGCCATTTGATAGTAACATACTCCGCGGGGGCATACGATGATCGTCTTCAACCCTTAAGATGACTGACAACCTGTAACAAGCTCCGTGAGGCGTATATGGGGATCATCATCTGTCCTTAAGGTGACTGGCCACCCGATAACGACAAGCTTCACAAGGGGTATATTGTCCTTTGCTCATCACTCTAAAGCAGTGTTAATAATGTCCTTTTTATTCTCTCTCCACCCCCCATCCCCACTTGTAACCTCCTTTCTATGGAATAAAATGGGTCTAAAATTCTAGGAACTCACCTCATTCTCCTCGAGGGGGCAAAGTCATTTTCTCCTCTCTCTCTCTCTCTCTCTCCTTTTTTTTCTTCTATTGGGTTTCACGCTCTCTTTCTTAAGCACGATCCAAATGATAAGTTTGGATTCAACATCCATAGAATCAACATCTATCTTATTTGGTCGTAATATTTTTTCCAGCTAGAGAGTAATAATCCTAGAAAATGTATAATTCCTTACCTCTCAATTAAAGTGAGTTGTTATGTGAGTAACTAGATGGAATTTTTTTCTTGGATAGTTACATGCATATAACTCAAAACTTTGCTATTTACAATACTGGTATTTAGATGAATTTTTTGAACTATCGAACCAATGCACTTTGACATGTCACGAACACCATAATTTGATAAAAATGAAAAATATGAGTTGGAAATTTATTGTTAATTTTGATATTTGAGTGACACTGGAAAATAGATAAATTAGAAAACTACAATTTTGTAAATAATAAAGTTTTTAGTGTTATATTTATGTAGTTGCCCCAAAATGCTCTGTTAATCATACAATTGATATAATCAACATGGGAGAAGCAAAAGAGCATTAAAAAAAAAAATTCCTTCATAAATATATTTAGTCAAAATCCATATAGGTTGCACGTCAAAAAATAAATGTATTTAAATAATAATAATAATAATAATAATAATAATAATATTATTATTATTATTATTATTATTATTATTATTAAATGGATGTAAGATTTACTATGAGAATCATATAAAACAAAAGTAATATCAATATTGATTCTCCTAACCTCCAAACATTCTTTTTTTAAGCACTAAAATGATATTTTTTCAACAAAATATAAAAAAAATTAATAGAAGTACAAAACAACCATTACACCAAATGTACTTACTCCAACTAAACGTCATCATCTCCTCATAAAGAATGATATAAGAAAATTTATAGAAAAAAATGTCTCTTCCTATCCTGGTACAACACATCATAGGCCTAAGTATATAAATCCTTGATGATTGTTTCATCAGTGAAATTTTGGGGTCCATCAATAATAAACTGTTTTACTTTAGTTATGAAATCATATATCACCCGTAAGAGCACTAGATGAAATTGTTGTAGCTTCAAATAGAGAAGAATGAAGGCAACTTTGTAGAAAGCAGCCTCAACATATCACAAAAAAAGCTCCATGACAAAAAATAGCTATAAATAGAGCACCAAAGATCCAAAAATAGGAACAACTTCAGTAATAGATAGTAAGAGAATATTAAAAAAACAAACTAAACCAACGAGAAGAAGAACCCTAAAAAACAACAACCAAAATCAAACAGAGAAAGAAAACAAAGGAAATAGTTGAATTGAAAAGAAAGAGCTCCACCAAACCAAGCGAACACATCCAAATTCAATGAAATAAAATCCTAACATAAAGAAGACCAACAAATCTTACAAACAATGTGAAATCAAAAGAAAAAAGAAAACTAGAGGATTTCTTCACTAGATAATCAAATAATTAATTGTCATGACAAATCACTCAACTACAGGATTAAAATTTATTAAACGGTTGAAATATAATTTCATCCAAATTTAATGAATAAAAAAAAAGTTGATGAGTACACCATAATAAAAATTCAAAGAGTGGTAAAAACTCAAAGATAGGAGATGATACATCATAGCTCAACCAAAAATAGCCTTAAAAAGAAAGAACATATAAAAGTATCCATATAATCACTTAAATACCTGAAAAAAAGAAATAACAGGTGAAGCAACAATAACACAACATTAAAACTACTGAAAAAAGATAAAGAAAAACGCAACAACATTCATTGCTAAAGAAAAAGAAATAGAGGAAGACAAGATACGCATAGAACCCACTCCAAACTAACGCAAACTAAAAGAAAAAAACACTTCTAAAAACACACAAGGAATAAGAAACCACATAAACACAAACACAAAAAAAACAAACAAGACACAAAAAAATGGAAAAAAAATGTTCTTGCTCCAAAATAAATGAAAGGAACAAACAAAAGAATAACAACATTAAATTAGAGGCAACAATCAGAAGACATCCAAGCATCAGTAAACTAAAAATAAAAAATAAAAATAAAAGAGCTCAATCAAAACTAAAACCCAAGGAAATCAACTAAATTCTGAGAAATTAAAATCCATAAAAAAAGAGGGAAACAACAAAACTCACAGGCCATCATGACAGAACAACATATCTAACAACAAAAGTAAAATTAGAAGGACAGAACCACAATAAACCAAAGAGAAAAAAAAAAATTAAAACAAAGACTCGATTATAAGTTAGTACTACATCAAATGGTTGAAATACAATTTCATCCAAATTTAATGAGGCAAAACATAATATATGAATAAACTAGGATAAAATTTTAAAGAATGGAGAACACTCTAAGTTTGGATAGGGTACGTCAACCGCAATAAGGAAAAAAAAAAAGCCTAAGAACAAAAAAACTAAGAGAAAAGTAATAAAATAAATAAAACATTCTATAAAAATTTAGAAATGTCTAACATAAAAATAGTCCAATCTAGTGAAATCCTAAGTTTATTTAAAGAATTTTTAAGTAAAACAATCTGAACCAGGCATTTATCAAAACCAACTGAAAAAAAAACACTTAGCTTAATATCATCTGCCGAGAAATTCAAAGTGAGCCGAGCCACATAATCATTATTATTGATATAATTATTAATTGGACATTTGCATAAGAATAGAACAGTCCATGGATCACGAATTTGTCCAACACATGATCATGGCTCTTGCTTTTTAGCACTTTCATGTGTTTTGAGTAACGCTGTTAAGCTGCAATAAAGAAGATTCGTATCTAGATATTTAGCACAAATTTAACATATATTTACAATATCAATTATTTAGGGGTTATTTAAGACCAATTTAATTTGTTATTTTTTATTATTTCAATTTTATTTCATTTATAATTTAATTTAAAATAAAATATGCTTGATATGTCAAGACAAGTTTAATTATTTTTAAAAATAAAAAATAGTCGAATATTTTTTAAAAAAAAAGGTAAATTGATTTATTTTAAAAATAAAAAAACAAGTGAAAAAACATCAAATAAATATGTTTTTAAAATAAAAATAAATAAATAAAAGAAATTCATCCCAATACAGTCCCTTAATAACTCTACATGCATAAAACCTTTTTCAAATATCACCAGCAAATTAAAAACAATAAATTAAATAAAAATGTCATGCTGCAACTCTATTTATATATAAAACCATATTCAAATGTCACCTGCAAATTGAAATCAAATTTTAAATAAAAATGTCATGCTGCCACCCTCAGAAGCGGAAAAAAAAAAAAGCTAATCTATTTGAACAGAAAGAGAAAATTTAAAAAAGTTTCGTTGACATATTTATTGTTGCATTAAATATATATTTGTCATCTCAATTGTCAAATTAATAGATTTCCTTGGACTGAAATGAAATCTTCTTTATTTGTTCTTATTATTATGTAAGTGATTTAAATTTCTTATATATATATATGAATATATATATTAAAAAACATATAGAGATATAAAAATAGTTTATATAATTTAAAAATTTCTCTTTCACTGCAAATAGATCAGTTCACTTTTTATTATTTTTATTCCCTACTACTGAGCGCAGCGGCAGCATGACATTTTTATTTGCAATTTGTTTTTCAATTTGCCGGTGCATTACGCATGCAACTCATGATTACATGGTGTTAGCCGCGAAGCGGCCTGCGGGCCCGTCACGCTTGCCATTCAATTACCGACACGTGGACCTTCCAGGACATCGCTCCGCGGACGGCCGCGCCTGGCCTGCGTGGACTTTTACTTCTTCATTTACAAAAACTNGTTTTGAAAACGTCATAAATTTTGACATAGGTTATCACCTAGTTAAGTATAATTTAGCTTATGCATCATTTATTGGAGTTAATCATCACTGACAAATTTTTTTGTTTGGAGTAGTATTTCTATCAAAAGAGATGATCCCGATATTTTTTTATACATAAGGATTTATGAAGTTGATACCACAACTTGAAGATTTTAATCTCCGACAACGACGCCAAAAACATGATCCCAAGGAAAGTAAGTTTTCAATTATATCTTTAAATCTCAGGGATTCTACGTAAGTATATGTATCGTTAATAAGTAATGTAGGGCTTTCTGATTAATCCCTGAATATAAATCCCACGGAGATCGAAGTTAATCATGGCGGCTTTCAAGAGAAGTTCAAGTCTAGAATAACACGCCCTAGCTTGAAAGGTCGATAAAAAATTGGTTTAGATGATATCCTACAATTATAACTACAATACTACTTGTACTCCTAAAATAAAATACTTAGCGAAAATTAGAAAGTGAGGTTTAATGTATTAAAAGTACCCTTCCTCTTGCAATGAAATTAGTGACATGTGTAAACGTAAAAGAAGTAGTGTGAGAGATAGTGACAAATAAGAACAATTATAATCTTTACCCTCAGTCAAGTGATATAAA
This sequence comes from Phalaenopsis aphrodite, assembly GCA_003013225.1. NCBI lineage: Eukaryota > Viridiplantae > Streptophyta > Magnoliopsida > Asparagales > Orchidaceae > Phalaenopsis > Phalaenopsis aphrodite. The sequence continues at coordinate 6,756,588 of NEWO01000001.1, forward strand.
GAAAATTGGCTAATTCATAGTTTAAGATTCCTAAAGATTGGTTAGGCATGAGAGATACTAGCTCTCACTCTAAAGTCCCCACGTCCCCTCACCTAAAGGCTAACATCTAGTATTAAGACCTGAAACTAAGAACCAAATTGGGGGCTTAAGCCTGCCACTCTAAAGTCCTCTAATTCTACACGTATCAAAGATTATTTCCATATTTATTTATACTCAACTTTATGGACTATCTTCTCATCCATATAATCTCATGTGATTGTACTACAGTTGATTGAGACAACACTATCACAGACCTTACATGTTTTCACAACAAATTTTAACATGAATGTTGATAAATTTTTCATATAAATAAATAACAAAGTAAAATCATCACAATATATTCTCACTGTACTCAATTTTATATCATACACATGCACACTAATTCATTACAAGAGAGAAGAGTAAAGAAAACTACTCACTACACATAGAGAAACAACAAGAACTTTTCATTGAACAAGAATTTGAAACTATACAAACAAAGTACTAAATTCAAATCAAAATACAATGAAAATACTTATATTGGATGAAAATCAAACTCTCCTTGTATTTCAAAAGCAATCTCCTTACAATCCTCTCCAAGAACAAAATGAAAAGAAAAGAAGAAATCTCTCACTCTCTCTTTCTCTCTCTCTCCTTGTCGCCCCCCTTGGGGCTCTCACCCAAGCCTTCTTCTCCTGTTTCAATTAGTTCCAAATTCCAAGAGTTATTTTAAAAACATTTCCAATCCTTATTTATAATTTCTCAAGAGATGCTTAAATGTCTCTTCAAAAGTGTCCATATTCAATGAAGCTTCCAAAATGTGCTTAAGTGTCTCTTCAAAAGTTTACAAAAACCACCTTATAACTACCCCAAATCCTTCAAAAATTCTTTTTTACCATTTCCAATGAATTCTCTAAGAGACACACAAAATACAACTTCAAAAATCGTTCAAATCTGATGTATATTCTAGAAGATATGTTGAAAACTGTTTTTGGTGCTTAAGCACCCTCCTCTCTTTCTGGTGGAGCCTAAGCGCGGTGTTTGGGCGCTTAAGCGTCAGGCACAGACACTTGAGTGTCTGGTTTCAGTCCCCATGGCTCCGGTGTGCCCAAGTTTGACCCAATTTGCTTTGGTTGGCTCCGTTTTGGTCCATTTTTGTTTCTTTTGCTCCAATCACTCCAAATTCTTCAAATTAATGTACCTAAATCAAAAACACAAGAAAACATACCTTTAAAGTGCAATATCATTATAAAATATAGCATAAAAAATAGTACATTTTTAGATACATCAAAATTCCCCAAACTTAAACATTACTTGTCCTCAAGTAATACTACATTTTTAAAATAATTTATGTAGATTAGAGTTAATGGGTCATCCTTTTGAATTGCTAAAATTTTGTTCTAGAAATGTGATAGTTCAA
>NEWO01000001.1:6760288-6785050 GCA_003013225.1 Phalaenopsis aphrodite
TTTTTGTTTCGTTGTTAGTCTCTAACAACTTTTATCCAACCAAAGTCCTGATGAAGTTTCTTAAGAAACATTTGTCATTTATTTTAATTGTAAAGATGAAATTATAATGTTTTGTTGAATGTCTCAAATTTTTATGAAGTTTGAAATACATAACTATTTTGAGCTTATGCAACCTGTCCAATGAAAACATTATTGAAATCTAACGTCACCATTCTTTTAAGCTTATTACCTCACAAAAGAGCTCTTAAGAGAGGTGGACAGTCAAGAACTTAAATACTGTTTTTTGGCCCTGCATCAAGCCGATGTCAGACTTTTTGTCTGTGGCATTCTCTTCCACCCAATCACGTGACACAACTATTTTATCTCTCTCCCTCTCTCTCTCTCTTACTCCATTGTGTGGGGAGTACTATTTGGTTTGTATAAAAAAAGTTTATTAAGTAGTGTTAGTTAGGAGAATTTACATAGAGACAATGAAACTCTCATGTATTTACATATACAACTCTTAAAATTTGATATTTACATGCATAACACTCAAAATCTTTACTATCACATAAAAGCATTACTTTCTATTAAGAAGTGAAGTATATTTTTTTTTATGTATAAATTTATACACCAAAGTTATATAAATATAAAAATAAAAATTCAGATATTAGAAATGTAAATCAATAAGAATTGTGGTATCTAGATAAATTTCCCTATTAAATATTATCAATCATCATTAAAAAATTGGAAGATTTACTTACACACCACTTGTGTATAGACATATTTAACACAAAAACTTCATTTTTTTACGGGCATGATGAATGCTTATGTATACATGAAAAGTTAAATTGGTGTAATTTTTTATTTGAAAAGAAAAAAAAAGGGTATAAATGTAAAAAGGAAAATTTGTGTTAGATATAAAAATACATAGGGATTGGGTGGTATGTTTGTAAATGCCCCTACAATTTTGGTAATCTCCATTTAAATTTTTGTGGTAGCTTTAGAAGAAATTTTGTGACAGCCCATCAATCTTGACAAAATAAGATTAAATCTTATTAAAAATTATTTATCAAATACGATTTCACAATTAACATTATAATTGCTTAACTTGTAAAAGTTAAGGTTTGGTTTGAGACAAGTAAGTGCATGAGAAGTGGGTGCTATATATGTAAATTTCAGTGAATATAATAGCCCCATCTCATGAAGGTTTTGACGAATTGGCTCAAGAAAAAAAAAATCACAAGAAATTGTTTATGTTTCTACGCTTTTATTCAGATAAAAAATAAAATGGACTTTTTATATGACAAATGCTAAACTCTTTATAATTGTTGTGTGCTAAAAAAATTGCAATGGCAACAGTGAATTATTATTATCTTATTACTAGACAAGAGCACATACAAATATATAGAAAGTGTTGAAAGTGAATACGCCAGAGACTTCACCAAAAAAAAAAAAATCTCTTGAAGTAGTTGTGGCTCATGGGGCTTGACCCATTTAAAATAATCCAGTACATAGTTCACAGTATAGCGTTTAGCTCTTCTGTCTAAGTAGAGAAAACATTGTCATAAAATTTTGACTTAGTTTCAAAAATTAATGATAACCGCTTAGAAATGATAATGAGGTTATAAGAGTTACTTGTATTAGTTGACAACAATGTTTGGTTGTCGTCAGCTTGTTGCTATCTTCAGAAGTGTGGACTTAGCTCTTAGTTTTCTCTTCTTCATCATATTGAAAATGATATTTGTTTTTTAAAGTTTTGAGATGAACATTTTAGTAAATTTTAAAAAAAATATCATAGTGCTATTATATTTTACGTGTTGATTTCCTTAATTATCAATTGTAATAATCTTAGAATTGAGTGATCTTCAAGTCTTTATTTTTCACTTGTCTAGACACACTTTTTGACAATAAACATGCCAAATTTACAAATCATTTAATCTTTCAATTGAATCACTTTCAATGCCATTGGATTTGTATTGAAAAGTCACTCAATTTTTCGATGAAATTGTTGAAGTATGAGTCAGAATGATATTAACGTTAAATATGAAAATTATCATATCAAAAGATTCATGCTTGCACATCAATAATATTTATATTAGAAATTGTATCCTTACATGGTAGACTAATGTAGTTCTTTTAAATAAAATTTTAAACTTAGATTAGAATCTTTTAATTATAATTTTATTAAATTAAATGTCAAAATAGTCTAATTTAGTACAAATAAGTATTAATTACAAAATATTAAATAAAAAATTATAATATGTTCATATTATTGTGATTATAATAATTAATTTTAAGTACAATTTTTAAAAAATTAAGTCAAAATCACTCCATCAAAAACATTTCTTAAATTCAAAAACATGGCACGTTTCTCCGTTTTATTTGATCATCAACATAGGAAAATTCTTAAAATAATTTTGATTATAAATTTATGAGGATATAATAGTAATACATTTATTACAGAAATTTTATCCGAATTGTCAATCGCACGTGGTTACGCAAGCAACCGATTTTGGACGGTCCGCAAAAGGCATTTGCGCCGGCAGGCTTTGGGGATTGGACGGCTAATGGACGGTTCTGTCCGTATCTTCTTTGGCAGCACACTTCCGATGGCTTCCTTCTGCCAATCAGCCTTGGCATCTTTTCACGTGTCGCGACGATAAAGCCCGTCGCCGTAACGAGAAAGAAACGTCTCGACTAGTTGACATTAGAAAAAAATTTTCTCTTACACAGGGTTGTGAAATTAGGTCTAATATCATTGATCTCCTCAATATTAATTCGAATTTTAGTTCGGATCGAAATAGGCCTTAACCAAGCACGCCAGAACTCTACTCTCCTGAATGTCGGCCACTCACCACCTCGGCCACTTGAAGTCATTTTCAGACCACCTTGACTGACCACTCCCAACAGCCAGACGACCACTTTGGCCAACCACCTATACCCCGCTGGCCTCCATGGGCCGGCCATCCCACACCAACCGACGGCTACTTTGGCTGACCACACTAGCCAACCGGCTACCACCAAGGCATCTGGCTTGCCACCTGGGCCTGCCACCCCAATCGACCATCTACAATGGGTTGATCATCATAAATGATGATGACCGACAACCTTGGTCGACCTCTCCCAAATGTTCGACAACCTGGACTGATCGCTAAGGGCTGCTTAGGTTGGCCACCCGACGCTAACGGACATGACAGATTTATAAACTCCATGAGAACCAATCATAGCTGAAAAAGGACTAGGATGCCCCTCTTGACTCCCCTTTAGTAGAGACATTAATGTAATCTCCCTCTCCCCTCTTTATTTCTCTATAAATAGAGAACTCTTGCATGTAAAAAGAGGTCCTTAGATTCTCTTTCTCACCCCGTGTAGGGAGCGTGTGCCCATTTTATCCTCAATTGTTACCTCTCTTGTGTGGAATAAAAAAAGGAGCTGAACCCGGGTACCACTCCTCCTGATGGGACAACCTACCCTCTCTCTCTCTCTCTCTCTACCTCAAAATTGAGCTCCATCCCATGAGAATGGTCAAAAGAAGAGATTTGGATCCAACATCTTATCTTCCACCGACCAGTCGACCTTGTTGGGCTGATTCGCGAAGGTGACTTGCCTCCCGACAGTGATAAGCTTCGCAAGGGGTTTATGACTATCGTCTTTGGCCCTTGAGGTGATCGTTACCCGACATCAACAAGCTCTGCGAGGAGTATACAACGAGCATCTTCAGCCCTTGGGGTGACTCACCACCCAACAGCGACAAGCTCCGTGAGGAGTATACGACAATCATCTTCGGCCCTTGAGGTGGCTCGCCACCCGATAGCCACAAACTCCGCGATGGGTATGCAACGATCATCCTCAACCAATGAGATGACTCGCCATTTGATAGTAACATACTCCGCGGGGGCATACGATGATCGTCTTCAACCCTTAAGATGACTGACAACCTGTAACAAGCTCCGTGAGGCGTATATGGGGATCATCATCTGTCCTTAAGGTGACTGGCCACCCGATAACGACAAGCTTCACAAGGGGTATATTGTCCTTTGCTCATCACTCTAAAGCAGTGTTAATAATGTCCTTTTTATTCTCTCTCCACCCCCCATCCCCACTTGTAACCTCCTTTCTATGGAATAAAATGGGTCTAAAATTCTAGGAACTCACCTCATTCTCCTCGAGGGGGCAAAGTCATTTTCTCCTCTCTCTCTCTCTCTCTCTCCTTTTTTTTCTTCTATTGGGTTTCACGCTCTCTTTCTTAAGCACGATCCAAATGATAAGTTTGGATTCAACATCCATAGAATCAACATCTATCTTATTTGGTCGTAATATTTTTTCCAGCTAGAGAGTAATAATCCTAGAAAATGTATAATTCCTTACCTCTCAATTAAAGTGAGTTGTTATGTGAGTAACTAGATGGAATTTTTTTCTTGGATAGTTACATGCATATAACTCAAAACTTTGCTATTTACAATACTGGTATTTAGATGAATTTTTTGAACTATCGAATCAATGCACTTTGGCATGTCACGAACACCATAATTTGATAAAAATGAAAAATATGAGTTGGAAATTTATTGTTAATTTTGATATTTGAGTGACACCGGAAAATAGATAAATTAGAAAACTACAATTTTGTAAATAATAAAGTTTTTAGTGTTATATTTATGTAGTTGCCCCAAAATGCTCTGTTAATCATACAATTGATATAATCAACATGGGAGAAGCAAAAGAGCATTAAAAAAAAAAATTCCTTCATAAATATATTTAGTCAAAATCCATATAGGTTGCACGTCAAAAAATAAATGTATTTAAATAATAATAATAATAATAATAATAATAATAATATTATTATTATTATTATTATTATTATTATTATTAAATGGATGTAAGATTTACTATGAGAATCATATAAAACAAAAGTAATATCAATATTGATTCTCCTAACCTCCAAACATTCTTTTTTTAAGCACTAAAATGATATTTTTTCAACAAAATATAAAAAAAATTAATAGAAGTACAAAACAACCATTACACCAAATGTACTTACTCCAACTAAACGTCATCATCTCCTCATAAAGAATGATATAAGAAAATTTATAGAAAAAAATGTCTCTTCCTATCCTGGTACAACACATCATAGGCCTAAGTATATAAATCCTTGATGATTGTTTCATCAGTGAAATTTTGGGGTCCATCAATAATAAACTGTTTTACTTTAGTTATGAAATCATATATCACCCGTAAGAGCACTAGATGAAATTGTTGTAGCTTCAAATAGAGAAGAATGAAGGCAACTTTGTAGAAAGCAGCCTCAACATATCACAAAAAAAGCTCCATGACAAAAAATAGCTATAAATAGAGCCCCAAAGATCCAAAAATAGGAACAACTTCAGTAATAGATAGTAAGAGAATATTAAAAAAACAAACTAAACCAACGAGAAGAAGAACCCTAAAAAACAACAACCAAAATCAAACAGAGAAAGAAAACAAAGGAAATAGTTGAATTGAAAAGAAAGAGCTCCACCAAACCAAGCGAACACATCCAAATTCAATGAAATAAAATCCTAATATAAAGAAGACCAACAAATCTTACAAACAATGTGAAACCAAAAGAAAAAAGAAAACTAGAGGATTTCATCACTAGATAATCAAATAATTAATTGTCATGACAAATCACTCAACTACAGGATTAAAATTTATTAAACGGTTGAAATATAATTTCATCCAAATTTAATGAATAAAAAAAAAGTTGATGAGTACACCATAATAAAAATTCAAAGAGTGGTAAAAGCTCAATGATAGGGGATGATACATCATAACTCAACCAAAAATAACCTAAAAAAGAAAGAGCATATAAAAGTATCCAAATAATCACTTAAATACCCGAAAAAGAGAAATAACAGGTGAAGCAATAATAACACAACATAAAGACTATTGGATAAAGATAAAGAAAAACACAACAACACTCATTGCTAAAGAAAAAGAAATAGAGGAAGACAAGATACGCATAGAACCCACTACAAACTAACGCAAACTAAAAGAAAAAAACACTTCTAAAAACACACAAGGAATAAGAAACCACATAAACACAAACACAAAAAAAACAAACAAGACACAAAAAAATGGAAAAAAAATGTTCTTGCTCCAAAATAAATGAAAGGAACAAACAAAAGAATAACAACATTAAATTAGAGGCAACAATCAGAAGACATCCAAGCATCAGTAAACTAAAAATAAAAAATAAAAATAAAAGAGCTCAATCAAAACTAAAACCCAAGGAAATCAACTAAATTCTGAGAAATTAAAATCCATAAAAAAAGAGGGAAACAACAAAACTCACAGGCCATCATGACAGAACAACATATCTAACAACAAAAGTAAAATTAGAAGGACAGAACCACAATAAACCAAAGAGAAAAAAAAAAATCAAAACAAAGACTCGATTATAAGTTAGTACTACATCAAATGGTTGAAATACAATTTCATCCAAATTTAATGAGGCAAAACATAATATATGAATAAATTAGGATAAAATTTTAAAGAATGGAGAACACTCTAAGTTTGGATAGGGTACGTCAACCGCAATAAGGAAAAAAAAAAAGCCTAAGAACAAAAAAACTAAGAGAAAAGTAATAAAATAAATAAAACATTCTATAAAAATTTAGAAATGTCTAACATAAAAATAGTCCAATCTAGTGAAATCCTAAGTTTATTTAAAGAATTTTTAAGTAAAACAATCTGAACCAGGCATTTATCAAAACCAACTGAAAAAAAAACACTTAGCTTAATATCATCTGCCGAGAAATTCAAAGTGAGCCGAGCCACATAATCATTATTATTGATATAATTATTAATTGGACATTTGCATAAGAATAGAACAGTCCATGGATCACGAATTTGTCCAACACATGATCATGGCTCTTGCTTTTTAGCACTTTCATGTGTTTTGAGGAACGCTGTTAAGCTGCAATAAAGAAGATTCGTATCTAGATATTTAGCACAAATTTAACATATATTTACAATATCAATTATTTAGGGGTTATTTAAGACCAATTTAATTTGTTATTTTTTATTATTTCAATTTTATTTCATTTATAATTTAATTTAAAATAAAATATGCTTGATATGTCAAGACAAGTTTAATTATTTTTAAAAATAAAAAATAGTCGAATATTTTTTAAAAAAAAAGGTAAATTGATTTATTTTAAAAATAAAAAAACAAGTGAAAAAACATCAAATAAATATGTTTTTAAAATAAAAATAAATAAATAAAAGAAATTCATCCCAATACAGTCCCTTAATAACTCTACATGCATAAAACCTTTTTCAAATATCACCAGCAAATTAAAAACAATAAATTAAATAAAAATGTCATGCTGCAACTCTATTTATATATAAAACCATATTCAAATGTCACCTGCAAATTGAAATCAAATTTTAAATAAAAATGTCATGCTGCCACCCTCAGAAGCGGAAAAAAAAAAAGCTAATCTATTTGAACAGAAAGAGAAAATTTAAAAAAGTTTCGTTGACATATTTATTGTTGCATTAAATATATATTTGTCATCTCAATTGTCAAATTAATAGATTTCCTTGGACTGAAATGAAATCTTCTTTATTTGTTCTTATTATTATGTAAGTGATTTAAATTTCTTATATATATATATGAATATATATATATTAAAAAACATATAGAGATATAAAAATAGTTTATATAATTTAAAAATTTCTCTTTCACTGCAAATAGATCAGTTCACTTTTTTATTATTTTTATTCCCTACTTCTGAGCGCAGCGGCAGCATGACATTTTTATTTGCAATTTGTTTTTCAATTTGCCGGTGCATTACGCATGCAACTCATGATTACATGGTGTTAGCCGCGAAGCGGCCTGCGGGCCCGTCACGCTTGCCATTCAATTACCGACACGTGGACCTTCCAGGACATCGCTCCGCGGACGGCCGCGCCTGGCCTGCGTGGACTTTTACTTCTTCATTTACAAAAACTTAAAAAATAAAAACCCAAAATTTTCCCCAGCTTGCAAGCAAACACGCGCTACAAAACACTCAACCTTCCCCAGCTTTCAATTTATATAAATCCTCTCCGCTCCCTTCTCCCTCCCAACAAATTCATTTCCATGGAGACGGCTGCGTGGCTCCGAGGCCCCCTCGTCGGCCGAGGCGCGACAGCCACTGTCTCCCTCGCCGCCGCCGCTGCAACAGGGGACATATTCGCCGTTAAATCAGCTCCACTCACCCACTCTGCTCCACTGCAGCGCGAGCAGACCATCCTCGCCTCCTTAAATTCTCCCTTCATCCTCTCTTCCCTCGGCTTCGAAGTCACCAAAGAAACCAGCGGCGCTCTTTTCTATAACCTATTCCTCGAATACGCCGGCGGCGGCTCCCTCGCCGACGATATCAAGCGGCGATCCGATCCCCTTAACGAAGCGGAAATCCGCTCGCGGGCACGAGATATCCTCGTCGGACTTGCTCATCTCCACAACTCCGGCGTCGTACACTGCGATCTGAAGCCGGGGAATGTCCTGATTGGATCTGACGGTCGCGCAAAAATTGGCGATCTGGGATGTGCGCGGTGGATCGCCGCTGGCGAGGGTGAGATCAGGGGATCACCGATGTACATGGCGCCGGAAGCGGTGAGAGGGGAGGAGCAGGGGATCCCTGCGGATATATGGTCGTTCGGTTGTACGGTGATTGAAATGGCTACCGGTCGGCCGCCGTGGCCGGATGTCACCGATGCCGTGGAGGGGATTAATAGGATTGGATTTTCCGGCAAAGTGCCGGTAATTCCGGATTGTTTTTCGGATGAGGGCAGAGATTTTGTAAATAATTGCTTGAAGATGAATTCGACGGAGCGGTGGACGGCGGATGAGCTTCTGCGTCATCCCTTCGTCGAATGCTCGAATTCTTCCTCGAATTGCGCGGATTTGAGTTGGGTTTCGCCGAAGAGTACTCTGGATCTGAGGGTATGGGAGCTCAATGAAGGAGAGGAGGTAGAAGATGAAGAGGAATTCTTGAATAACCCGGCGCCCGGTAGAATCGAAGAGCTCGCCTCAGGCTCTGCGGACCCAAATTGGACTTGGGATGGAGATTGGGAAGATGTTCGGAAAATGACCGGAGAATGCGCGGCAGATACGGAGGTCGTGATCGCCGTTACCGTAGCCGGCGACGAGTTGGGTGTCGGCGATTTCTTGATTTTCGACGAGGAAGCGAGCACGAGCGGCGGTGAGGAAATCGTGCGGGATGAATCGTGTGAAAGTTGGGGATGGGAGAACGGGGATGACGAGTTGATTCGTCTTCGCCGCAAAATGGGAGTTGTAGATAGTGGAGATACTGATTCTTTGGGCTTTCTAATTGGTTCTTTGCTTCGGCTTTTAGTTTGGCATTTTGTTTTTGGAATTTCTTGTGTTGTTTGATTCTTGATTTGAATAGTGTATATTTGGTAGTTTATACTTGAATGGTGCTTATGCCAAATGGATGGAATTTGGTTCAATTATAGATAGAGTTCTTAATGGAAATATATAGATAGAATAACTATATTAAATTTTCATTATAATATATCTTAAAATTTATTAAATTTATATTATGGTCAATATATTTTACACATAATTTATTAAAATTTATGTTTTATTCATTTATAATACATTTAATGACTTTAACACTAATCATTTCTTTATTTTTAGAGAATCTAAATTAACATATTCCCTTCAAAATTTGATGAAGAAGATCCTTGCACCTATTTAGTTTATTTTAAGATTAGTGCAATTGAATTCAAAAAAGTCTTGTGGATCACGTTCAAGACATAAAACATTGGATGGATGAGAGGAATCAAGAAAGAGTAATAGAGGAAGCAAAGTGTAAGTGTAAGATAACATAAGTTCTCAGTGTGAATTAAATAGCCATTTCTTGAAGAAATGACTCTCTATTTATGAATCATAGGGTGTCTAGTAAAGTTACATATTTATCCATGTTTTAATAGGGACGTTACAAGTAATTATTATACATTTTTATATATGGGACCATTAAATATTCATCACTGACATAAACACGGTTTCATATTCATAACTATTTGAAGAGAGGTCTTTAATGGCCTACTAATATTATCATTGGGTCGCTTCATAATGGTTTGGTCGACTGGAAGGTCTTCGGTTGGCCATCTCGAGAGAATTAACAATAGAGATACTCTTGTTGTCATGTTGAACGTAGACTATCAAGCAACGGGTGTTTCACCCTGATTTGATGGACAACTCTCCACTTGACAATTAGCCTTTACAGAGGAATTGACATACACTCACTTGGGTGCCATTTGGTCATCTTTGTGAAGAATCCCAGAATTAGTTGAGGGAGGTGATTACAAATGACTGTCCCTTAGATCATGTGTTTCCTGTTCTTCAGTTCCGTTGTGCTTCCATTTGGTGGGCTCAGAATTCCGACTGAATGAAGTGACGCTTGGCACCTCGATCTTTTGACTATCCTAATGGAGCCCTTTAGCATCTATTAAGCAAAACCAGTCGAACTTTTTTGAGATTTGTGCAGTCATATTTTTGATGTACAAGTTCAATCTTCAAATAATTTATCAAAATTTTCTAGTATATTTAATCTCAAATTAAATTCAACACTTTTGAGATGTACTTGACACATTTTCTCGTCTTGAAAATAATTAGGATGATATCATTTCATACTTGGGCATAAAAAATATTAAATTACATTCAAAGAAGTATGTTACAATTTATATTTTATTCATTTAAGAAAAGAAATCTATGCAATTTTCAATATTCTGATCACATTATTTTTGAATTAAAATTAGGATATTTTAAATAAAACTTACAAAGGAAAAATACAACTTATGAATAATTAATTTTTTGCTCTGTTTTTTACTTTTGCTGAACATTTCTGATTCAAACATTGTGTTTCTTTTACACTTTAAGCATTCGATGGAGCAATTAGGCGGAATATACGGAGCAGTAATTACGAGAAAACTTTCTTCCGCACTAATAATGACCGAATTTGGTCAAGTTTTAGCAAATAAATGGCATCTTAATCTTACTATGGTGGGATTGGAGCGGTGAGAGGCCGTTCAGATGCACCAAAAACATTGGTTACAAAGATATGGGTAGTTTGATTGTTCAACAGCATAAAAACTTAAAAAGACATGGCGTCATAGAACATTAGGGAAAATTATGACTCAACTAAAAGTATGGTGAGGTGGAACAGCTATTTAATGATGAGACCCCCTTTGAGTTCAAAATATTAGCAACATGATATAGCCCAAGTAGGAGACACTTCTACTAATCCTAACATTTTGAAGATAGATGACGGCATAAAATTTATACTTGCTCCAAGATCACATAAAGCTTTACTATGAAATCTTTCTGCAATTGCACAAGGGATAGTAAAACTCCCAGGATCCTTAACTTTTTGAGGAAGTTTTTCTAAGTGATAGTGTTGCACTCCTCACTAAGTGCAACTGTTTCATAATCTCTAATTTTTTTCCTTTTTGTTGAGGATCTCTTTCATGAACTTTATGTAACTGGGCATTTGCTCTAGAGCCTCATCAAAAGAAATTTTAATTGTAAGCTTCTTAAGAACTTCTAAAAATCTCAAAATTTGTTGATATGGTTAGTAGTGTTGTAGTCTTTAAGGAAAGGGGAGCAGGGGTTTTTCTAAGTTAATTTAAGTTGGTGAAACTGGTTTCTCTAATTCCTTATAAATATTTTCCTTAGGTTTTTCAAGCTTTGATTGGGCTTTCTCCGACTCAAGGTTCTTCTAAACTACATCTTCCAACTCTTTTCCACTCCTTAACTTCACAGCTTTGACATGCTCATTACTCTTCTCCCTAGGGTTAATCTCCAATTTATTAGGAAGAATTCCTTGAGGCCAATTGCTAAACGAGTTACTGGTTCTCAATATTTCTTATAACAGTACCTTGACTTTGCGGTTGATTGCTCATTTGCAAAGCAACCTCCTCCAATGACAACTTGTTCTTCTTAAATTGTGGATTCTAGTTAAATCCAAGAGTATAAGAATGTATAAAATTAGAATTAACTTGATTATTCAAATTCCCAATAGGATTTGCTTGATTATTACCCCATTGTTGGTTTTCTCCATCAAAATTGTTATTCTTGTAAAATTTAGGGTGGTTCTTCCAACTTGAGTTGTAGAAATTGGAATAAAAAATTGTTAGGTCGGTTGTTTATCATGTTTAGATTCTCAAATTATGAAGTTTTAAAATCAACGAGTTATCTAAATGAAATTTTCTCAAATACGGGAGGTACATAAGACTCATCCCAAATTGTTTAACTTCCTAGATATAGTTGCTACTTGAGAAGTTAAAATCAAAAGCACATCAGTGTCATACACAATGGCTACTTTCTTCAGGTTTACTCTCTCAGCGGGTCATTTGAAGTTGTTAGTAACTATCTCCTCAATTAGAGAATAGGCCTCATCAAATAGCTTCGACATGAGCAAACCACCAGTGACAACATCGATAATAGATCTAAGAGATCATACTATACCATTATAAAACGTCAAGACAAACAACCAATTGGGCAGAGCGTGATGCGGGAAGTTCCTTAAAAGTTTTTTAAATCTCTCATAAGCCTCGTATATTGACTCACCATCATGTTGGCAAAATGAAGTAATATCATTCATTCACTGTTTTTTAAGGCGGGAAATACTTAATTAGAAATTTTTGGTATAGTTCATTCCACGTTCTAATAGGTCAAAGTGTTAATGAGTTAAACCACATTTTGACTTTATCCCTCAAGGATAAGAGAAAAAGTCTAAAGCAAAAAAAAAATTATTGGAAACACCATCATAGCAAAATATGACGCCAATTTCGAAGAAACTTGTCAAATGTAAGTTTGGATCCTCATACGAGGTTTCCCTAATTTGGTTGTTCTGCACCATTTGGATGATAACAGACTCAAGTTCAAAAGTGTTGGCTTTTACGGCATGGGATTGAATACTTAAATGAATTTAATTTGTCGTAGGATTAACATAATCCCTTAATGGTCTTTGCACAATATGATTTTCATTAATTTTTTCTTGAGTATATGTTAATATGTTGATTATTCGATATTTCTTCTTCAAGTTTGTTAATTTTTTTTCTACTTTCTAATTTTCCTAATAGTTCTATCTAGTTATGAGTTGTAAGGTTCAAATTCTTTTGGAAATGTCCTATGCATTCACAAACTAAAGGTTTACTAGTAGGTTACAAACAAACCAACAGTGAAACAAAAAAAAATAATATTATTAAAAATTTCAAAATCTAAGTTCTAATAGTTCAACTAAACTTCTCTTAAATTCTTCACCGTCGTATCCCCAACAATGACGCCAGAAAAATCTGAACCTTGGCAAATGCTTCAACACTCAAATGGATTACGCAAGTGCACGATCAAAGTAGTATAAGATTTTTTGAATCAGGAATGTTGATCCCAAAGAGAAATAGTGTGAAAAATTTAGAAAAAAGTTCTAGCATGCTTAGTTCATCATCAGTTTGAATTCAAAAGAAATTTAAGTTGTGTTAACAGTCCCCACTATAGTGCAAATAAGTTTAAAGTTTACTCATACAAAAATTCTAATTATCCTACTTAAATTGGTGATAATTAGGTGATAAAGCTACTTTACCTTGCAGTAACAGTAGTGGAATGTAGAAAATGAAAAAATGAAAATTGAAATGTGGCTAGTGACAAATAGGAGCAATTTTTTTCTTTACCCTCTTTTGAGTACATAAATAAGTTTGGTTAAAATGGCTTTAATTCCTTAAGCCCCACTTTGAACCCAAGAACGATCATCTCCTTATCTATTTGCATCTCTCTATAATGTATTTTTTCTTCATACCCTATATTTCAACTTAAACTTTCTAATTTTTCATGTCAAAACTCTCGTGAGTCATTATGGGTTCACAAAGGATTTTCATAAATCATTTGACTAGAATGATAAGTAAATAAAATACGGAAGGGAAATCATCACATTAAAAGGTTAAAAACAATTTGAAATCATTTCCATCCTACTACATCACCACAAGGAAAAGTTAAACGAGATTACTCAGAAAATATAGATAAAATGCCACAAAGCTTCATTGAAACCAAGAAAATCCAGATATCAAAGTTTTATAAAAAATATAATAATTAAACACAATAATAGTTATTTCTATCCCTCAATATAGCCTTGAGAATGCTCCATAAAAGCCTTTATTGATTTTTTGTAGACTCTCCTCACTTTAACACTCAACCAACCTCACCAATTCTCTACTCTTCGCTTGCTCTCTCTACCCTCAAGCAAGCATTCTACTCTAAAGATATCTCTTTCACGATCAGTAGAACTTCCAATCCTTCCTCTCCAAAAAGCTCCCTGTAAGTCTCTAGTTTCCTTAAGTAGACTTCAATATCCTCTATTTAAATTGTCTATGGATGGCCCAAATGATGTTTTAAACAGGTGGGCTGAACTGTTGTAACTACATCGGGTTTGATTCTGGCACCTAGTAGCCCAACTACTCTAGCGCCAAGGCCCTGACCTTCACACCTGGGGTCTTAGCGCTCAGTAGGGCTGTCAAAAAAGCTCGTTGTTCACGAACAGTTCGTGTTCGGTTCGTCAATGAGTTTGTGTTCGATTTGTTCGATATGTAGACGAGACGAACATGAACAAATTTTTTTCGTTCGGTTAGTTAAATGAACCAAACACGAATAGTGATGCGTTCGTTCGTGTTTGAATCGTCATTGTTCTAAATATATAATAATTTAAAATAACTAAATATAAAAAAATTATGATATTCAAAAAATTAAATTTTATAAATTATAATATATAGTAAAATAATAATAATAGTATATTAATATACTATATTAGTAATATATTGATATATATATATATTATATATTTATACAATATAAGTTATATAATTAATTTATATATATTAATATTAAGGATGTCAAACTGACTTATTGTTCGCGAACAGCTCGTGTTCGACTCGTGTTCGGCTCGTTCGTTAAGAAACGAACACGAACAGTGACTTCACGAACAATTTCAAACACGAGCTTATTTCAAACAAACTAAATTTCAAACGAACCGAACACGAACACAAGCTCTGTTCGTTCGTGTTCGGTTCGTTTACACCCCTAGCACTCAGTGACTGGCGCTTAGGTGTTGGCCTCTCGATTGCACAGATATAAGGCGGGCCAATTGCTTCATGTCACCCCTTTTCGTTCAATATCTTTTCGAATTCACTCCACTCCTAATATCTTTTATACCTGCATGAAAAACATAAAAATATTATTCTTTAAAGTACAATTTCATCTAAAAAGATGTGCAAAACATAAAGAATTTCATGCAATCCTTTCACACATCAAATGTCTGCATCAAAAAATCGACAGGAGCGTCACTTTACTGAATTTTAGGCTGTCGCTATTACCGACATTTCTCCCATCGATTATATGGACCGATGAATACCGACGATATTAATTTTTTCTAAAAAAGGCGACTACATTAAATTGATGGCTATGCTTCGGTAATTTTACACCTTCGGGATATTAATCGGTTTTTGAATTATCGACAGTGTTTTACCTGCGATCCAAGAATCGTCGGTAAACCGTCATAAATATCAAAAGCAATGGTTTTTCTCATCATAACCAAAAAAACTTGGCCGTAAAAAAAAAAGAATTTTTTTTGTGGCGTGATGCATTTGTAAAATGAGTGTTCTTGTAATATTTCTTATCAGGTTGGAGTAGGTTCCTTAAAATAACCTTACGAGTCTACAAAATTTTACTTCTGATCCATTACTATTAGAGTTGAAACTATAAATTTGCATAAGATTTTATAAATCAAACATATTAAAATCTATAGTTAGAGGTAATAATGAAATTTTGATTAAATTTTGGTTTAATACTAATTTTATTATGATTTTTTTTTTGAAAATTTAACAATGGTTATATTTTTCAGTTATGTATGTATTTACATTAACATTAGTACTTATATTCGTTGATGTTTTTTTAGGTCATTTACTTAAACATATCGTATTATGTATAAATCAAACGAAAAAAATTTGTCTTTGGAAATTAAAATTGATTGACTTTTATATGAATTTTGGCTTAGATTGAGCCAAAATTGGAACAAATGAGCTAAACAGAGTCAATCAAGAAAATATTCATTTAAATAGCTTTGACATAAACTTAAACTAAGGTTTCATCAACTCAAGTTAAGCTTTTACACACAAAATTAATTGAAAAATTAATAGTTTATTTTGAGCATGTATAATGGAAAGCATATGATGTGACACTAACATAAATAAAATTAAAACTGTGGATTGTTAATTTATAAAAAAAATGTAAAATGGATTGGATATTTGCAAAAGGAAACATGAAATATAGAGTGATAATTTATATGGACTCTTAACACAAATTGAATAAAAGTGGATACATAAAGCTAACTACTAATGATAATAAGGAGGTAATAATTTCTTATGAGAATGCTTTAGAAAATTTAATAAAATTCATGTCAGAATCAAAATTAAAAAAATATGCCTCAATTCACTTTTACAATCTGAAAAGAAAAATAATTATGCACTATTTCTCTCTATTCTTTATACTAAATCTTAAGTATTTTTAGTTTACAAAAATAAAGTCAAGTTAAGGCGGCTAAACACATCACTGAATAAAAAAATTGATATTTATATAAAGGGTTTATCACAAAATGGCTAAACTTTGTTACTGGCTTGATCAACAAAAATTAAAGAATTCATAAGCAAATTTCACAAAATGTTTAAACTATGTTGTTTGGCTTGATACAAAAGAATGAAAGATGTCATAATCATTAATAGAACTCTATAAAATTTTGGTGGTCCTTGTACATATTTGGTGATGAATAATGTTGTGGGTCTATTTGTAGGACAAAGTAGAATTGACTTTGGTGGACTCGACATAAAGAAAACACTAAATGTGCTTACTTCAAATTAAAACTCACATTTTTTTTCTTTTTTATTTTTCTCTGGTTTGTGATGATGCTGATTAATCGCTTTGGATGGAATAGAAAAACATAAAATTATCCATATCTCTCAAATCCTTGATGCGAAAGTCTAATTAAAAATACAAAATTTTTGTCATGATCAATATTTTTCAACAATAGAGTCATTACTATAAGAAGGGAATTTTTAACCTATAAACATCTATGAAACAACAAAAAAAAAAAGAAAAAAAAAAGGAGTCACCTTTACTTAATTAGACCGATGTCTATAAAGAGAATATTACTATTCTAGAGTCTCCAATTTGTGCTCAACAATGATATAATTCCATAAAGGTTGCTTGAAGGACAAGGCTATTAGATGTAATGTACAAGCTGCCATGCTATAATTTATTGGCCATATATGTTTAAGAAAACAATTAAAGATACGCTCTAAAACGCTAGAAATTCTTGCAGTGCTAAAACACATGTAGCTTTTCCAAGTGATAGCGAGGCATGAAAGGATTTATATGGCACCCAATTTTATAGAAGAACCGCATATTATGCACATTAGAATTTCTACTGATAGGTTTACTTCTCCAACATATTAAATTGTAAGCTCAATAAATCTGTTTGGCCAATCTCATAATGTTCTATAATTTGCCATCAATGTTAAGCATGAAACCAACATTCATTTTATTGTCTCTGGTTATTCCAGATTCAAATAGAGATGTTCCACGAGGCAGCTAAATAGGCAGAAATGTCTTATTGCTACGCACCTTACCTTAATTGATTCCCTCAGAGTCTACACAACATAAAAAAAAATTAAATGTCTCCTTGTGACCTTTAAACCGATGTTGAATGAAAATATCATATATGATGCATCAAAGAAGCAGAAGTATGTGTTAAATCATCAATCCATTTATCCATATATTTCTCCATAAAGATTAAGAATGTTGGTGGCCTAATTTTCCATCTACCCAAGCTCCCTTCTGAAGCCAGCTAGCTTTGCCAACTAAATTGGCGGCAAGTTTTTGTATTCTTTCATGCCTTCGAGTTCTTCTTTTCGCTTTCTTGAGCGCCAGACTTCACCTCCATTGCTTGCCGACAAGATTTACCTTTCGTCTTCGACAAGGAACAGCACAGTTATGTTTGGTTGATTTAATTAAGTGTAGAGTTGGCTAATGATTTGCCTCTGATATGCTCCCTAAAATATTCT
Source organism: Phalaenopsis aphrodite (assembly GCA_003013225.1). Classification (NCBI taxonomy): domain Eukaryota; kingdom Viridiplantae; phylum Streptophyta; class Magnoliopsida; order Asparagales; family Orchidaceae; genus Phalaenopsis; species Phalaenopsis aphrodite. The sequence continues at coordinate 6,778,427 of NEWO01000001.1, forward strand.
ATTTTTGCGAATTGAGCAGTAGTTGAGTGATCCAGTGGTTTGTCTCCCTGGGCCAACTGAAGCACAAGCACACTGAAAATTTATAAATAACAAAATTGCATCTTGCGTGCTCGCCAATCCAAAAAAAAAAAAAAAAAGGTTTATTTTTAATTTTCTTTTTGTACGATTTAGTGCCTCCATAGATTAATTCCTTCATACATACCATACAATTCTGTTTTTACATATAAACACCTCAATTTTGAGGTTTAGTTATATAATTAACACATAAATCCTTAAATCATTTGAACAAAATATTACTAAAATTTATTTTTTGTAAAATTAAATTGCAATGTGATTCATATTTCAAAGATTCTGCCTCGTGATAATGTAAATTTTTTTTTAATTACTTTTCTTCCTAAGTGGCATTTGTGATGACAAAGCAGTTCAGAACCTTCACATGCTCGAAATGTACTGGTGCTTATTTGAGATTAATTTAATTTTTGGTATTTTTATTTTTGCTAATTTTATCTTGTTTTTTAAAATATATTTGTTCGGAGCAATAATAAATTATAGCATATAAAATATCCTTCATTTCAAGTAAAAATATAAATAAAATAAAACAGAAATTAAAAAAAAAAAACAAAAATTGATCCCAAACTCCGCATAAGATTTCATTAATCAGAAATTTGTTTTACAGTTGTTCCCAAAAGTCTTTCTTTGTACCCTAATAGAAGAGAAAAGCAGCCTATGGCTAGTGGGCAAAACAGTGCAGATAGTCACCACCAACCTTGTAAGAAGATATATATACGCATATACTAATCATATTATTTACTAAAATTTAAAGGCATGGCTTTGCGATCGAACAAGCAAGAACTCCGGCATTTGCAGTTAGCAGTGGAACCATAGATCCTGTTGCGACGTAGAACTGCTGTAGGGAAGAATAAGCTGGGGAGCAACTTCCCCATCCCGAAGGAACAAAGTATGCACCGTTGAGAAAAAGGTCCTTTGTGGATCTCCATTTCCAATTCTTCCAATTTTTTGCCTCTCTTTTTGTGACCTGCAATGATTCCATGACAAACGGTTTAGTGGTGATGGAGGAATTTAATTATGTTTGTTATAAAAATTATTATATTTGTCATATATTCTATGTCAGTAAGTTTTTAAATAGCCAAAATAATTTTTTAAATCACAATTATTTATAAGCTAAACTTTATAATTTCTTGGAACCTAGGTTCGGATAATTATATTCATCTTATCGTACATAATAGTGCTAGAATTAAAGGAGTGTGCGTGGCAATAAGAAATGTGAAGTGTTATTAGTTTCAGGGGTTAGAAGAATTTCTTCTTTTAATCAAATTTAAACAAGAAATATTTAGTATTATTCCTTTAATTATTTTCCTTCTAAGTAGTCAGGAAATCCTCCCTCTTAATTTTTGAGTGATCTATATTTCCCCAATTCATTGTCCCTTTTGATCATATTATTTGTCCTCCTCTTGGAGAGAGACTATTATTATCTTGTTTGAATTACCCTTAGAAGATATAGTTCTTCTTTCTATTAAGAAGAGTGACTATTATTATTCTTTCGCATCATGCATCCTTTCATAGTATAGTATCTCTTTTGAGGTTTGTTGGCCTTGGTTGATATAGTTGTCAATCATTTAAAGATTGAGATGATTATTCCTCATTTACCTCTATACATAGTAGGATAGTCCTCCCTTATTCTAACAGAGGGACTATCTTTATTCAATTTATTTGAGTCATATATTCATTTGTTATAGGAGAGGAATTTTCTTATCACAATCATTCATTAAACTTTAAATAAAAGGATTGCACTAAACTCCCTTAATCATCAACAAACTTTTAGTTGTTCAATTCCTTCTAAATTTAGGAGATGAGATATCCGGAATCATTGCATGTTTTCTATAGGATTAATCAATATATTTAGTCTTCTTCCTTAATTCTTCAAAGAGATTTCCCCTATTAGCCTTAGTCACTTGTCAATATTAAGTCATCTTGTTATTCTTTTTAGGAAAACCACTCGCCTAATAATTTTATGTTATTTAATTAGAAAATGAAATTGTGCTAATCAACCTCAAATTGCTTGATGACTTTAGGCTGTTTAGTTTCTCATCCTTCTTTTCAAAAGAGAGATTTTCAAAATTAAATCGCTACGTAACCTCAAAATCCACTTCACCATCATAACAAGATACATTGTATAATGTTTTGATAAAAGGTTTTCTCATGTTTGGAAGAAATAATTGGATCTTAAGACTATTGTATCTTATATATATTTCTCCCAAAATCTTTTGTATTGTACTAAGAACCCTCTTACGACTTTGGGAAAGAATTGTTCCTTAATTGTTTATACGGTACCTCATGATCTTATATATATATGATTCAAAATGCACTTCTAATAATGTCAATGTGCACGTGAGCACTATGGTTTGATAAAAGATTTACTCATGTTTGGAAGAAATAATTGGATCTTACTTCCTTCTTATCTTTGGAGTTTGGAGCTACGTAGTAGTTTCCTTCACTAAGAATAGTAGGATTTGAGCTCCCTCCAATGGCGTACATCTCCCATCCATCGTACCTGTTATTCGCCACGTGAGCATAGCCTGTCCTCACCCTACAAAAACCATAGCAAGCCGCTCTAATTAAAAACTCAAAACAGAAAAGCTTAATTAAGCTCGAAAATTAGAATCTAACTGCATGGTGATTATGCTTTAACCAGTTAAATAATGAATAATTACCGTGGCATTCTCTGGACCAAATCTGAGCTAAATCGATTAAAAGCTACCGTCACCTTCATCGCCTTGTCAGCCGCAAACCCGTCCACGTGCCCAAACAACATTACCTGCATCACCCTTTTTGCATTAATATTGATTCTCAGGTACCCATATATATAGATATATATATATATATATATATATATATATATATATATATATATATATATATATATATTAAAAAAATTGATTGTCGATCAACCCCATAGTATGACCGACGGGCGGACCCCTCTTCCAGACAGGTGTGCAATTCAACCTTACACAGTAATCGAAACCCCGACTGTAGAGACTTACACCAAAGGTCACAACCAATGAATCAAACTAAGACATACATATAATAATAATAATAAGAGTAATAATGCTGCTAATAATAGAAACATGTTGGACATGGACTTATATTTTTGTCAAAATTTTCAGGAAAACGTGAATACACTGTCATCCTCACTATAAAAATTCTTTTAGTAAAACAAAAATGTAATTGCATTTAAAAATCATGATTAAAAAAAACTTAACAGTACCATTTTAGCATTAATCCCAAAAATAAAAAACTAATAGCCTATACGAACCACACTGTGAAAAAAGTTTAATGATAACTCATAATACTCCTAATGTTCGTATCTAAAATAAAACAATTCATTAAAATAAAGTTTTTAATATCCAAACCTAATTACTTTTAAAATCAAATTAATTTATCCTAAATATAAAAGAAATATAAATTATTGCCAAATTATATTAGTAGCATCCCTTACTTTATCGTGATCAGCAAACAAGTTATTGGAAATGGTGACCCTGGTAGAACCATGCGTAACATCCACCAACCCATCGAAGCACGCAGACAAGCTACAATGATCAATCCAGACATCCGTCGAATCCCAAACCGATATGCCATCCCCATCAGAACCCAGACGATGCCCCGCATGCGACGGCGAGCTACGCACAATACCAGCCTTGCCTTTCTTGCATCCATGTATCACAATCCCATGCACAATGACATGGCTCACTTCTTGTATGGTAATGCACGGCCCACCATTCCCTATGTCCACCTTAACGCCTCGCCCATCAATGGTCTTATAGCTGTTCATGATAAGTTCATTCTTGAGTTTGATGGACATGTCTCTTGAGAAAATGATCCAAAGGGGTTGTGTTTGGATTGCGGCATAGCGGAGTGTGCCTGGAGAGGGGTTGATGGGGTCATCGGAGGGGTCGGTGACGGTGTAGATGGGGCCGTATTTGCCACCGATGGCGGTTGCGCCGAAGCCACGAGCGCAGTTAGCTAGGTTTTGGCGGTGGGAGCACCACAAGGGGTCGGAGCGCCAGCAGGAGTCGATGGGGTTTAAGGGGGGTTTGAGTGAGTAGTAGGGGAAGGAGGAGGAGAGGGTGGGGGAGAGGAGGAGGAGGAGGAGGAGGAGGAGGTGAAGGGAGGAGGGAGGGGCCATGAGGGGAGGGGAAGGTGTGTGAGGTTGAAGGTGGGAAAGAGGGTTGGTTTTAAGTAGGGGAGGGGGAGAGGGGGGAGGGGAGAGGAGAGATGCGTGAGATTTGGAGAGATGAGGTGCTGGTCACGATTAATGAATTTGTTGTTTTGACTTCGTTTTATTCTCTGAAGAATGGATGACTTGAGGAGGATTAAGAGGAGCTCTCGTGCTTGCACGAGTGCTGGAGCTGCGAAATATTAAAGTCAACGGAGTGGTGAAAAGACAAAAAAAAAAGAGGAAATCAAATTATTAAGACATTCTTCTTAAAATTTAAACTTATTAGTGTTATTTTTTATTAATATAATTGATGCGCGCCAGATATAAAATTTATTATTCCCTTACCAATGCATGGAAATTCATCACACAATTAGATAGATTAAGCAACTAAAAGAGACACTAGAAATTCTTATTTGAGAAATTTGGAAAGTGAAAAAATCATGGGGTTTTTCCAGTTGAAATATTTCACTATGAGTTGATGATTATATGTACAGCCTCTTATCTCAATAGTAGAAGAGGTTATATAGTTTCTTGGCTTACAATATCAATGAGTTGAGGGCAATGCTGCTCCATGGTAGGTAGTGAACTGAGTCAGCGGCCTAAGACAACAACAACCAGAGGCAGAGACGGCGACGAACGATAGAGATAACAGTGAATGTGGCCTGATGCTCGGTGACCAGAATTGGTTGGAGGCAGCGGCGGCCAAAAGCTGTAGTGGTCAGAAGGGGTGGCAGCAACCGGAGGCGGCGACAGCTGGAACAAATGACAGTTGAAAGATGCAATGATCTGAGTTGGCTGGAGGCAGCAACAACTAGAAGTAACGAAAAATGGAGGGAGTGACGACCGAAAGTTGTAGTGCTCGGAAGCAACAATGACTCGAGGTGGCAACGATAGCCATAGTCGGTTGGATTTGGTATCGAGAAATCAAAAGTAGTGGGTGTTTTGAGATGGCGACGACAGGAGTCTGTTGGATGGGACGACGATCAGAGGCAGCAACAATCAAAATTGTTGGCGGCCTAAGGAGGTAGCGATGAATGCGGCACGATACTAAAGTGATCAGAGTGGCTGGATGCCGCGATGGTGGCCAACAGTTGTGATGACTGGAAGCAACGATGGAGATCAGAGGCAGCAGTGACCAAAGTCAGTCAGATTTGGGTTGGGCAGAGATGACGAGAAGCAAAAGCAGTGGCGGCATGAGCCAACAGCAAAGGCTGCTTGAGGCGACAATCAGAAGAGCCGGAAGTTTCCTCAAGTGAAAGAGCATGTAACAACTGTTGCAATGAGCATAGTTTGACGGATCTACAATGTAGGTTGAAAGATTGTGATTCTCTCTTCTATAGACTCTGGAATTGCTATTGCTCTATGGTCTAGCCTCCTCGTCATGAAGAATTTGGGGCTCTATTTATAGTCCAAATTAAAAATAAGAAAGGAAACCAAAACACTCTTAATTGGACTAGCTGAAGAGATCCCCTTGATCAAATGATGTTTGATGAAAATTTAACAAACTTGACAATGTCAAAATTGAGTTATCTTCAACTTGTTGATTTGTCTCATTGAGGCGCTCGATTTATGATAGAAAATTCCAGGACGATTCTCAACTTTACCGAGACTTAAGATCAATTAAAAACTAAACCACACTGTGAATTAACTGGATCACACCAATTCGTTAAAACTAGAACAAAGAACTAAATAGAAAGGACAATCAAGGCAACAAAAAAAAAACACAAATTTTATGGGAAAACCACAGAAAACGGGAATAAAACATAGAGACACACTACCAGAAAGTTTTCACTATGAATTTTAGAAAGTTTAAAGAGAACACACTCAAATTTCTTCTCCACACACATGGAAACATACAAGACCTCGCTCCAAACTCTTTCTGCTCAATACGATGTGAAAATGCACACTGAGATTCTAGAAATCCTCCTCTCAGACACTCCTTTCCTTCATCAGAAACCTGTCGAAGAAACCTCACGTTGGAACTATTGAACACCACTCAATATGGGGATTAGAAACCAAACCACTTATACAAACAATTTCGAGCACATAGACGCCTAAACTTGGTGCCTAAGCGTCGCGCTTATTGTATCAATTTCTTATGTTGGGCACATATGCACCAATGTACTAGCCTCTCAGAAACATAACAAAACATAAGTGTAATTGGCTGCATATGCACCCAATGGTTGGCACATATGCTTTAGATTCTCTGATGTTTACACTTAAGTGGGCGCGTATGCGCCCATTGCCCAACACATATGTATCAAGTGCTTTTGCCCCTACATATTGCTCTCCAAATTAGTATCAACTCTTACCAATCTCCCACTTGGAGACTTATAACACCCAACAATAGTCTTCGTAATTGCACATAGATTTAAATTAATTTGATA
>NEWO01000001.1:6786070-6799058 GCA_003013225.1 Phalaenopsis aphrodite
GACCTCGCTCCAAACTCTTCCTACTCTTATTTGATGCAAAAAAAGCACGCCGAGATTCGAAAAATCTTCCTCTCTAACACTCCTTTCCTTCACCAAAAACTTGTCAAAGAAACCTCGCACAGGAACTATTGATACACTGCTCGAAATCGGGATTAAAAACCAAATCCCATGTATAAATTGCTTCGGGAGCATATCCGTCAGGACCTGGCACCTAAGCAACGTGTTACTAAACTGTTGTCTTATGTTGGGCGTATAGGCACCAATTATGCGCCAACCTCTTGGAAGTAAAACAACACATAAGGCTAAGTGGGCGCATATACACCCACAGGTTGGCGCATATGCGCCAGCTTTTCTGTTGTTCGCACTCAAGTGGGCGCTTGTGCCCACTGCCCGACGTATATGCGTTGGGTGCTTTGCCCCTATAAGCTACTCTCCAAATCAGTCTCCACACATAAAAATTTGATTACAATGTCATATTTGACATCTGTTTGACCTTCTAATTATGTCCAGAAAGCTTTCAAATGTGTTTAAATTGTTTGATATTGGCTTGAATCAATTCATATTGAACCTACTTCTAGACTGTTGGGTCTGTCTCGACATTCATGAATTATGTCGAACCGGTCAGTTTTACTGTAAGTTTGCTCAAATCTTAGCTCTAGAGGATTTTGAATCAAAGTTTGAATGCTTCTTGCTAAAAAAATTAGCGTCGAAATCCATGCCACGTCTCGAGATTCATACCGAATGATGAAAATTTGTTGGTGGTGTATCAATAATATATGGAAATTTTATATTGTGATTGACTAATTGTCTTAGTTTGAAATCAATGTTTTTTGAATTTTTAATGATATAAAGTTGGTCAAAATATGCCAAGTTAATTAAAAAAAAAACAATTGGAATGATTTTTTTTAATAAAAATAAAATTGAATTAATTTTAAAATACATATTACAAAACTTCAATTAATTTTTTATAGGAAGATTTAAAAACAAACCTTTCAATTCCTACATATTTACACATCCAACATCTATACTTCAAATTTCATACATAACAACTTAGCAATTTATGAAAAAATGTGTTTCCATTTTCAAAAGTAAAATTTGTGGTAATTTCTATGTGATATGAAAGATTTAGGTTGTATGAACGTAAAAGCATAGTTTAGATGTCAGATATGTAACTACGTAGAAATGTGGTGGTATATATGTAAATTCCCATTTTTACATCGTCTTTATTTTAAAATAAATTTGATGAACTAGAAATATGTCTCAATCGCATGTAGAACAAATCATGTCAGCAGATGGCCAAATCAAAGACTTACTATAGCCCGTTCTTAAATGTCTGTTTTGGGAAAAATTATTCCATACGGATCAGACATTGCATGTATCTTGCGTACGGTGTTTGATCTTGACCGTAAATCAGGTGATTTATGATCATGATGTATTTTGGTGGGGCCTGGTGGGCCCCACCAAATTTTTTTTAAAAAAAAAACTGGAATAATCCTGACCGTAGATCACCATGATTTACAGTCAGAATCGGACACCGCATGTAAAAATGCATGCGGTGTCCATATGCAGTAATTTCTCATTTTTTGGAAGAGAGAAACATCTGATGTCTTAAATCTTAATTTTGTATATATGATTTTCTAAGAGCATATTCAATTAAAAATCAACTAAAATTAAAATCAATCTGCGACCTACATTTCCCAAATTGCAGAAAATTAGATGACATCAAAAGTCAATGGGGAGGTATTATAATTTGGCTCTGATACAGAGATGTAAAAAATTGATGACATGCTTTAAAATCTCAGAATCAAATATATATAGATATAAATGTAGACTAACACTTCTTTGACCACTGATATTTACATCATTTATTATTGACTTATTGTACTTCTAACCTTAATAAATTAGAAATTAATGGCCTTTTTCATAAATGAGAATGGATGTTTAATGTCATGCTTCTAAAATCCTTCTTCCTGTAGTTTCACGAAATGATTTAACATTCTAGCTGGTCAGATTAGGATTAAATAAAGTTCGGAGGTTAACCAACAATGTAGGTCATGAAAGCACAAGAAAATAAAATCATAAAGATATCTCAGAAAATCATGATAAAATCATTACCCCTACATCATAGAGATATGAAGAAAGGTCTAGCCGCGCAATATAGTGAAAACCACAGACATAGAATCCATGCAGATTTTCATTACAAGAAACTAACAAAAGCTAAAACTTATAAAAAAACTTGTGCTCTCCATAGGAATAACACCCTTTCCTCTCATACAATAAAACTCTACAAAGCTTCTCAAAATATAAGGGAAACAATCCCTCTTGAGATTTCAATCCAAAGGAACCAGAGAAACCGAAGAGGAATCCTTTCTCTAATCAAAACCTTGCCTTTCTTACAGCCTCCAGCCACCAAAAGATGTAAAAGATAGGCTTTGTGAATTAATTTATAGGTAAAGCTCGACAATGACAAGAAAATTCTTGTCAAAATTGATTCTACAATTTGGCACGGGCTTGTCGTGATTACGACACGGGTGCATTGTATCCGACAAAGTTGCGCCTTTATGTCAGCGTGGTTATGCTGTGGTCCCAACACGAGAGCGGCACAGACACATAGTGTAGGCATGGGCACTTTAGAGAGGGCGCCGACACGCTAATAATGGTGTAGGTGCGCCGATGCTTAAAGTGGGTGTCTTGGCTTGTCGGCGCAGGTGCGCCGGCCATATATCCTTCAATTGTTCTTGTTTTCAATCTCTTTCGATCCAACTTCTCTGTTCAACTTGTTTTCTGCACACATAAGACAAAACATACGTCTCTCAAGCATAATATGGCATAAATGGATGTAAAATATAAAAAATGTGTGCCCCCTAAATATCAAATATTTCACTCTTATCAATGAATATTGACGAAGTCAAACCATTTATATGATAAGATTCACGGTCCCTAAACTAAATACATACTGTCATTTATTACATAGAATGTTCGTTATATATTGACTAAATTTAAAATACAAATAACAATATTGTAAGCGGATTATTTATCGGCAACTTGGACGTAGAAGATGAGTCTCCGATAAGCAGGAAGGTCGAAGCAGAATTTCCAACATGGTTCAAATTATATGTACGTATAATGAACGCTTCTAATCACATGTGCATAATATGATTGTTGCATTTAAAATTACACTAATGGTACCTCTCTACTTGTTATAGGTTCAAAATACAACCAACAAAATCATGGATCAAAGATTATTAGATCTTGCATATGGGCCTAATCATAGTGTGACTACATAACAGATATTTGATGTAAATGGTTACACATTCTATACGAGTTCTTAGTATGAAGGAAAAAATACATAATTGTGGTGTCGTTATTAAAGGAAACACATGCACACACAACGAGATTTGCTATTGCGAAGTACTTATCCAGGTAATGTTAGCTACATTGTATACTTGTTCAGTTGTCAGCGGTTTGATCCTGTTCTGAATCGAGAAACCCGAACACTCACACCTTATGATCACTAAGGTGAAATTAAATAGCTGATATACAAAGTTTGATCCCTTTTATTTTGGCCTGCCAGGATAAACATGTTTATTACCTTCAATACCCTGGTAGAGTAAGGGATAAAGTTGATTGGGCTGTAGTTGTGAAGAATAAACCAAAGAAAACTATTGAGCTGCATAGTTCTATAGAACCAATTCACGATGAGGAAAATATGTTAGTTCTCTATATTCAGGGCGATACAATCGATGAAATGGTTGCGCTAGAGGATACCTCATGGATTTTTGAAGAGTTTGCTCATGGTTTGGATGAGATGATGAAGAGGGTAAAGAAGAAATTTTAGGTTCATTTTCGACGACAAGTTCTTCTCATGAAACTTAATAACAAAGGTAGACAAATTTTAAATTAGTTGTTTTAGTACTACTTTCTGTCTTCTACTTCTATTATTTTGAGGCATATCTCTTTACTCTTGTTTTTCCTATTTTTAGACATAGCTGCTACTTGTGTTTTACCTTTACTACACTGTTTCTTTCTGCTTATGATTATTTTTTTTCATCAATACTAATCTATTTAATATCATTCCCTTGTTTACAGATGGTCACATGCCACCTCATAGGCCACGTGTTCTAGGGACCCTTGAGACCACCTATCGTAGCACGAAGAGGAGGTCATTTATTCCTATTGATGCTTCCACTACTGATGTACCTCCTCTGGAACCACCCCCCCGACTTGCTGCTGCTATACCTCTTGCCCCCATTGGTTGCTGCCACACCTCTTACGATACATCCTTCCACACCCATTGTTGTCACCAGTCCTGTGGCACTTACTCCCGCACCCGATGTTGCCCCGTCTCTTGTGACGTTTGTTGCTTCTGCACCTACTCCCCCACCTGTTACTGGCACAACTCCTGAGCCTAGCCAGTCGACTCCTGCCCCTCTAAAGGTACACTTACTATTAGAAGGGGACTCGTAAGTTATTTTAAACATTGTATTATGTTTATTCTTCATGTTATATGTTTTTTTTATAACTGATTTGTTTCTTAAGCAGACTCATTCCCGTCACGTTTCCTGTCACCTACATCACAGAGATTATCAAAAGCAACTCTATCTGTCGTGGAAGCAGATACTCATAGCCACTCGAGCCATGTGGTTCATGGAGTTTGAGGTACCATCAGATAATTTGAATCAAACTTGTAAATTTGATTTAATTTTTTATACTAACACATGAATTATTTTTTATTTTGTAGAGGTCCTTCACCTAACTCCTAGAGACCAGCACCAAATTCGCTGAATCTTCGAAATTCAGTGCAGGCATCACCTTTCCGACATGTTCATGACAACACGTTGGAGGGGCGAGCATCCTGCATGGGTTGGTGAGGGGCTCTAGGGTTAGTTATTCGCAGCTTGGGCCTCTTTTGATTATAAGAGAAGGAGGCAGACAAACCGGGTGACAGAGTGTGCTAGGGTAGCTGCTCTCCACATTGATGAATTAGTCCCCCTTATGGAGCACTATAGAAAGCTGATAAGATTTTTTTTTAGATATTTAAACATTAATCCAATTTGTAGTAATTATTTAGCGATAACCTTTTTTGTATACTACATAGGCCAAAGAGTTGAGTCGTGTTCTCTCCGTTGCGAAGCTACATGTCCGAACTCATTGGTGTCCAAGGACTGCACAGTGGGTCTTGAAGTATTCCTGATAGGTTTCTTAAAGTTAAAAAACTTAAAGTAAAAGTTTATTTTAATTCTAACTTTTACAAGTGTCAATTAAATGCTGATTTTCATTATGCAGGAGGAGTTCGAGTAGCATTGGTGGAGGAGGCAATTGGCCACACAGGCCTACACTGACACCAGCAGTAGTGGTAGTCAGTCTACCACTGCACAATCCGAGTACGAGCTTTGGTCNATTCAGTGCAGGCATCACCTTTCCGACATGTTCATGACAACACGTTGGAGGGGCGAGCATCCTGCATGGGTTGGTGAGGGGCTCTAGGGTTAGTTGTTCGCAGCTTGGACCTCTTCTGATTATGAGAGAATGAGCCAGACAAACCGGGTGACAGAGTGGGCCAGAGGAGCTGCTCTCCATATTGACGGATTAGTCCCCCATATGGAGCACTATAGGAGACTGGTAAGATTTTTTTTAGATATTTAAACATTAATCCAATTTGTAGTAATTTTTTAGCGATAACCTTTTTTGTATACCACACAGGCCAAGGAGTTGAGTCGTGTTCCCTTCATTGAGAAGCTGCATGTCCGAACTCATCGCTGCCCAAGGATTGCACTGTGGGTCTCGAAGCATTCCCGACAGGTTTCTTAAAGTTAAAACCTTAAAATAAAAGTTTATTTTAACTCTAACTTTTAAAAGTGTAAATTAAATGTTGATTTTCATTATGCAGGAGGAGTTCGAGTAGCACCGGTGTAGGAGGCAATTGGTCACACAGGCCTAAATTGACACCAGCAGTAGTAGTAGTCAGTCTACCGCTACACAATCCGAGTACGAGCTTTGGTCTCAGGTGGCGGGGAGGAAGAAAGGGAGGGTTAATGTCTTTTGCGAGAATGGTATAGCCTTTGAGGCAAAGCTCTCCCGTGATCTCGTTCTTAGTTCCTGGTATGGTTCTTAGCTCCTCACAACCATACCAGGAGGCTCTTGCTAGACAAGTGCCTACAATGTACGAAGAGATCCGTCAGTTGCACTACCAGATGCTACAAGTCCAACATAGAGTGGAGGACTCTATAACACATTTGGCAAAGGCCTTAGCAGATAGCCGTGACAAGCGACCAATGATATCGTGCAGGAGGAGGAGGGAGAGGAGAAGAAGAAGGATGAAGATGATGAGTAATTTTTATTTATATTCTCTTTTATTTGTAAGTATTATATTAAACTTTTGATGTTGTCGTAACATTAGTTAGTTTGCCGCCCTACAGGCTGTGTCAATTTCTAAAAAAGGGAAAATAACTCCATTTGTTAAACACCATTCCATTTCAGGAAATCGAAGCAAAACGTTTTGAACAACGTTCAGTAACCGCTCAGTTTAAGAGAATTACCTATTTCAAACATTGAAGAAGGATTTTAGAAGCATGAAATTAAACATCCAATCTCATTTAATGCAAAAGACCATTAATTTTAAATTTATTAAGGTTAGAAGTACCATAAGTCAATAATAAATGCTGTAAATATCAGTGGTCAAAGATATGTTAGTCTACAATTATATCCCTCCCATTTAATCCTTACATCTCTGTGTCAGAGCCTTATTACAAGACATCCCGATCGACTTTTGATGACATCAAATTTTCTGCAATTTGTGAAATTTAGGTCTTGATTTTGAATTGTATATGCTGTTTGAAATCACAAGAAAATCATATATACAAAATTAAGGCAATAAATGTTTCTCTCTGCCACAATTAGGGGTGTAAATGAATCGAATACGAACGAATAGAGCTTGTGCTTGTCTTCAATTAGTTTGAAATTTAGTTTGTTTGAAATGAGTTCGTGTTTGAAATTGTTCATGAAGTCACCGTTTGTGTTGTTTCTTAACGAACGAGCCGAACACGAGCTGTTTGCGAATGACGAGCAAGTTTGACATCCCTAATATTTATATATATAAATAATATATTATATTAATTATATAACTTATGTTATATAAATTTATAATATATATATTAGTATATTACTTATATATTATATTAATATATTATTATTATTAATTTATTATATATTATAATTTATAACATTTAATTTTTAAAAATATCATAAATTATTTATATACAACTATTTTAAATTATTTTATATTTCGAACAATAATGATTCAAACACGAACAAACACATCATTTTTCGTGTTTGGTTCGTTTAACTAACCAAACGAAAAAAATTTGTTCATGTTCGACTCGTTTACTTATCAAATGAGTCAAACACGGATACATTGACGAACCGAACATGAATTGTTCGCGAACACCTAGCTACAACTGACATTTAAGAACAGAAAAAAATATTCTTTTGATTTTTTATAGTAATTCTATGATTTGGCCACTGCTGACTTGATTTATTCTACATGCGATTGTGAAAAAAGTTTCAAAATCATTAAATTTATTTTAAAATAAATACGATATAAAAATGGGAATTTACATATATACCACCCAATTCATGTGTACTTACATATCTAACAACTAACTATCCTATTACGTTCGTACAACCTAAATCGTTCATATCACATAACAAATATAACAAATTTTACTATAAAAATGGAAACATTTTTTCATGCATTGCTAAGTTGGTATGTAAAAAATTTGAAGTTTAGATGTTAGATATGCAATACATAGGAATTGAGTGTTTGTCTGTCAATCTTCCTATGAAAATAATTAACTGAAGTTATGTAGTATTTATTTTAAAATTAATTCAATAATTCTAATTTTATTATTAACATCTATCCAATTGTTTTTTTTAATTTAACTTAGCATATTTGACCAAATTTATATCATAATAAAGTTAAAAAAACATTGAATTCAACCTTAGACAATTACAATATATAATTTTCATAAATTATTGATACACCACAAACAAATTTTCATGATCTGACATGAATCTCGAGGTAGGACATGAATTTCGAGACAAAATTTTGTAGCAAGAAGCATTCAAACTTTGATTCAAAGTCATCTAGAGCTAAGATTTGAGCAAACTTATTGTAAAACTGATTGGTTGAATGAGATTCAATGTTCTCGAGACAGGCCCAACGGTATAAAATCGATCCAATCTGAGTTGAACAAAACTTAGATCAAGCAATTTAAGTACTTTTGAAAGTTTTTTGGATACAATTAGAAGGTCAAACAGATGTTGAATATGGCCTTCTTATAATCAAATTACTATGTGTGGAGACTGATTTAGAGAGCAGTTTATAGGGTCAAAACAGTCGACACATGCGTCGGGTTGTGGGCGCATAAGCACCCACTTGAGTGAGAACACCCGGAAAGCTGGCGCATATGTGCCAGCTTGTGGGCGCATATTCGCTCACTTACCCTTATGCCCTACTTTATTCCCTAGAGGTCGGTGCTTATGCGTCAGCCTATTGGCGCTTATGCACCCAACATAAGGCACCGATCCAGTAAGCATGTCCCATAGGCACCAAGTCCGAGTCGGACACCTATGCATCTTAAGCAGTTGGTACACGGGATTTGGTTTGTAATCCCTATTTCGAGCAGCGTATCAATAGTTCGTGCATAAGGTTTCTTTGACAAGTTTTTGGTGACGGAAATGAGTGTCACAAGGGAGGACTTCTGGAATCTTGGCATACATTTATTGCATCGAATCGAAACTGGAAGACTTTTGAGCTAGGTCTTATAAGTTTTCTTGTGTGCTGTAAAATTTTTGAAATTCATTGTGGAATTTTTTGGTGGTATGGCTCAGTGATTTTTGCCCTTTCTCGAATTTTTCCCGTTCTCGGGTTTGCATACAGAAAGCAAAGTGAAAAGGGAAAATCAAAACAAGGAGAGGTTAATCATTTTTAAGTGCAAATTTTGTTGAAATCCTTATCTCTACTCTATGCTTGATTTGAACTCTTCTTATATCATTTTAAATTTCTTAAACTAATATATGACTTGAGCCATCCATATGATCACTCATAATACTTCGAGAATTTTAATGAGAAGATGTAAGTGCAAAATAAGTTTTCCTAGAATTGTCAATTATAATAAAAGACACATAATATGGAAACATAAATTATAATTTTTAGTTGGGCAACAACCATTGTAATATCTTGACACACACTGTAACCTTCATTTTTTTTACAAGTTTTGCACCTTATACTTTAAAACAATTATCTTTGCATTAAGACTCGTTACATAAATAGCCTTGGCTAACTCTACCACCATCATCTCACTAATATTTAGGTACTCTACCACCATCATCTCACTAATATTTAGGAAGTTTTCCATGTATATCTCTCCATTCTTATGTATTTACATATCTAACATCAAAACTTCAATTGTTACATATACTGATATACATCACCGTACCGATACATGAAAAAGGTGTTTTTCACTTTTTAAAAATTAAAATAATGTTATTTATTGTGTTGTATGAAATATTAGGATGGTAAAGACATGGTAATCAAAGTTTATGTATTATATATGTAAATACAAAAGAATTGGGTGGTATGTAGGTAAATGTCCCTAAATTTATGTGTTATTGCCATCATAATATCTACAATAGCCATATCCATAATTGATAAGCTCATTCAAATTAAGTTTTATTCACTCAATAATCAAATTCAAAGCAAGGCCTGTTTGGAAACCATTACTTTTATGCCATCATCTTTCACCAGAACGTCTATGTCACATTATCTCCCTTAAGACCTAAGTCTCACCATCTCCATTAAGGCTATAAAAATAATATATCATAAACGTATTGCAATAATCTCCCAAAAAAATGCACGACATAACCAGTTTAATTTCACTAGAATGACGATCANCTTACATCTCTGTGTCAGAGCCTTATTACAAGACATCCCGATCGACTTTTGATGACATCAAATTTTCTGCAATTTGTGAAATTTAGGTCTTGATTTTGAATTGTATATGCTGTTTGAAATCACAAGAAAATCATATATACAAAATTAAGGCAATAAATGTTTCTCTCTGCCACAATTAGGGGTGTAAATGAATCGTATACGAACGAATAGAGCTTGTGCTTGTCTTCAATTAGTTTGAAATTTAGTTTGTTTGAAATGAGTTCGTGTTTGAAATTGTTCATGAAGTCACCTTCGTGTTGTTTCTTAACGAACGAGCCGAACACGAGCTGTTTGCGAATGACGAGCAAGTTTGACATCCCTAATATTTATATATATAAATAATATATTATATTAATTATATAACTTATGTTATATAAATTTATAATATATATATTAGTATATTACTTATATATTATATTAATATATTATTATTATTAATTTGTTATATATTATAATTTATAACATTTAATTTTAAAAAATATCATAAATTATTTATATACAACTATTTTAAATTATTTTATATTTCGAACAATCATGATTCGAACACGAACGAACGCATCATTTTTCGTGTTTGGTTCGTTTCACTAACCGAACGAAAAAAATTTGTTCGTGTTCGACTCGCTTACTTATAAAATGAATCAAACACAAATACATTGACGAACCGAATACGTATTGTTTGCGAACAACGAGCTTTTTTGACAGCTCTAGCCACAACTGACATTTAAGAACAAAAAAAATATTCTTTTGATTTTTTGTAGTAATTCTATGATTTGGCCATCTGCTGACATGATTTATTCTACATTGAGAAAAGTTTCAAAAACATTAAATTTATTTTAAAATAAAGATGATATAAAAATGGGAATTTACATATATACCACCCAATTCATGTGTACTTACATATCTAACAACTAAACTATCCTAATACGTTCATACAACCTAAATCTTTCATATCACATAACAAATATAACAAATTTTACTATAAAAATGGAAACATTTTTTAATGCATTGCTAAGTTGGTATGTAAAAATTTTGAAGTTTAGATGTTAGATATGCAATACAGAGGAATTGAGTTTTTGTCTGTAAATCTTCCTATGAAAAAAATTAATTGAAGTTATGTAATATGTATTTTAAAATTAATTCAATAATTTTAATTTTATTAATAACATATATCCAATTGTTTTTTTTTTAAATTTAACTTAGCATATTTGACCAAATTTATATCATAATAAAGTTAAAAAAACATTGAATTCAACCTGAGACAATTACAATATAAAATTTTCATAAATTATTGACACACCACAAACAAATTTTCATCATCTGACATGAATCTCGAGGTGTGACATGAATTTCGAGACAAATTTTTGTAGCAAGAAGCATTCATACTTTGATTCAAAGTCATCTAGAGCTAAGATTTGAGCAAACTTATTGTAAAACTGATTGGTTGAATGAGATTCAATGTTCTCGAGACAGGCCCAACGGTATAAAATCGATCCAATCTGAGTTGAACAAAACTTAGATCAACCAATTTAAGTACTTTTGAAAGTTTTTTGGATACAATTAGAAGGTCAAACAGATGTTGAATATGACCTTTTTATAATCAAATTACAATGTGTGGAGACTGATTTAGAGAGCAGTTTATAGGGTCAAAACAGTCGACACATGCGTCGGGTTGTGGGTGCATAAGCACCCACTTGGGTGAGAACACCCGGAAAGCTGGCACATATGTGCCAGCTTGTGGGCGCATATTCGCTCACTTACCCTTATGCACTACTTTATTCCCTAGAGGCCGGTGCTTATGTGTCAGCCTATTGGCGCTTATGCACCCAACATAAGGCACCGATCCAGTAAGCATGTCCCATAGGCACCAAGTCCGAGTCGGACACCTATGCATCTTAAGCAGTTGGTACACGGGATTTGGTTTGTAATCCCTATTTCGAGCAGCGTATCAATAGTTCGTGCATAAGGTTTCTTTGACAAGTTTTTGGTGACGGAAATGAGTGTCACAAGGGAGGACTTCTGGAATCTCGGCATACATTTATTGCATCGAATCGAAACTGGAAGACTTTTGAGCTAGGTCTTATAAGTTTCCTTGTGTGCTGTAAAATTTTTGAAATTCATTGTGGAATTTTCTGGTGGTATGGCTCAGTGATTTTTTCCCTTTCTCGAATTTTTCCCGTTCTCGGGTTTGCATACAGAAAGCAAAGTGAAAAGGGAAAATCAAAACAAGGAGAGGTTAATCATGTTTAAGTGCAAATTTTGTTGAAATCCTTATCTCTACTCTATGCTTGATTTGAACTCTTCTTATATCATTTTAAATTTCTTAAACTAATATATGACTTGAGCCATCCATATGATCACTCATAATACTTCGAGAATTCTAATGAGAAGATGTAAGTGCAAAATAGGTTTTCTTAGAATTGTCAATTATAATAAAAGACACATAATATGGAAACATAAATTATAATTTTTAGTTGGGCAACAACCATTGTAATATCTTGACACACATTGTAACCTTCATTTTTTACAAGTTTTGCACCTTATACTTGAAAACAATTATCTTTGCATTAAGACTCATTACATAAATAACCTTGGCTTACCTTACCACCATCATCTCACTAATATTTAGGTACTCTACCACCACCATCTCACTAATATTTAGGAAGATTTACATGTATATCTCTCCATTCTTATGTATTCACATATCTAACATCAAAACTTCAATTTTTACATGTACTGATATACATCACCGTACCGATACATGAAAATGATGTTTTTCACTTTTTAAAAATTAAAATAATGTTATTTATTGTGTTGAATGAAATATTAGGATGGTAAAGACATAGTAATCAAATTTTATGTATTATATATGTAAATACAAAAGAATTGGGTGGTATGTAGGTAAATGTCCCTAAATTTATGTGTTATTGCCATCATAATATCTACAATGGCCATATCCAGAATTGATAAGCTCATTCAAATTAAGTTTTATTCACT
>NEWO01000001.1:6800240-6815476 GCA_003013225.1 Phalaenopsis aphrodite
TTCAAAATCTAAAACTGCACAGGGAACCAGCCACAAGAGCACCTTCTTCATTGTGTTTTTAATGATACATATCTATCTATCTATCTATCTATCTATATATATATTGTTGTGATCTCATGACCTTTGTTGCACAACGTACAGAAGTACACAAGCCTTTCAAGAAATTGAGTATGAGATCTACATTTCTAAATAAATTGGATGTTAATCCTACTATTCCATTTGTGCACAACGTACTGAAGTACACAAGCTACAAATGCAGAAATGAAATTACTCAAAAGTAAGAGTAATTCAAAAGGAAAAAAACAAGTTAGTATACATGACCACAAATTAAAATTACAAAATAAGAAAATATAATTTATAAATATAAGTAGAAGAAAAATGCTCAAATAAAGCTCTCAGTAAAAATGCTCAAATGAACTCCTCCACTTAACACGAACTGCACAAATAAATGCTCACTCTCACAGTCAATCCACTCACTCATACTTCACACACACACACTTTAAATCCTTCCCCTAACATAACTCCACCCCATATATTATGCTCCATCATGTATAAATATACATTTAAACCATCAAATCCCACTCAAAATCTCAAGATGTATCTGTTTCAAAATTTTGAGTCATGGCGCTACGACACTGCTGATATAACACATTTGTGCCATATCGGCTGCTACTACTATGCCTTAAGGTGAAAAAAAATAGATAAATATACACAGAGCTCTTTGACTTCGAATGAAAACTGCAAAAGCTTAACCAAAACCGAAATCCAGCCCTGTAGGGACCAAAACCGAGCCAACAAATGAACAAATAACTTTCAGCATTTATTTAGGGAGCCATAAGAGTAGTAAAGCTCAAGAATGAAGTCTCAAATGTTAAGTTCATTCAACATTTCATGTAGCAGATAAAAACAGAGAAATGAATTTTCCATAGCTCCTCATATGTGCTTCAGCTACCCAATTCTATAACCATTCTCATTTCTCTGAACATTGAGAAAAGGGTTCCAACATGAAAAAGTAAATACATAAGAATTATGTGATCTGTATGCAAATGCCCCTTCAAAAATAACCACGCAATCTGCATTCAAAGATAAATCATGAAGGCCCCAAATTTGCCTTCGAATATATGCAAATGCCCCTTCAAAATTAAAAGCTCAAAGATATGAAGGTGAAAAAAATAAGATAAATACACACAGAGCTCCCTGACTTTGAATGAATGCTTAACCAAAACCGAAATCCAGCCCTGTAGGGACCAAAACCGAGCCCAACAAATGAACAAATAACTTTCACCATTGATTTGGGGAGCAATAAGAATAATAAAGCTCAAGAATGAAGTCCCAAATCATAACTTCATTCAACATTTCATGTAGGAAAGAAAAACAGAGAAAAAAAATTTTCCATAGCTCCTAAAATTTTCAGCTCCCCAATTCTACAACCATTCAAGTTTATGCTTAGATGGTGCGAAAAATGATTCAACATAGCCGAAATTGACCACTTAAGGTGAAAAAGTAAATACATAAGAATAATGTGATCTGTATGCAAATGCCCCTTAAAAAATAACCACACAATCTGCATTCAAAGATAAATCAAGAAGGCCCCAAATTTGCCTTCGAATATATGCAAATGCCCCTTCAAAATTAAAAGCTCAAAGATATTAAGGTGAAAAAAAATAGATAAATACAAATAGAGCTCCCTGACTTTGAATGAAAGCTTAACCAAAACCGAAATCCAGCCCTGTAGGGACCAAAACCGAGCCCAACGACTGAACAAATAACTTTCACCATTGATTTGGGGAGCAATAAGAATAACAAAGCTCAAGAATTTGCAATGATTCATTTATAACGACCATATGAGCAGAAATAACTGTGAGAGAGATCGAACACGGCCTCCGGGAAGGAAGGAGACGGATATCGGGTAGGGCAAGAGTGTGAGGTAAAAAAAAATACCTCATATCACGAATCACAGCTTCGGGCGAGCTCGAAACTGAAGGCTAGACGGGAAGGGCGAGGGCAAGGGGGAGAGATGGGAAGGACAACACGGGAAAAATAACCTAAACGCGAGAAGCATACGCGGAACGGCGCTCCTAATCGGATTACGCTCCCTTAAGGAAATCGCGATAATAAAACGACGCGTTTTCAAAACTTTCAAAGAGAACGCAATTTCCAAACGGAAGGGCGGCGTTTAAAAACGCCGCCGCTTCCGATAAGCGCCCTCAAACAGGCCCTAAGTCTCACCATCTCCCATAAGGCTATAAAAATAATATATCATAAACACATTGCAATAATCTCCCGAAGAAATGCACGACATAACCAGTTTAATTTCACTAGAATGACGATCAATTATATTTCTCGACATTTGTGCCATAGATCTTTTTACTATATCCGACATCATAATTGTCCCTATATGACCCAACAACAAGATCCTCAAAACCTCACATCGCACACTTTTACAACATTTATTTACTTTTATGCACTTGGGGCCACCATTCAAATTGCTCGTGAGCAGTATACTTGAAGCTCATTTAATTAGATAGAGGAATATTACCACTTTACAAATAATGGAAACTAATCCACTAGACAATGTCCCAAAAACATTCTCTTTTCTTATTTTTCTAATAAAAATATTCTATTCACTCTATGCATTTTTTGTTATTACTTGCATGTGAAATATATATAAAAAAAAAAGTAGAATATCACAAAAAGAAAATAATAAAGAGATTTGCAATCAATTCTCTTTCTGATCTCATCTCACACAACATAAATCAAATAAAAAAGAGTTATTTTTACCACAAATATTTAAAAAAAATTATCATCATTTAAGGAAAAGTACAACTTATGAAGAAATATCTTAATTGTACTACTCAAAGTATTCTAAGACTAAGGGCTCGTTTTGCACGGCTTATTTACCATGGAGCGGCATCAAAATGCAAGTAGGATAGTTTGGTGAATGCGGTGCAGCTTCGTTCTAGGAAAGACATATGAAACAAGCGTCACGGGTTTCTTCGCGATTCATTTACTGCCCTACCTAGTTGAAAGCTCGCGTGATTCCTTTCGTCCCCACTCTCCCCTCTCTCATCTCTCGCAATTTTTTCCCCTAAAATGGGTATTTCGATCCTCTTCAATTTGTAGGTTGGGTTTGTTTCCTTTCTCTTCTCCTCTCCCTCTCCCCTCTGTTCTTCGGTTGGTTGGTGATTGTTGCGGCGAGCTTGCCTCTCAATCCTCTCAAATCATTTGATCTTTGTTGCCTCCACAGTATTCTCTACGACCTTCTATCGAGGCATTTTAATTTAGGTTTGAAAAGTTCAGTTCTTTGTTGTGCTTTGATGTTTATGGTTTGTTGAGTTGTGATGTTGGAATTTTGGTGGATTTCAGTTGATGGATTTAGGTTTGTGTGGTTAATGGATTTCGATTTTTGGTGCTCTACTCTGTTGATGGATTTGGGTGGTTGGGTTGTGTTGTTGGATTTTGCAATTTTATTGGACTCTCCATTATATTTTTGGTTTGATTTTCTTTGTTCCCTATTCATTCTAGTTGATGGATTTCTATTTTTAGTTCTCTAGTTGTTTGATGGATTTGAGTGGTTGGATTGTGTTGTTGAATTTTGCAATTTTCTTGGGCTCTTCATTATATTTTTGGTTTGTTTGTCTTTGTTCCATGTTCACTATTTGATTGATAAATTTGGATAGTTTTTCTGTGATATTGGTTATTACCTGAAATTTGGAGGTGGTTTCATGTGAAAATTAACTGTATACAAATGTGTTTTCTGTGGTTGTACTATACTGCCCTAGTTGGTGACATTGGTGATTTTACAAAGGTTTCTCTAAATGATGGATTTTACATTGTGTTTTGAAAGTGATGATGTGTGGTGTGGAGGTGGTGCGTAAACAGTGGTGTGGTGTAGAGATGCTCTGTGTTGTGAAGGTGGTGGTGTCTCGTGTGTGGATTTGTCGGTATGTGGTATGGAGGTAGGGTTTGGTTTCGTTGTGGTGGTGTCTGGTGTGGAGGTGGTGGTGTGTTTCTGTGGAGGTGGTGGTGGTGTCAATATAGGTAATGGTGTGGTGTAGAGGTGTTGTGTGCTGTGGAGGTTGTGGTATCACTTGTGTGGATTTGTCGTTATGGGGTATGGAGGTGGTGTTGTAGAGTTTAAGGTTTGGTGTGGTTGTGACAGTGTGGAGGTGGTAGTGTGTGATTGGGCGGTGTTGGTGGTGTCGATATAGTTAATATTGTGGCATTCCTATTTATATTTATTCACTTTCTCATATTAATAATATAATGGTTAAGACCAAAGAGACTGGTTCATCTACAATGTAGGACAAAGAAACAAAAATAATATTTTGCGACATTTCCCACAAGGAGGTCGATATGGGAAATTTGCCCACAGCCTATTACAATAAGGAAGGATAACAAAATAATATTAGCAAATCCACGAAATGTACAAGTAGAGAATACAATAGGATGCAATTAAAAGTCGGATCAGCTCAAGAAGAATTGAAAAATCTGGATGGGATTGAAGCGAGGTTCAACATGCTTGGGGTTGGATCCGGTGAAGCAAACCATTGCTTGGGGTTGGATCCAATGAAGCAAACCATTTGATGCTTCCTAGGAGTGGTGGGAAAAAAAACTCGCGACAAGCATTTTTGAAATATCCCCTTATTTGATCAATTTGTAATTAGTTTTGAAATTGAACTCCATGTTACAAGAATTTGTAGGTGGTGCATGCTGTGAAAAAATTTAAATATGGTGGAATCGATCCTGAGTTGGGGGAGAAGTTGGATCGTATGTTTGGGAGTGTCGTGGAAACGGACAACAATGCATGTGCCCCCAGTGAGACGAGGTTTGGTGAAATTCCCAAAATTTTGGGAGCTGAAAAGTCGGGTGATTCCACTAAGGGCCCCAGCCCAGACCTCCATGAATTTGAATCCACGAGTCGTCCTAAGCGTCCGTGGGTTGAAAAAAAAAATGGGGGCTACTTTTCTTAGAAGCCAAATATCACAGATGGTGGCTACATGCAGCTAGGGCTGTCAAAAAAGCTAGTTGTTCGCAAACAGTTCATGTTTGGTTCGTCAATGAATTCGTGTTTGATTCGTTCGATAACTAAATTAGATGAACGTGAACAAATTTTTTTCGTTCGGTTAGTTAAATGAACCAAACGCGAACAATGATGCGTTCGTTCATATTCGAATAATTATTGTTCTAAATATAAAATAATTTTAAATAATTATATATATATATATATTTTATGATATTTTAAAAAATTAAATTTTATAAATTATAATATATAATAAATTAATAATAATATATATTAATTTACTATATTAGTAATATACTAATATAAATAGTATATATTTATATAATTAATATAATATATTATTTATATATATTAATATTAGGGATGTCAAACTGGCTCGTCGTTCGGGAACAGCTCGTGTTCGGCTCATTTGTTAAGAAGCGAGCACGAACAATGACTTCACGAACAATTTCGAACACGAGTTTATTTCACACAAATAAATTTCAAACGAACCGAACACAAACATAAGCTCAGTTCGTTCCTGTTCGGTTCGTTTACACCCCTAAAATGCAGCAATGAACCCAACAAAATCTCAAACAACTTTTGTGGACCAGGTTCTACAAATTATGAATGCAACTCCAAAAATTTATAAGAACTTGTCGTAGTATTTGTGTTCAATGAAGTTGCTTAAGGATTCGACCCGGAGAGATTTTTTCATAAAGATGCTCGATGACCGTAGGGTGGCTCCTATGATATTTTTATGAGCGCAGGAAAATTTGCAAGGCCTTTTTTTCTGCCAGTTGCATGAGACATTTATATTTGTTTATTGTTTTTTTCAGTTTTCTTTGGATATTTGAACCACTTGGGGCATGCCTTATATGCTTATTCATTCATGCTTACATGTTTATTGTGTTGTTTGTTATCTTATATGATTGTAGCTAATTCATTGATGCTTATGTGTTAGCCACTTCGATACAGAAATACATGGATGTAACCTGAGAAATGAGCATAATGAGAGTTGCAACTGTCATATGCTTGATGTATGAATATTATAACTTGTGCATAGAGCACTCCATTGCATGAAAACCTCATATGTTGGGGACAAATGGGTTGGATATTTGCTTGAAGGCTACCCGACATGATTTGGCAATATGTTTCGCGTGACACATATGATATTTACTGATCTGTTGGAAGAACTACACAGAAATCTTGAACTTCATGGCTCATCTAGAACGACTTCACAAGAGGAGCTATGAACCGATTTCAACACTCCTCCAAAGTAATTTACAGATAATTCTCAATGAGGTTGAATGCACTTAGAAGTTTTCTTCACAAGTCATAAAGCCTACAGATCCTACGTTTGAAAGGACTCTCACACACATTTCACACGATGCGCGGTACATGTCATTATTTAAGGTAATTTTTCCAATTTATTACATTAAATTTTCAAATAAACATTGCAATCACATAACCATTCGTTATATTTCTAGAATTGTATCAGAGCAATTGATATAACACACGTTGATGCACGTGTTCCAAATAATGAGGTCGCATTTATCGATCTTTGTGGGTCTCTGACGCAGAATATCATGGCAGTGTGCGACTTCAACAAGTGCATCACATTTATCATAGCCGATTGGGAGGGCACTACACATGAAAGCCAAATTTTCAAAGCCGCAACGCGAAATAACAAGTACAACATCATGCATCCAACTCCAAGTATGCTTGAGAATGAGCTACCCCCTAACTCATTTTTCCCGCAATACTAGTCACGCCTTCACATTAGATAAATACTATTTGGTTGATGTTGAATATCTGTTGCAGCGTGGGTATCTCGAGCTCTATCCTAATACAAGATACCACATATCTGACTTTGAGTGAGCCAACAATGTAACACAGGGCAAGAAAAAACTGTTGAATACAATACTTTCCATCTTATGTTGTGTTATTGAGATGACTTTTGGTGTTTGAAAGAAAAAATGAGTTATACTTCATGATATGTCATCTTACTCATTTCCCAAACAGGTGCAGATTATGGTTGCCACAATGACTCTCCATAATAACATTCAACGGCATTCTTTTCGCAATTACATCGACTTCCTAGGGCAAACGAGGATCATGAGCATGTCTCTGTCGAGACATATGAGTACCGTCTTGGACAGTCTTTGTCACAACCTGAAAATGATGTTCTCGAGACCGGTACTAAAGGCGGGGAAGGTGCAAGTAAGATGACAGAGTTGAGGGAACGAATTACGGATGTGATAGTAGAAGGGTGATTTGAGTATTCAACATATTATTAATTATAATGGTTGTTGAAGAGATTCAATATTTATTGTATTTGTATTTTATGCAGCTCATAAGTATTTCCGTTGCTTGTGTATTTGGTATTGATTGTTTGGATTTTTTACACAGTTTGTAAGCGTTTTTTTTTTTCTATTTGTATTTCTTTTATTTTTTTTTAGTGGGTTTTTGAGGTCTATGATGAAACAGTCGATCCTATGAGTTCTTCTCGATGGCCTATTTGTCAGTTTTGGTTGGTATCACATGTAAAATCCTAATTAAGCAACCAGTCTCTTCCTTTTTTTCAACGATACAACTTTGAGGTTATTTTGGATGGCCTTCTTTGATGATAAGCATATGTGACACACACGAGTTTTATATTACGTGAGTTAAAAGTAACAAAGAACCATTTTTTTATAAGGTATGTCGTCTTCTTGTAGTGACATATTCATTGGTTAATATACCAGGTTCTCTAAGATCTGACAACCGTATAAAACTATAATTATTTACTTCTTTTAACATTTTTTACTTGTGTTATGTCTAATGACATTTCTTTTAATAAATTCAGGAAAGATAAGTTCGAGGATTTCAGGTGCCTCTTTAGGATTGTGTTGTCATTGTGGACTTTAATATTCCCTACTAACGTTATGTCAGTCACATAGCTATGGGAGACAGTTTTACATGTGTCCACGGAGAAACAAATAAAACAGTGACTGTTGTTGGGCAACAAGACTAGAAGATTCCACCGCCGAGAGTGATCGGGCATGAATAATATCCTTGAATGATGGCTTAGCTCGTGACATACGTCTTCTGCATTTTAAAAATAATATTATCATATTATTAAATGTTATTTTTGTATACTTTTTTCTTAATTTTAGCAATAATGTTACTCATTGTTAAGTATATCTCTTTTTTTGTAATGTTCTGCACTGAATTTTTGCTTTTAAAATAAAAAATAAAAATTGATATGATAGTTCTGTTGCAAACAACGTCGCTATATAAGAACAGACTAATCATTTGTCTATAAACAGTTGCAGCACAATTGTTTTCAAACTGCAAAAAATAAACAAACAGTCAGTTTATTTGCAGTAGCTTCTTGTGACAGCTGATGCGCAGCAGCTGCCCCAAACAGACCCTAAGGGGCCATTTGAGATCACTATTGATTTTTAATGTTTTTTTTTTGCCTATGTTTTTGCTTAAAATAAAAAAAAATTATTGTTATGTTTTAGCTCTTTTTTCTAAATAAAAAATTGATAAAATAATTCTTAGATTTTTTAAGTATTTTTTAAAAATAAGTTAATTTGTATTTTGAAAATAAAAAAATCAAAAAATCCAAAAAAATAATAATAATAAACAAATTTATTTTTAAAATAAATATAAAAAATAAAGAAAAATTAAATATAAAAGCAATCCCAAACAAGTCCTGAATGTTTCGCAATGATTGGGCTGCTCACAAAACTGGCATGTTCTTAACTTATTTGAATGACGGCAGCTCAAAATGTCCATTGCTATGAATTTCTATTGCTATTTCAATAACGAATTATTTGACTTTGAGTGATCGAACAAAATTTTAAAAATCTGAAATTGCTGCCTTGAGATCAAAATCACAGGCTACAAATTGTTTATGCTTCAGCAATATATTTTCCTGTATGAAGATATACGCCTGTAATTTCTCACATCAGCATACACATATCGAAGGAATCACAACAGGCTTTTCATGGCGCCGCACTCAACGAGTAATTTAATAAAGCAATAAAATTTATGAAGATGATGAAAACTTTCTTCTATCACCATTCTATAGCATTCGAACAAGAGTTCACATAATCTAAATCCCCTGAAATCCCTAAACAAATTATTTGCTTCCATCGAACTGCAATTTGTTAGAGAGAGAGAGAGAGAGAGAGAGAGAGAGAGAGAGAGAGAGAGAGAGAGATTGGTTCTGCTAACCTCAGCATCACGAAATCAAAATAGAATTGTGCGCAATGTTTTCTTCATCTTTGAAGAATCATCATTTGATGAAATTTCTTCTCTTTTCCTTCTCCTTCACCATCTTTTTATCTTTCTTGCAGAACCCGTTATTCTCTTGCTCTCGTTTTCCTTGGCCTTCTTCTACTTTTTCATCAAAAAGCTCACAGTCCTCGCTTCTTCTGTTATATAAATCCTCAAAAAATGCAGGCCCAGAAGAAGCATCGGAAGCCAACGAATCATCATCCTCCATAATCTCACCCCCACCATCATCTTCTTTGATGTACCTCGGAGCAGATTCGCATTCATTCCCATGGGATTCGAAGTACTTAGTCCAACCGGTATCATTGTTGCTCCACTCCTCTTCTTCTTCTGCTTCTTCCTCTTCTATCACAGACTTGGAAGTATCCATCTGATTCCTTCAAAACAGAGTAGAAAAACTAATTTGGCAGCTATTATTGTCTTGAATTCATGCCTCCAGAGGAACGGACGTGTGCTTAAATAAGAAAAAACGCTCTAGTACAACATGTTATTAATGGACAAAAGACACTCCTCATAATTCATTGCACAGAAGAAGAATTTAGATATATTCGTCCTTCCCTTTCTGCATAAAATAGAATAATGTTTCTCAGCCAGGTTTTAGGCTTGCACCTAACGGCTAACGCCACGCTGAGCACAAGGTCAATGGACATGACAATAATATTATGGGAAAACTAATGGTCTGATAATGAGTTGTTTTAAGCATGGCTCGAGATTAAATTAAGGTCATTTAGAGCAGAGCCACAAGGTGTTGGAATCAGGAAGTGGCTGGGGGAGGTATTTATCAACCTAAATGTCTGTTAAACTCATAAATATCATTTAATTTATCAAAAATTGAATTTCTTAACTTAATTTTATTATGATAATTTATTTATTATAATTTGATTTAATAATTATTTTTATAATTGTTTATAAAACTTTAAGAAGTAAAAATTATATACAAATACTCTTCATCATTTGATTTTTTTTATTTTGTCACCCTCTAAAATTTAGATTTAGCCACTAAAATCATGTATAAAAATTTGAATCAACTTTATCTTGACTCAGCTTAGCTTAACCCATTGTACTGCATCCGAGCTTGACTGAGTATAGGATTAACTGATTATTAATTCTACAGTAAATTCTCATCCAATCTGAATTTTGAGATTTTTTTTTATATAAGTAGTAAAATTTAATTTTCTTAATGTAATTTAGGAAATTTAATAATTTAATTTTTCCTTTAAATATTTTTTATCTAATATTTAAAAAATATATTTGCTGATTTAATTTGCCCGCTTAAAAAATAAAGCTAATTCCCCCCATAGCTACCACCATGTCATATGAAAGGGAAAGGAAACTACTACTTCTGTGAGATAAAAGAGAAGATGATAGTGGTGTCGGTTAGAGGGTCATGCTTTTATTGAAACTAATATTCTAACTAATTAGTCTTTATAAATTAAGCTTCTCCTGTTTTTTGGCTATAGTTTTTCCACGGTGAAACTAACCTACCCTGTCTCTCTCTCTCTCTCAAATACTTATTAGGTACAAACGTCACACATTCGGCAAACTATTGTGATTCACGGGAGGTCTTTTTTTTCCTCCACTCAATCGTTGTCGATGTCCACAACTTCTACATCCGCTATTTCTCTCTCTCTCTCTCTCTCTCTCTCTCTCTCACATTTATCATATGTCATTGGATTAGAATTATCTAAAAACGTAGCGAGGCTACAAATCTAAAGCAGAAGCTTGGGAGTATAAGAGATTTTCGCCTCGCGTGTAAAAGAAGGCAGTCTCATGTGTGGAAAGCGACATTTGATTTTTCTAGAGAAAGATAACTCATTCTTTGGCACGATATTTCGATCAGATATAATTATTTAATTTTGTAATTATTGAAAACCTTGTTAGGTGGCAAACAGAGTGAGGTGTAATACAACATATTACTTTTAAAAGTACAATGAGAATTTATATACATAAAATTTAATTTTATACTTTCATAATGTTGACATGAATAATTATGAACCATTGTCCTTTTGACATGTTTTAATAGAATATGCTAATGTTAGAAAGTGTGATTCAAAGGAAGTCTCAGCTGAAATATACCATTCTTGATATATATTAATGATTCCTTCTCTCTTTACTCTTTTTCTTATAATTATTTATTATTATTTAATTTGTGCAAAACATCATAAAATTTTTAAATGCTGATTAAATTTAATTCGCCCATTAGAGAGATTTAATTTATAAAGTTGATGAAAAAGATAAATTTAACAAAACCTAATACTCTTCTAACATTGAAAAGTTGTGAACAAAAGGTGCTTCCAAATTTGGTAACTTGTAGATTTATAAGGGCTTGAAACATTTTGTCCCTACAAAATTATATATTGAATTTGATTGCATGTTGATATGTGATTTATGAATCTAAAAAACTGTAAAGAATTTGGTCCCATATGCATCAAATTCTAAGGATTTGGCTTGATTTGAAGTCTTCTATTTGTGAAAAAGAGGCTTTAATTACAACTTTAAATATGAGCTTTTTGATATATAATTAAGATTAAATAATGACTTAAGTCAGATTCATGTGCCTAACTCTTGAGAACTTTCCCTTAAGTGAGGCGAATCATAGAGTTTTATGATTTTAAATGAAATTTTTTATAAGATCCTTGTAGCTTTGTGTCATTCTTGTTGTATTGAAATAAATGACTAACAATTGTGAAGGAGTCTAAGATTCCTAATTCTTATATTTTGGACAATGAGTTGTACTTGATTCGTAGCACTTACATGATTTGAGATCTGAGGTGGAGGATGTTTGCTTACAACTCTATTTTTAGGTAGTTAAATTAATGGGGCTTTAGTCAAAATTTAAGAAATGGCAAGAAAGTAAGATTTATGATTGAGAGATTCTTCACACTCTTGCGGCAGCCAGCGGAGGGAGTCGGTGAGTGGCGACAATGGGCAGGCGGAAGCAGCGGAAGGTGGTGAAGAGTGACAGTAGTCAGTGGGCGGCGGCGGGCTAGTGGGCTAGCAAAGGTGATAACGGCTGCGGACAGCGACGACTTGTCTATAACATTTTACATAAATGATATAATTCAAATTCGGTCAAATCAGCCGAATTCTAGATTCAGCTAAAATGAATTAATGCTTAAACTTCAAATTCATTAAAATTTTACATTGGAATTGTAAATTTTCATACCAATTTCTCAAATCCCTCCAAAAGACTTACAATACACTAGTTCACTAGGCCAAACGGCTCCTCGGTAATTAAATCATAGAAGTGATGCGTCATTTTTAATAAAATATATCTAAGAAATTTGTATACTTGTGTGTAAGAAAATTTATTGTGATAGAGTGAAATATTAATATGTTAGCATTGCGAAGAGATTAAAAACACACATACACAATAATAGTAAGAAAAAACATTAAAGTGTTTACGTGCAAAACTCAATAAAATATTATGTAAGAATAAGACGTAAAATTTTGCTTGTTTCTTGAATATAAGAAGATAATATTACAAGAAATGTGTGAGTAGTTTGCTTTCTGTGAGAGCATAAAAAATTTTTGGGATAATTACATACTAAGCACAAGAAATACTATTATTTATAAATCAAGCACCTAGTTTTTTGTATGAACAATGAAACTAATGTATTTAAACATGTTACGATCAAATCATTGTGAATTTAATAAAAATGAAAAATATTGGTTCTGGTCTTATTATGACCTTTGGTATTTGAGCGAGCATTTGAAAAATGGATGAAATAGGATGCTTGATTTTAAAATTATAATGTTTTGGGTACCATGTACATAATCGCCCCAAAATTCTAGAAAAAAGACGGTGATCGAGGGACAGAAGGTGATGCCTTAATGGAGAAGGCCAGAATATCAATTTATGTATAAAAAAACGCTGGCACAAATCCCAAGATAATCAGACGATTCACAAGAAACAGGTGTTCGATTGAATGACTTATCGTTTGTAGCTATCTACGAGAGACGGTCGCCAAACGACTGACGAATCAGACTCTGACGAGGAAAAACATAAAATCAATGAACCAGACGGATCAGATGCTGACAAGCATATAAAAAGACTTCGCCCTTTAGAACAATGATCAGTTTCTATCAGATTGATCGCTAGATGACTCTACCTAGGATCAAGTATCGATGGAGAGAACGCGAAACAGACAATCGACGAGGTTCCCACCAAACAGAAGAGTCAACTGATTTTTTTTGTATTTAATATTCTTGTAACTTACTAAAATGCCCATCCAAAATAGCTAATGATTAGGGGTTAATAAAAGGGTTATGCAATCTTTACTGTTAAGTATTGTTTCCCCTTTCTCTCCCTTGTACGCTCTATTCCTTGGGTGTGTTTTCAGGACACTTTTAGATTCAACAACTTTTCAGGTGCAGTGAGTGTGGAGACGTGTCGTCAATAAGAAGAGGAGTCCAACAACAGCAACAATAAGGAGAGACAAGTTAGAGAAACTTAGTGGAAGGAGGGTGCACTAAGAATTCATGGAGGAATTCGTCTAATAGGGATTGCAAAACCTAAGGACGTAGATCATCAATAAGATGTTAGAACAGTTCGTGGAAGTACTCAGAGTAGGTGCAACCTTGGGAGAAGCCCCAATCCCGAGAGGAAACGGGTTCAGTTGGAAGCACATCCTTCCCCACAAGAAAAACCGCTAATGCATAATGGGAGGAGACCAATGCCCTACATCTATAAATAGGAGGTCTTCATAATAAAGGGGTTACACACTCTTCACTGCTCATTACTGTTCCCTTTTTCTCTTCCTTGTAACTTGTAAGCTCTATTTTTTCGGGTATGTTTTCACGACCCTTTTGGATTCAACAATTATAATAATTAGGCAACATTGGGAGCCGATGAAGGCTCGCTAGAAGTGGAGGTTTAGTGGTGGGGATCTATGATTATGACATGATTAATAAATCATCAAATCAAAATGCATAAAATTTTAAATTTTTTACACCTAGTGTGCAAATAAAAAGCATAAATCTAAAATACAAAAGAAGTTTCATAACACACTTCAAAGCAAACATAAAATATAAAATTTCAATTTTGCTCGCACCCAGTCTAATAATATTTCAAATCAAATATAAATGATAGACTTTAAATAGTCTTATTCATTCAAGAAACGATGTTTCAATGCACACTTGAAAATTTACCTACACTAGATGAGGATGAGAACCGGAGACATTTCTCTAAATTCTTCATTTGCCCCTTTCTAAAATGTTCTCGTACTTATAATTGCTCTACTGCAAGAATTAATTAAAAAACTAAGGAATAAGATTCAAGGAATCGAAGCTCTCATATAATTACTTACTTTTCAATGGCAATATGCCGTTTCAGAAGGATGTTTAATAGACAAAATTAATTCCATTAAATCAAGATATATTACAACATTTAAAGAAATTAAATGGGAATAATTTGTAGAATGTTATAAATTAATGCCATATTGAGGGTGCGTTCCGGGTGGCCGGTACGCATATTTTATGTTTGACAAAAAAAAAACTTTTAATAGTCATCGAAACTTTTTGAACAGCTGTTTCTTCTTCAAATAACTGCAGCTACCCCAAACAGTCTCTCAGTCTAACATTCATATGGTCGAGGAAAGACCTCAGCCAAGTCCACGATTTTTTATGGAATTAATTTGTTATTTTGAAACACTTTAAATTAGCTTAAGTAGAAAAGGCAAGTAATGAAATATTTACAAAACTTTAGATGACAATTTGATATCACGATCAAATCAAAACTGCTCATAATGTACACCATGATTTAAACAGTGGATATAAAGCAGAATTCGGTTATATAGAATCTAAATTCAGCATTGATTTAATTAAGATAAGTTAATGCAGATATTTTACAGAGAAAAAATATATTGGATTATAGCATTTAAATTATTATAAAAATCTAATGCATTATAGTATTAAGTTAATAGAACTTATTATGATAAAAGAGACA
>NEWO01000001.1:6815601-6825613 GCA_003013225.1 Phalaenopsis aphrodite
TATATATATATATATATATATATATATATATATATATATACTTAATGATATAAAATAGTTTCTTATTTTCTTAAACTAAATATAATTAGCAAAAATAATTTGTAATTCTAATTAGATTTTAATATTACAATAGATGAAATTAAATATAAACTTTGCAGTCATTGAGCTTATCCTGGTGCCTTGAGATCTAATACAAAATTACATGATCTATAAATTTCTCAATGATAAATTACTAAATTTACTAATAATTTGCTATCATCAAAATAATAGAATTAACAATCTTTCGCTTTTTGATAATCATAAACCTACAATATTTGTTCAATTAGGATAAGGTGCAAAGTGACATTAATTCAGATATTATTTTCCTCCCCTTAATGTATGCATGTGAAAGAAATAATTGAAAATCTAATTTGAAGTAATCAATGCAATCAATGGGAAAATAAACTTTGCAATCATTGAGCTTATCTTGATCATCTTGAGCTCCAAGCTTCCTTTATACAAAGTCACGTGATCTTGTATTTATCCACGAAATATTATTATATCCACCAATCATGTGTTTTACATCATCAAAACTATAAAGTCAAACACAATGGTTCAATGACAATAATGTGTAGGCTGCAATGGCAGAGGCGACGGCGGTAGTGGCCAAATAATGGGGTGACAATAATTTCATGTTAACAATAGTGGTGATGGCGGTTATTTGGCTGGTGGAGGTGGCAACAACGTTGCAGGCTTGTAGCCATCTGATGGGGATGATGGTTTAACAACTACAATTTTACATGGTTGGCAATTTGTGATGGTGATGGCGAGATTGATCTATTTTTGAGGCAGTTCAACAGTGGTAATAGTCAATGATTTGTGCAATGACATGCAAAAGAGAAGTTTAAAGACTCCTGACATGCAAATGCTCACTCTTAAGTAGTTACAAAAATTTAGCAGTTTCCTACAAGCCTCGTTAGGAAGGCCAAAAAAGGTGAAAATGAAAAAGAATGAACTTACACTTGGTCATATTAGCATGCGACAAAACCAACATATGGCCAACAAAGTTGGAAAACATAATCACAAGCTATGCAGAAAGATGTACCAACAGTTTGAAATGGTGAATCCCAAGGTTTATAAAGATAGAAGATTCACCTATTGGGGCATAACCGTACTCAATTGAAAGACATGACCAAACAAGCCAAAGTAGGCCACCACGCATATGAAAGGGTGTATCAACAACAAAAAAGGAGATTGACTTGCTTCCTAACTTCCAAAAGTGGGATATGATAAATTCAACCTAATGAAAATTGGTGCCGACTAATCAATAGGTGTCATGTATTTATTGCAAAAAGCATAAAGCGTTGCATTAACTACATGATGTGACAAAGCAAAGATAGATTTCTAGCTAACTCTCGATGAAAAAATGCCAAAGGACAACATTTCGACTCACGGGAGAAGACTACCGTGTCATATTTCCGTTAATGGGAGACATGACATGGGACCAAAGACTGGAGGCTAATGTCGTGATGCCAAGTCTGGCGTTATAACTTTGGCCCAAGTGGAAGCAAAGCTCACTAGGCTGCAAAACTGAAACAATATTGCTGCCTGGATCTATGGATCAGATACTGTGCTGCTAAAAAAGCGGCCTCCTATGCTAGATGAAACTAAACTAAGTGGCTTCGCGCCATAAAGCACGCAATGGCATGCATCTATCCACGAGATGAAATGATGTTCAAGCACCAAGAATTCATTATTAATCCCATTTCAAACACTGAAAAAGGGGCAATAGTGCCTTGAAAAAAGTGGAAATAATGCCCAAAGGCCCAAAGGATGACGTCATTACACTAGGGCAAACTAAGGCCCTAGCTCATAGGTGTGCACAAAAAAATGTAGCAAAGGTGGAGAAATAAGCGAATCTAGCCTAGGTATCTTCTAAGAATAGCATAGTCTAGTTTTTCTATCACAATATCTAAGGCTTTTCCTATAAAGAAAAGGTTACAAGGGAGAGAAAAATCTCACCTACACAATGTTTGATGAAGTCATTCAACTTAAAAGCTCTAAGGATGACTTCTCAAGCTCCTTTGATCATGAGAAACACAACCAGTGACTAAGGAAACTTGATTATATCAAAAAAGCTCAAGGATAAGGTGTGGAGGAAAGCGCACACACCAACAAACCAAGCAGAAGAGGAGAAAGCTCACTGATCTTTAGAAGTTGAACTTGAAGAGGCCAAAAATCCAATAGAGTTGAACC
Source organism: Phalaenopsis aphrodite (assembly GCA_003013225.1). Lineage (NCBI taxonomy): Eukaryota > Viridiplantae > Streptophyta > Magnoliopsida > Asparagales > Orchidaceae > Phalaenopsis > Phalaenopsis aphrodite. The sequence continues at coordinate 6,817,837 of NEWO01000001.1, forward strand.
AACCAAAGGTCAAAATTAAAAAAATTAAACTCTCAGGGCAAGCAAGCATAACCCCATTTATAGGAAAATTAAGTTTTGTAGTGTAGTAGTATCACCGAAGTGACAAACACTCAATCGACAAAAAAAAGACATGACATTTCGAGGCCTAAACATTTTGATTTTGCACCAAGGTTTGTCATGCAGTCACTACGATATTGATGATGTGGTAGCTACCACATGAGCAATCTATCACGATAATTTTCTCATTAAGTGTTGCCACATGAGCAATTTGAGTCATTGAGCATAGCAACACTGTGGTCATGGATTTGTAGCACTGTGTTAAGGCATCACAATGTTATGGTAGGGCACCATAGTGGTGAAAAAATGTCAATGCTTGGCCCATTTGAATCTGCTAAGCTCTTGACAGTGGCACAGGGTGCCATGACGCTGCACCCAACATTATGGCCTATTTTGGTACTCTCACTCCTTTGAGCTTCTGGGCTTATGAGAGTTTAATAAAAATGATCGACCTTACATCAGGTCATTCTAGAGAACCTCGAGAGCTCTTGAAGTGGGGACAATGATGCAGACCAAAAATAACAGGCAGTTATGTGTTTGTTTTATTAAATTCAATAGTGGGGATTGCAAAAGTCCCATTAATAATTAAAATACCTAACACATCATATGCACTCATAAAGAAAATATAGATATGAGAGTACAAAAGAGGGGTGGAGTGAACGTGCAATCCCAAAGGATTGGACAACCATTGCCTCTGGTTGCATCATCGTTCACCTAACCTTTAGTGAGCACTTTTTCCCACCTCTTGTAGGCGTCTACATGCCAATCAATTGCTATCACTTGACACACTCATGCCGAATAAGAATGTAATCTAACTCTATAGATGTATTGTAACATGGGGGTGTGATGAAACTCCTCCAATCGAGCAATCCAAACACGCACACCTAAGGATCATTGGCTACTAGAGGTCACTGATGTGGAGCTATCTTTAAACATCTTGTAACTAAAATCTTGAAATCCTCTACCCTTTATTTCCTTTAGTCTAGGATGTGTCTCAACTCAATTCTACCTGCATCAATTCAACCTCAACCCGACTCCATTCAATTCATCTTAATTCAAAAATTAATTCCAATATGATTCAAATCAAATACAAGTATACTCTATTCCTATTCAAATCAGAGTCAATTCAACCCCTTTTCAATTCAGCTCAAGTTTGTAACTCAAACCAAAATTCCTAAATTCAAGCTCTGTAGTATCCCTCTGACTTTCAATTGTTGACCTCATACTTTAAGGATGAAGAAATTTTAAAACTCCAGCCAAATTTTATATTTATTTAAGTTTAACCTACTTTGACTTCAATTGACAAAACTCATAATAAAATTATCAAGTTTTAGTAAGCTCCAATGAAATTAAATGAATTAAAAAAAACTTAATTAAAAATTTTACTTTAATTAAACTTAACAAACTTAAACAAATTTTACTAAATTTTAAAAACTTGGTGATCTTAAAACAACCTTTAACGAACTTTAACAAGCCTTAGTGGACCTTTAAGTACTTTCAAACTAATCCTAATTTCAACAAAACTTTAGAAACTTTAATGATCAATTTTATAGCTAATTATAATAAATCTTAATTAAATCCAACCAATAAAAACAATCTTTAAACTTCAAAATTTTAATTAATTCTTAAGCAATTTTTATATCAACTTAAAAATAAATCTAATGATTATTAAAATTTCAAAAGACTTAAAATCGACGCATAATTGGGTTTAATCGGTCGCCCCGGTCCAATACCTCGATCTTTTGGGTTTGATCAACCACACTAGTTCGATCACCCGTTTTGGGTTAGATCAGCTGTTCTGGGCCGATCACCCACCCTTATGGGTCTGAGAGATTATCCTGGATCGATCATCCACGACCCAGTCAACCAATCACTTGCATGGTTGTATGCTTTTGCATCATATTACATGTTTATTTGCATGTGTATGAAAATTTTACTTTGACTTAATGTCTATCATATTCATTTCATGTAAAATTTATTTGTCTTGTATGTTTGTATGTGACATGTTTGGATGTCTCTTTGAGCATCTATGCTTGGGGTTTCTATTTAAGCACACACATTTTGGTGTCTCTTTGAGTGTTCATACTTTTGTCTTGCCCACATACGATGTTTTAGGCACTGGGATGGACACTGGCACACTTTGGGAGTAGTTGACTCACTTATAAGCTATGTATCTCACTCCCTGTGACACCAACTAGAGTGTCCTAGGCATTTTAGATTGTGTCAAGCACGACTCATACTTTTTAGCTATTGAACTCTTGCGAGACACAATGTGTGTCCACTTAGGAATGTGGATCTCATTTGTATGAATCTCATAACCTAGCATGCTTGGCACTTAGCATTTTTGTATGCTTACAATTTGCATGTCATATGCTTGTTATATAACATATACATGTCGTATGTTGTATGCTTAATGACAACAACTTTATATATACTTAAAAATATAAGTATTTAATACTGCTGCTAAAAGATTTAATTCCTCAGCAACTGTACCAAAACTTAATAATAGTTATAGATTCGTTAAAGATGGATGTATAAAATATTCAACAATTATAAAGTCATACTTATCAACGCAAGTATACGTATCGCTTAAGTAATATAGGGCTCTAATGAAGTCCTAGATATCAATCCCACAAGGAGTAATATTAGAACTACGAAATAAGATTTTAGAAAAATCAATACTCAATCGCAACAATGGAATTCAATTTGTTTATCTATCACTAATAGGTAATTGAAATAAATATGTAATTTTTAATAACTCTTAAATAACTAATTATACTAATGAAGTTTTTAATGTAATATTCAATATATAAGAAAACATCATTCACCTTGTCAAGAAATTATAGTGAATGGATAAAGTGAATCAGTTCAATTTGTATTGTGTCAAATAAGAACACACCTATTCTTTACCCTTTGGTCCAGGCATAAAGAACATTAACTAATCCTACGTTTGTTTACTGAATTTGCGGCTGGGCTGGGAGTATACCGGCTCTCACTTCGGAGCTCCCACGTTCCTCTCGCCTAAGGGCTAACATCTACACTTCAGCACACAAACGTTAGGGGCGAATTGGAGATTTTAGTTTGTCACTCTAAAATCTCCAATTCTACGCCCGATAATTTTATTTCCATATTTATTTGCACCTAACCTCCAAGGGCTTTGACCTCCCTGAATCTTGGATGAAATATTCACTTCAGTTGTAAAACTCAACATATTTTAACAAATTAATTGGCCAGATTGTAAATTAAGATCGAAGTGAAAAGATCATCACAATTTCATTAACATTTTCATGGCTTCACTAATTCAAATCACCATTTCACAAATCTCAAGATAAGGAGAAAGAAAGAGAAAACTACTCATATCTCATTGGAAAAACACAACAAATCTCGGAATTCATATATAAAATCAAAGTCATACAAACTACAATAATAAATAAACTTATCTCTAATTTCTCCCCAAGAAAACTCCTCGAAATTCCTCTGAATCTCTTCCTTTCTTTACAGCACACAGAATTCTCTTTGAAGCGGCAAGGAGGAAGAAATCTCTCACTTTCCCTCCACTCTTACAATCTCTCGAAGAATTCCTCACAATTTAGACTCTCTACATTTTTTTCACACTTCAATTTTTAGTCTCCCCCCTTCTATTTTTGGCCAAAGTCATCTCTTTAAAGATGTGGATGAGTTTTTCTAAGAGTTGCCTAAGCACCGCTCCAAAATTTGTCCTCATTCAATGTCTAGTTGGACATAACCGCAAAGCTTGTCGTCGGCGGCTCGAGGGCGCCGTCGGCGGGCCTTCTAAGTGAATTAATTTTGGAGTCTCGGGAAAATCTCGTCGTCGGCGCCCTAGTTCGCTCCAAATTCGCTCATTTTTGCTTTTTTTTTTGCCCCAATAACCCTGATTCATCATTCCTGCAACAAAACATCAAAAATGCATTTCTTTAAAGTGCAATATCATCAAAAATAGTAGAAAATAGGTATGCAAATCTCAACATATTTTCGTTTGGTCACTTAACATTTCTCCATCTCATATGTTTCACATTTCTCGTATGTCTGTTGCATGTTTTGCATGTTTGTGTGTATGCTCGGCAAGTGTCTCTCTGTTAAGGTGTAAATCAATTTTATAAGTATCCTTTTACTTGACACAAACTCATTAGTAGCGATGTTGCTTGTCGCATGTGCCTCGGGTTCCCCTGGCAGGTGTAATTCCTTTTCAAAGACAATCTGTTTTACAAGTATATCTCATTCATGTGTGTCATGCCACATGTATGCATCCTTGCAATCATTTCATGATGTGCGCTCACCCTTTTAGGCATATGTTGTGATTTTTTCATGCTTCGGTCAAAAAATCACAATTTTTGCTTCTTGTATGTTTCTATGCTTGGTCATTTGCCTTCAGGACTTGCTCTACTCGTTAGAAGAGCGACTCGTTTGTTGGTCTTGGTACTCAAACAAGCATTGTCGCAAGAACGCCTCAACAAACAAACATTACGATTGTGATAAGGATTCAAGGGCTCTAAAGTATGTTATAAACATCATGGACCCGCATTTTATGGTACGTTATTTTTAAGTAAGAAAATGGATATTTTTGCTACTATAAGAATTATTTGTCTTAATTTAAAATTTATGTATGTTAGACCATATATGAGGACAACTCTTTTAAATGTCACCTCACTGTTAGTGATGTGCTTTAAATCCCTTGGGTCTTTAAAAAATCTTCTCTTTAGATAGCTTTGACTTTACCCTGAGCACTTAGATACTAGTTATGACAAATTCTCATTAGATCTTATGCTAAGCTAGGATCAAGAATGCTAGTTAGTAATTTTTTGATGTCCTGACCATAGTTCTTTGCTAGATTGGTTTCTCTATCCAGGTATTATTTCCTTTTACTTTTTTGTGTTTACTTAGCACGGACTTGCGCATTAGAATTTTAGGGTGTGGTCTTCTGTAAAGGGCTCATGCCATATATATGCACACAAAGGTCAATAAAAAAGGGAATCATTTGATGATTTTCATGCTAACTTCTGCTTGCAGGTACTGCTTAGGTTCCCCACCAGGCATAGCCTGGATACGTTGGCATGTTGTAACCCGTGCTAATTTTTTTATATGGGTTGAGTCTTTCTTTCACTTTCATGTTGTACTTTTTAGAGTCATCAGAAGAGTTTTGTAGCAAAAATAAGATTTGTGCGCGACTTTCAAGGTAGACCAAGAGAAGATGCTTGTGTGTCGTATCTTAATTTTGCATTTGATATTTAAGTATAGATTTTGAACCGGGCATGTATATGCAGAGTCTAATATTTTTTTTTCTTTTTTGGTTGTCGTCGTCGACCTGCCTCTTTATTCTTTTATTTTTGTGCCTTGGCTTTTTCTTCTGTGACTGCTTAGGTGTTTTCTTTTTGGATTACTTCTTGTCTGGGTTGTTGTGATAAATATAACATTGGCTCTTTTAGGACACTTAAAATTTTAAGTTTTCTACAAAATCTTAATAATAAAAAATTCAAAATAATTAAAATTTAAGGTTAAAATATTCGAGACTTTTAAAACCAGTGCTTCCTTTTTTGGCAGACCTTCAGACCGGTTTTAAAATGGTTTGCATGACATGACTATTACCAAATCATGATTAATAGGTCATTCACACAATAGGATTGTGGTAGATAATTGCTTCATGCTGCATATACGTGAGAAAATGTCCCCATGCTTACTGGCCCAACATAAAATCCATTTAGGTGGTCGTTTAATGCGTTTAGAGTGTTATAAGGCTCCCAACCCAGATATGTGTAAGTCATTTCATTGTGAGCATTTCCAGCTTTATAGTTGATCCTCCCTTTCTCTTGCTTTCATGTGGCATCCTTGTCATTTTGGCAGATATGAGTCCCGCCACTTGGAGCTCCACCTGATAGTTATAATCAAAGCTTGAAGTTGGATAGAAATAGAATAGATCGAGAACATCTCATAAATCCTGAAGCAAAGCACCAAGAAAACCAAAAAAAGTAAAAAAAAAAAACCCCCCAAGTATAAGGCATATAATTCAAAAATATCTTATGGAAGATTGGAGAAGAAAGAGAGAGAGAGAGAGAGAGAGAGAGAGAGAGAGAGAGAGAGAGAGAGGATAAAGAAGAATAAATATCAAAGATACCTTGTGCATGATTGATCAAACTATCAAATGTGAGAGGAAGAGATGCTATTACCAGGGCAAGCTTTAGAACGAGGGTATTGGACGAAAGAGGGGCAACATGAGTATTTACCCACGTCCAAAATATAGAATGCAGGCCTAGGGCTCGACGTGAAACTAATACACACTACGTTTTATCAGCAGCGTATGAATCGAAAAAATTAAACGCCATAAAATATGATTCGATCCAATTCACTTCCATACCAGTCTCTTAAACACACAACACATTGTGATTCTTCAAATTGCTGGCAGTTTCAAACATTGCAACCAGTAAATACAAAATATAATGGCAGCTTAAATTGTCAACATATTTGTGCACTTTAAACAGTTGATATCTTTAATTAAGAAGATTTACTTACATCTCGCTGAATTTCTACACTACACCTAAACATTAATTATTACATAGATATCATCTCATCTATGCATATTTTTCACGTGATATTAGAAATTTTTGTGGTACAAATGTAAAAAGAAAATTGTTTGATGTTAGATATTCCAAAACATAAAATTTCGTAGCATGTATGTCAATGCCCCAAATTAATGTAGGCTAACTACTAAATGTCCTTTCTCTAGCCTAATAGTGGTTTAAATTATTGATACGTAGTTTAAAGTAATAGTCTCAACATAACAACTTTTAAAAGGATGGATTATTTATTGATTAGGTTGTCAATTTTCAATTATTTGCAGTGATAATAATTAAACAAATTGCTGTCATAATCCGAGGGTAATTTGTTGGGATATACATAAAGTTGATGTGATACATACATAAATCAAAGAGGAAAATGATCAACGACAAAACGAAAAATAGAACGAAAAAAATTTCACACCAAAAAAGAACACACAGATTTACGTGGTTCGACAAATTACCAACGTCCACAAAGTTGCAGAGGATTTTACTACTTGAGGAATTTACATCAGTCGATCACCTCGATTTACAAGAGGAAACTCTCACTTTGTTATTTTCTGTTATTCTCTCTCTTTTCTTCTCTCTCTACACCGAGATATACCGAAGAAACTCTACACCGAGATACACCGAACAAGATAAACTTACAAGAAAAAAAAACTAAATTTCTCTTCTGCCACAAGCCACCAAGAAGAAGTCAATGGAGAACAATTTTCTTCTTCTTCTTTCTTCTTTCTTCTTTCTTCTTCCTTCTTTCTTCCTTTGCAAAACAAGCACACTGCTTGCACTTCTCTTCCTCTATACCGAGGAAGCCCGAAGAAGAACACCAAAATCGTGACTTCAAAACCCAAGGATAGTCATTCGAAGCCTTTTATCGCGAGAAGGAAGCGGGAAACGTCGAACGAAGCGAAGCTTCGCTTCTTGCAAGAGCGGTTTCGCGATCGAGCAGGGAGGTGCGACGATCGGGCGAGAAGCTTCGTGAAACAAGGGGCAGGAGCGGAATCGTGGTCGCGACATAACAGGAGTGGTCGCGACATAGCAGGAGCGGGAGTCGGGTTGGCGGACCGAGCTCCATACTTAACATATTTTTTGCTAACATAATGTGTTGTCCTTCCCACGCAACAGTTCCAAAACTGCTATTGAAGTCCTTG
>NEWO01000001.1:6831563-6877581 GCA_003013225.1 Phalaenopsis aphrodite
TGTGTGTGTAAAAATGCAGTATCATATCATCTTCACTATGCATAAAAAGATGTATTAAACTTTTTAAAAGTTAATAGTAATGATGTTTTTATGTGATATGAATTAGGAGTGTCAAATCAGATTTATGGGTTGGATTCGGATCTAACCCAAATTGACCTGACTTGCAATTATTGACCCAAACTTGACACGAATATTAAAAAGGTTAGAAAGTCTAGCCAGAACCTGACCCGTCTTCAACACGGATCCAAATCCAATCCATATAATACATTTTAAATAAGACATAAAGGCTATTAAAGACAATTTTAGGTTAAATTCAGGTCCATCTCAGGTCAATTTCAAGTTGGCAGGTCGATTTCAGGCAGTTTTATGTTGGAGGGCATTTTTAATTCATTTTCGGGTTAATGGGTCAACCCAAACCCAACCCAAAAAAACTAAATGTCCTTGCATTCCTACCCGAACCTAACCCAAGCTCGTTTTGTCAATCAAATCATGATGTTTTAGTCGAGTTTAGACCAAATTGGTGTGTCAAGTCAATTTTTGACAGCCCTAATATGATAGATTTGAGTGTGATAGAAGTAAAAAATAAAAGTTTAAATGTTAGATATGTAAATATATAAAAATTAAGTTATAAAAAAATGCCTTTAGGTATTACCAAAGCTTAAGTTAACTCTAATTCAAAATTTGTAGCGAAATTAAGCATGATTATAGATGACTTGATTCATCTCCATTTGAGTGATTACTCATTAAATTGATTCAAATCTACACAATTTTAATGCATTTAAATATTTAATTTCTACTTATCTGTCATTTTGTCACAATCGTATATAAATACATGCATGTAAAGTTCATATTTGTTTTTAAAAAAATTATATAGTAATTATTTTGATGTGATGTTAAGAAGTTAGTTATATAAGTAAAAATCATATTATAGGTGTTATAAATATAAATATTTGAGAATTAAGTTGTTGGATTTTCTATCTTAAGAGAAGCTTGCTAGTCCTATGAAGATATAAGTATTCATGCATAAAAATGTTTGGTAGGGATAATGAATTATTCATATGATTAGCATAAATATCATATCTTCAAAAATTCAAGGATGATAAAGCCAACCTTCAAAAAATATTAGAAGGGTACGAAGATATTAATTACACAAACTTATAGTTAAATTGTATATATCATTGCATTGATGGAAACATGCTAAAATTAATATAAGTTTTACTATTTTTGTGCCCATGAATCAATTGAGTTGCTGGAGACAACTAGATAGCCTTCATTATGGGCCAAGCTTTACTTTTCCATACTAAGCCAAGCTTTGCTTTCGAAGACATGGACATTCTTATACAAAAATTGTAGATTATCAACACCATTTTATGCAAAACTAAATTGGATCCACAAATGTTTCAAAAAACTTTTAAATCAATTCAACTATGAGATTATAATTTGTCAATATTTTCTAACTCATTGTTTTTAATGTTTTAAAATATTATTATATTCATTATTAAGGGAATTGTTGATGACGACTATTGTTGGACAACTCTAAGATATATCCTATCACCCTCAATTAGGTCATTAAGATTAGACTTGGCCCATGTGGGCTTATCCATTCAGAGCTGTCAAAAAAGCTCGTTGTTCGTGAACAACAAAAATATGTAAGTTGAGGTGAGCACGAACCAGCCATTCACGAGCAATTTCAAACAAGAGTGAATTTTGAACAAAATTATTTTTGAATGAGCAGAACACGAGCTAACCCTGAGCTCTCTCAAACTTGGCTCGTTGAATACCCTATATCCATCTAATAGATAATAGAAATCAGTATGTCGCCTTCTTATGAAAGAGAGGGCAAAATCATAGGCATCTTATGCCAATACCCGAGTTTTCAAAATATTATAAGAAATTGGTTAAAATGCCCCCCTCTCAAATTTTATAAATATGATTTGAGTGTACGTATTATGAATAATTAAAATAAACCAAATATTAAGAAATTTTCAAATCATAAATAATTTTGGAACAGTAAATATTAATTGGATCACCAACTGAAACATTCTTAGTGGTTTTAGATCCATCAAAGCCCAATATTTTAAAGTTGCACGAATCCGCATCCTTCAAATGATGGACTTGTTTAGCCATCTCTACTATCCTGGTGAGCTTCGGTCAGTATGCCTCCATCCCTCCCATTTCCTCCCCTCCTTTCAACATAAGAGTTTTGTGCTATATAAATATGATAAATATAATATGAAGTATGTTTCTAAGGCTAATGTCACAGACGAATAGTCCCACATCGGCTAGGTGTAGGGCCGAAAAACAGTATTTAAGTCCTGGGCTGCCCACCTCTCTTAAGGGCTCTTTTGGGAAGTGACAAGTGGTATCAGAGCAGATTACTGCCTGTCAGGTGTATGGACTCTCCATGGTCCAGTGGGACCCTCGATGGAGCCGATCCGTAACGAGGGTGTCACGTGATTGGGTGGAGGAGAATGCCACGGACAAATAGTCCCACATCGGCTAGGTGTAGGGCCGACAAGCAATATTTAAGTCTTGGAATGCCCACCATCTTGTCTTGAGTCAAATTAATGCATTATTATAATCTCTCTCCCTCCCTCTACCTCTCACTCTAATTGAATGCGAAGAAGATCATCCCCTTGAAGCATTGAAGGTGTTGCTTCTCTTTGGCATCAAACTACTGCTCAACAATTGCTCCCTCTTGTGGTGATCTGAGTGACAAATATCTAGAATGTCTCTTTGGAAAAAAACAAGCTTTGGTTGGTCCACTAGCCAAAGGCTTCTCCTCCTTGCTCATCAAGTCATTGAAATGAGAGGTACGCCCTTGATAACAACCATCAATTTCACCTCGAAAAACATTTATGAATAACTTAAAAGTTGATTAAATAACCTAATTTTTGTATTGGCACCCTCTCATCAATACATCACTCATTTAGCCTCCAATTATACATAACCTAATTAGATTTTGCCCAATTAGAATTGTTAAATAAAAACTTCCTTAAGCTTTTGTTGCTTCTATAGGCCTCAAATTCATGAGACATTTATGACTTGGATTGCACTCTTGAGGGGATGAATCGTTTAACACAAAAATGGTAGCTTATCAATAAATTTTTTAGCAACGCTAGTTACTACTTTCACATTTCTAAATTGATTGCATACTTGATAAGGCTATGATACACATATACATATATATATATATATATATATATATATATATATATATATATATATATATATATATATATATATATATATATATATATATATATATATATATATATAGGTATCGTCAAGCACTTTTTATTACTGAATTAAAAAACTTACACGGCTATAAAATGTTGCAGACACTGGAAGGCTTCTTCTACTAAACTCTTTATAATTTTAGATTACTAAAAACTTGTACACATTTACAGATTAAAAAGCCATTTTTATAATCGATGGCAGAACTCAGAAGTTATTCAATCTAACATACTAATGGATAACACAACCGGAAAGTAAACCTTAAACAGTAATCCACCATAATTAGTGGAGAAAAAGAGACACAAAGAGAGCAATAAGTGGAGAGTGGCTGCAACTACGTTGTTATTATTGGAGGGTGTAATAAGTGAAAAGAGGAATCTTCAGCCAGCTGGTTGTCAATAGGTTCCACCATCACTGGATCATGGTAATTGATCTATTGCGCTAAGGGCAATTGTTTGGAGAAGCGCATTATCGACCCAATCTTTAGAGTCTCCCATAGACTTATCATCATCACTTTTCTGAACTAATGGTGTCTGAAAAATCTTCATAAACATCCTATCATAGCTTTCAATATTTTTTTTTTCTTTATTCAATCAATGGATTCATGAGGATATTTTGAACCCTTCAAATCTTTCAAAAAATTAAGTTTTCACATATTGGAAATCAGAATATTGATGGCTACATATTTTTGCATAATATCATTAATCCGTTTAAGCTTATCTTCCTAATTAATCTGATGCCACCACTTTTTTAGAAATTTTCTTTGTAGACATCGAATATTAAATTGAACTTTTCTTGAACAAATTCACCGGGACCATATCCAAGGGATTTAACAGTTAATAAAGAAGTAGGTTAACGTCTGACATTCTGTCAAAACTTCATTTTTTAGAGTTTTTAATTTTGTTTAAAATTCTACGCAAAAATCATACTTGCCTTCAATTTTATTAGACACAACATCTAGTTCTGCACCAAATTAATTCCACCATTTGTAAAACCATGCTATAATATCTTTATTTAAAATTTGTTGATTCAAAATAAACATCCAATTATATTTTGTCTTGAAGTTGGCAGGATAGAATGCTTTCATCATAGCAATAACATAATTCTAATAACTTATTGAAATGCAAGGTTGTAGATTAGAGGAAAGATAAACCATTTGATCTTTTCTTCATCACTAGAGGATAGAATGCTTTCATCATGGTGATGAATAATTTTTGTATAACACATTTGTTATCCAATATATCTTGTTTAGCTCCATTCAAGCTACGACGTATGTCAACACACTTTAATTGGATTAATATTTTTTCATAAACCTCACAACTGATGTGTGATTGATTGGGGAGTATAGTTCTTCCCTTATATCATTCAGCTAGAAATTATGTAGTCGTAATGTGGCTATCTTCTAAATTGATTTCCAAACTATTTTGTTTTACCTTCTTGGTAATATAAAAAGTTTCAGTAGTGGAAGAAGTTATAGCTTTTTGCTTCTTTCATGGATTTTTTCTCTATGGGAGTAGCAGTAAAAGGTTCTACTACTTCATATTTTGGTGAAATACCATAAAAATATTCATGGAGGTCAGTCTGACCCTTAGGAATTAAATTGTTGCTTTAATCTCTGCAACTCTTAATCCTCTACCTGCTCTCCCCCCTTAAAGAGGGGACACAAGATCTAGGGGGCTACATTGGATCTTTTCCCTTTGTACTCATCCAATCCTATTGATTCCTGTAAAAATTCTCGAGTTAGAAAGTCAGGTAATGAATTGGACTCAACAAGAATAAATCCAATATCAAAATCAAAAATAGATAACTAAGGTTGCCAATAAGCTGATATTTTTTTAGATGCTAAATTTATAACATCCATTTGAATAATGTGTTTTACTGCAGAGCAGTCAATACATAATTAATTTTTTTTATCAAGAAAGATGTCTTGGAATTTAGATAATTATTTTAATATGGAAAGCATTTCTTTCTTAATGATAGAAAACTTGGTTTGTTGGATATTATATCGCCCCAAAGTAAATCAAACCAACATTTGCTTTCAAAGAATTGATTTGTTCTAAGATATCTTCTTATCCTATATTAGAAGCATCTGTTTCAAAAATTTTAAAACTAGTGTAATTTGCCAAAATTAGGCTAGAAGATTTTCTACGCTTTGTTTAATGAACCTAGTAGCTTTAGCATGGACATCGATCCATATATGAGGGTTTTTCCTTAAACAATCATATAAGGGGCTACATCTTAGCCAGGATTTGATAAAAAAACAGAAACATGATTTAGCGCTCCGAAAAATCTTTGTACTTGTTTATATCTTGAATTATATCAGGAAATTTGTTAGCAAACTCAATACTTATGTTTATAGGAATAATAGAAGTATTTGTGATATTATGTCTAAGGAATCTAATATTTTCTTGGAATAATTTCATTTTAGTTGTGATACAACTAATAAATTTTTTATGAATTATGTACTTAAAAGTATTTAAATGTTTAAGATGTCCATCCATATTTTGAGAGAAGATTAAAACATTATATATGCAAACTAAAATATAGTTTAGATATTGATTAAAAATATCATTCATGTATTTTGAAATTCAAAAAGGGCATTTTTAAGCCCAAATGTCATTGCATTCCATTCGTAATGTCTGAATGGCTTAGTGAAAGCCATCTTATAATGATCTTCTTCCTTAATTTTTATTTGCTAATATCCCGACTTTAAATCAATTTTAGAGAAGATTTTAGCTTCAACTAATCCATTGAGAAAATGCGTCCTCTTAGGGATTAGATATCTAATCCATTTTAAAACCTAATTTAATGGTTTATAGTTGATAACTAATTGAGATTTTTCTGATTCTTTTCCAACAACATTTATGACATAAAATTTCGTACAACTCTAGGAAGAGTATGAGTTTTGAATTAATTTTTTTTTGAAGAGATCATTGATCTTTAATTTACATAATTGAAAGCATTCTTTATTCATTTGACAAGGTCAGACAATTGTCAAAATATGTCTTTCATCAAAAGTATCTTCATATGATAAGTATACACAATGTATTTTGTGATTCCAAAATGATATTGGATTATCACCTAATATCTTATTTTGAAAATCAATAAGTATTTTCTTGATTTTATGTTGAACCATTTGTTCTTGTAATTTATTTGAAACAGATTTAATTTATATTTATTCTTTTAGATAATTTAATTGAATTCTTTTGTTTTTAATTTTATTTATTTCGTTTAATATAATTTCCTTAGAATATAATATGAATTGAAATGAAAATAGTTTATTATAAACAAGAGAATCTATGCATTTTTCGTCTATTTTTGTTATAGGCATAATTTTTATCAAAAATGGAGTTCCTCAAATAATGTATTGGGTAAGATTTTTAACAGGTGAAAAAGGAATTGGTATGCAGATATCATTTTTACATATTGCTACATAAATTAAAATTTCTTTTTATTTTATTTTATTTTATTGTTCATTTCCCTAGAACTAATGGTATCAGAGCCATGTAGGATTAAAGTAAAGTAAGGAACTCTTATATATGAATTATATAACACTCTGAGTAGAGGTGGTGATGATGTTTCTAATAACAACAAACTCTGGTTAGATCTTTAATGGATCTTATAAATTCTCGAGTGATTATTATGTGACATAATACAGTGACCCTTTTTATTGTTATGTTTTATGACAAGCAAACATCTTCAGAGATGTAACATTTATTTTGAATTTTGTTGAGTCTACATGGTCGTAAGTCACTCTTTGTGTTTAAGGGTCATAAGACCTTGCATTACACTTCACCTAAATTCAAATTATTCTTATGCTTATGGTTGCTTGTTTAACTATCTGTTTTACAGCGTAACCTTAAATGGCTGCTACTCAAAATATTATTTATGTCCAGCTATAAGAGCCCCTTATGATTACAAATATGGCATCAAGATCTAGCAATCAAGCTTGCTCTTCTAGTTTAAATTATGTTCTAAATAGAATGTTCTCAATGAGAAATCAGCATATAAAAAGTGTGAAGATCATAGAATACCCACTCAATGAAGTGGATTTAAATACTTGGACGATTCTCTAAGTCGATAAGACTTACATATATAAAATAAGTACCTTTGATTTCAAAGGTAATAGCTCAATTAAAATAGTTGAACAGTCTATTTTTATATATGAAAATGAAAAAACAATCTACCTTATAAATCAAGATGATTTGCCGAAATATATGCAATATTAGAAGCATATTCATATTGGATTAATTCAAAAAAAATTTAAACCTTTAACACTTAAAGAATTAAATATATCTATTCTTGCTTGTTTAAGAGGCGACATATGCCTAAATTGGGAATAATCCTCTATCGGAGTTATTGATATCAATCTACGACATGGACTGATTTATTTTAATACATTTCAAAACTTTAGTTTATTATTAAAGAGGTAAATGTTTTTGAAGTCATTAAGCTTCATATTCAATTAAGTGGGTATGAATTTTCACCTCGAACAGGGACAATAGCTTTGGTTTATAATGTCTATTTTAAGGTAATGAACACCTTATGTCTTAAAGATAGGAAAACTGTTCAACCTATAAAAATAATAATAATAATAATAACTGAAATAAATTTGTTAGCATCAAACATTACTACAAATAGAATAATTAGATGGAATGAAATTTTATTCCCAAAATAATTGTCATGAATTGTGACAGTTCCTCTGATGCCTATAGTTACATGATTTTGACCAAATAATTCAAACCTCTGAAGGAGATGTAGAGGTTATATTTAATCATAAGAGATTCATTAGGATTAGTCAACCTTCCACCATTAATTCTTTAATAGAAGATATTTTGGTAGAGAGTTTGATAGAAAATACAAATGCGGTTCCAATGAACAATAATTAGATATTACATCCCGTGAGAGAAAATTATTCTCCCACACATTCTGAAATAAATTTTAGTTTTGGTTGAATTATTAGGAAATAGAAAGTAAAAGCAGAGAAATCCTCTTAGCGATTTATGGTATATGAGTCATACCAAACAAATCTCCACCTTGGCGAATATGCAGCCTCTTAGGAGAAGTACATACACCCAACAAATCTTCACATTGGCGAATATCTAGCCCCTTCAGAGAAAATACATCATGAAGTTCCTTATGCACCAGAGTGTGTTGGGCCACCACGCTTCTGCTGCGCCCTCGCTCCCCCCAACCAACTAAATTCCAAGAGACACTGTTCTTCAATTCCAAGAGACATCTCTTCATTCCAAGAGACTCCAAATTCTGGTATTATAAGTCATACCTAACAAATCTCCACCTTGGAGAATATTCAGCTCCTTATGAGAAATACAAATGTCTGACAAATCTCCACCTTGACGAATATTCAGCCCCTTATGAGAAATACATATGTCTGACAAATATTCACCGTGACGAATATTCAGTCCCTTAGGAGAAAACTACATCATGGAGTTTCTTATGCACCAGAGTGGGTTGAGCCACAAATCCTTTTAAATAATCTCTTAATGAAGATTACTTAATATTCAGCCCCTTAGGAGAAATACATGTCTGACAAATCTCCACCTTGACGAATATTCAATCCCTTAGGAGAAAACTACATCATGGAGTTTATTATGCACCAGAGTGGGTTGAGTCACAAATCCTTTTAAATAATCTCTTAATTAAGATTCCTTAATTAAGTTTCCCTTAATTAAATTTCCAAGAAAATGGAATTTATCTTAATTAAGTTTCCAAGAAAAAGAATTTTCTCTTTATTAAATTTTTCAAGAAATCCTTTTTCTTAACTTCTAAGAAGAGCCCCCTTTCCTTCCAAAAAACCTTCATCTTCCAAAAAAGCTCCACCTTAATTAAGTCTTAATTGAGTCTGCAACAAACAGAATCAATCTTCCGCAATTCCTTCTATTTCCTGCAAGAAATTCGTGGCTAACAGAGGAAACAAATTCCGGATCTCCCTCCCTCTCCCTCCTCCTACAATAGAAAATTGAAAATAGCTTTAATTTCGGAAATCACCTCCAATGATAATTGGGATTCCTCCAATTTTTCCTATTAGTTTTTTCTTCCCGCAGCCGCCTCTTCTCGCAGCCTCTAAAGGAAATCGATCTTTCCAATTATGCCCGACTCCAAAAAAGGAATCTCTCGCCTAAATTGCTGAATCCTTGACATCCTACGTAAATCGCAGAATCCTCTTGGATCGGAAACTCGCAGATTCGGTGCGTCCCTGAATGTCGTCTGAGGACTCGAATTCGCGTAACAGGCGAACCTCCTTCTCTGAATCTTGCCCGATCGCGGATGATCCCCTTCGTCGAAACTGTCGCAATTCGCAAATCACTCTGCTCGAATGCTCTTCCTCCAGCCTCCTGCGGGAACAGTGCGATCGCGAACCCTCGCGACTCCTGCCTTCGGTCTCCGTACCGCGCCACAAACCACGCGAATCCTGGCCTCTGTCCCAATTCGAACTGCCGGCGTCGAAGTCACCAAAATTCACCGAACTACTCTGCCCTAGTTGTCAAATCTCCTTTGCCAAAATCTTCTTTATTCCTGTGCTGCCCAAATTTTTGTTCTCTGCCCTAGAACCTCATTCTGATACCACTTGTTATGAAATTAGGGTGAAGAAAAGTAGGAATCGCACAAATCCAAAAGAACACACAGAGATTTACGAGGTTCGGCAAAGATTCTTATATCCTCGAGAGCAGAACTGTGGCTTTCTTTTCAATATTCAGAAAATAGTACAAAATACAAGATTCAGAATCTCAGAAACTCAGAGACTCACCTAGGGTTACATACATGACATATATATAACCATGTAGTACAATATGTAATTACTTAAATTACCCCCGTACTAAACCGAGGGATGTTGCTCTTTGCTCCCGCACCAACGCACATAATGAAACTCCCCGATTGGACAGATCCTTCCGCTCCACTCTGCTCGCGGGCTCCGCTCTGCTCCAGCATCTGTCTCATTTATGTTATATAAGTCATACCTAACAAATCTCCACATTGGCGAATATTCAGCCCCTTAAGAGAAATGCATATACCCAACAAATCTCCTCCTTGGTGAATATTCAGACCCTTAGGAGAAATACATGTGTCTAACAAATCTCCACCTTGGCGAATATTCAGCCCCTTAGGAGAAAATACATCATAGAGTTGTTTATGCACCAGTGTGGGTTGGGTCACCACGCTTCCGCTGCGCCCTCGCTCCCCCTAACCTACTAAATTCCAAGAGACATCTCTTTATTCCAAAAGACTTCAAATTTTGCTATTATGAGTCATACTTAACAATTAAGAGCCTTGAAAATTTTACATGAAATAAACCTAACAATGTCTTGAAATTTGGTAATGTTGAAGTTTTGAAGAGAGAGGCTTATAACTTTTTCTAAACATGAATTTTCGCTTTATGCGAGGACAGCATCCTCATCATTTTCAGAAAAAAAATATTAATGTCCAGACGTAGTTTGTGTTTGGATTGTGGACGTAATATTTTATCTTTTTAAGAGGAATAAATATTAAGTAGGTAGACGTTCATATGGTTCTCCACATGTAAATATATATTTTTTTATTTATTTAAGAGACCTCTAAATCTTATAAATTCTGGAATAATCTTCAGCCCAATTTTATGAATGTTCATCCTAACCACATTTAAAAGTTTTGGAAGGCTGTTAATCGAGAGTAGCTTCGTTTTGTAGCCATTAAAGACGAGTAATTTTTATTTCATCAGATATATTTTAACTTTATATGAGCCGATATTGAATAGTTAATGGGGTGATTTTTATATATGAGAAACCTTCAAAACATGGGTACATTTGAAATAAGGCTATTGATAGGGTTTTCCTTTTCATTAAAGAGGTGGAGCACATTGCAACTTTCATTGAGTCATGGTTTCCCTATGCTATTGGTGATGATTCTTTTCTTTTTCTCTTTAATGACCTTCTAATTGTCTTTGTAAATTCAATATTCTTATTGGTCGATGTTAAAGTCGTCGCGCTTAACAGAAACAATTATTTTCAGTTCCATTTATAAATGAGCTAAACAAAAACAGGCATGTGCTTGATGGTATTTGGCTCGTTTTGACTCAAATTATTTAAATAATTAAAAAATATTATCTCTTACAATCTTTCTATACAATTTTGTATGTTTTATTCAAAAGTGTTAAATTTTGACATTTTCCAAATCCTTCAAGCTAAATATGATTCGAAGACACTACAACAAACAAACAAATGTGAATCGAGTTAAGTATAATATTCACGGGTCATTTCGAACACGAATTAGTTTCAAACAAAGAAAAGTTCGAACAACATGGATAAACACTCCCTTCGCTTAAGCTCGGCTCATTAACACCTTTAATGTTGATGACCTGTTTTTCTACTTTTTTTTTTCTTAGTAATAGAATATCTATATTTGAGCGCATGAAAATATAGAATTTTATGAAATAAATAAATATTTTCTACTGAAAAAGTCAAGCAAGCCATATCAACTGGCCTAAATATGTTTTATTAAATTTTTTTTTCTTCAACATTTTAACTACTATTGCATGGCTTGTTTGCAAAGTATAAGAACATGTGACAAATTCAAATAGCATCCCAAATTCTAAGGGCCATCTTCTTTCTAAGAGTCGTAAACCATTACTTCATATATGTTATATAGAATTAAATGCACATGTCCTGTGTAATTCTTCAAATTCATTTCATATTACAGAGCCTACTAAAAAAGATTGAGTAGTTTGTTGAGGTGGAGCCCGGCTTCAAAAACAAAATAAAACAAAAAAAAATCCCACTTTGCCTATTCCCGCCTCCCTCTTTCACGTAACGACGCCTGCCCCACCTCCTTCACGCTTCCCCCCGCTGATTAGAGTAGCGAAAGCTCCCACCTCTTTAGTTCCTTCGCCGGTGTGGCTTACTGAGGAGATATAGAGACGAAAAGAGAGAAAGAGCAGAAGAACTCTACGCTATCTTTTGTGTTGTCTTCAGCATGAAGCATACAAGAAGAAGGAAATATATCGACTTTGTAATTCCTTGAAGTTAAGATAAGTGTTTCTTGTAAATCGAAGTATTGTTGTATAAAATCCTCGAGTAATATAATCCTCTGCAACTCCGTAGACGTAGGCAATTAGTCAAACCTCGTAAATCTATGTGTTCCGTCGTTTCTCTGTTTTCTAGTTTCGCAAATTTTCTCGTTCTATTTTTTTCGTTTCATCGTCTATCGTTCTATTTTCTATATATATATCAGTATATCACAACATAGTTCACTGAAGAAAATCATCAAGGGAACAATGCATTCGTTGTACATAAGTATGTTATCAACTAAACATTATTGGTGATATTAGATGATTAGGTCAACATATGTAAGTATAGTTCATGGTAGTTTATAAGTTGAGGTTGATTGACTGATGGTAGTTAAAAGGTCATAACTTGGCTACGATAGTCGAGATACCTTAATCAGATTATAGTGGTTTGGAGATGTTAATCATGTGATTGACAATAGGTGATCAAGGGTTTATAATGATGATGAAAATATCAAAATTAGGAGACGATAGTCGAGCCATTATTAACAGGTGCATTCGGTTAGGAGGAAATAAACAACAACAATAAAGATGGCCAAAGATGAGTGAGTTTTCAACGGATGATGGTGGTTGGGAGATTCTAGTTAGGTGACCGTAGTCATTCAATGGCAATTTGATGGTGGTGATAGTCAGATAAAAATGGTTAATTGACAACAATCTAATAGTGGTGGCCATGAGAAAATTGTTTGATCTTCATTGTGAGATAATTATGGTGATTTGACGATGGCAGCTAAGATCGAGCATTTACCTCAAAGATTGTTAA
Source organism: Phalaenopsis aphrodite (assembly GCA_003013225.1). Classification (NCBI taxonomy): domain Eukaryota; kingdom Viridiplantae; phylum Streptophyta; class Magnoliopsida; order Asparagales; family Orchidaceae; genus Phalaenopsis; species Phalaenopsis aphrodite. The sequence continues at coordinate 6,844,622 of NEWO01000001.1, forward strand.
TTGCCTAAAAAATTACTTGAAGGCTCAAAAAAAAAAAAGGGTGAGTAAACGAGCGAAACTACAACTCAAAACCATGTATAAATTTTTTTCGAGTCGATTAGTCATATACAAATCAACTCTAAGTGGCTTTAGATCAGGTCAATTTTTTAATTTATTTATATAAATTATATAGATAATTGAATGTAAATAAAATTTTAGATTTCACAAGTGAAAAGATTTCTAAGTTTTTTTTTTTTTTAATTTATTTGTATTCATTCATTTAAGCTAGCTCAATTAAAACTGTCATTCATTTAAGCTAGCTCAATTAAAACTGTCATTCATTTTGACTCTTGAGCTGGAATTGGTCCAAATAACTAAATTTGAGCCACCGCATTTCGATGTTGAGTAGGATCGAGCTCAATTCAATTTTAAGAAAAACTAGCTTGAAATTTATCACAATGAGCCACATGTTGATTTGTAGTTTGGATTTCAATCATTCGGGTCGATATCAAGTCGACCCAACCTCAGCTCAAAAATAAATATTTCACAACCCTATTAACAACCGGAAAACGACAGTAGTATGACAAGAGTTGCCAAATAGTGGCAGTCTGAAGTTGGTGAGTGGGCAATGACGATTTAATGGTGGAGGTCAAATAATGGAGGTTAAGTGGCAATAATTAGTGGTGACAACCTAATGGTGGTGGGCTGATAGTGAAGTTCGTTTAACTTAACCCAATTTTAAAGCGATTAGTTCGTTGCGGTGGTTTGATAGCAATGAACTAATAGAGGCAATTTAACAATGACAATCTAGTGGCAATAGTGAATAGATCGAGCTGTAAACTTCTCCAGACTGATGATTTCTCTATTCTACTTATTCGTCCCTCTCAGGAATAAAGAATTATTTATAAATTTTTGAAGTGATATTATGATTATTTTTATCAAAATCTCAAAATACTATATTAGACGACCCCAAATCATCCTCTTTGAAAGTACGTTTTTTTTCTTTTTTAATTATGAGTGCCTTAATAATGTCACTATTTAACATTCTTAGGTTCTTTAAATTTTTATCGTTAATACACTTGATTTAACTATATGAAGGGATCATTTAGAGATCATTTGACCATGCATCTTTTATCCCAAAGTTTTTAGCTACGTAATTTGCTTTATGTTTGTGCCATGGAGTCGGATTAGATGGTTCATGAGACTGAATTTGACTATTAATTTGCAAAAATTAACATTCAGACGATCTTAAATGTCTTCAAAAAAATTTTATTTAAAATTTTTTATCGGGATAGGTGTCTGATTAAATAGATTATGACGTAATATATCGAAATGTATTTAATATCTTTTTTTTTAATCTAAAAGAAAGACAGGAAATTGGGTTATGTAAGGCTTTTCAACACAAATGGGCTATCAGGCCGTAGAGAACTCAAGTACTTAAGGAGGCATAGGTCTTGTTGGCATTTTCTTATCCCAAATTCAAGGCCCAAACAAAATAAGTTTTCTATTTTAATTTCGGTCTATTCTTGCAAGATCTAATTTTGATCATTTCAGTGTTATATTTTCAGTTTTATAAATTCATAAATAAAAAGATTAAGAGAATAATAAAAAAATAATTTTATTTTTTTTTATTTTTTATGTCTAGCCCTCATTTCTCTAATGTTAAATCCATGATAAATAGATAAAAACAATCAACCGGTTAGATCAATAGATTATTTGTGTTAAAAGGTCACCATAAATAGCGAGTTCATGTATTAGCACATTGGGCTTCAGTTTTGATTTAAGAAAAATTTTTGAAATTAGAAACATAGCATCATTTTTTACTTTCTTTTCAACTTTTAATAATTTACACCAAGCAAAAAAGGATTGGTGAATAATCTTCCAATAAATAGGTGCTTGAGTGTACTATGATGAGCAAAAAGGTTTGTAATATGGAATTGATGTCAACTATGAATGCCCCCTTAACTTGTTGATTTAGAGTTTAGGTTGTCCATCAAGAGGTCTTCAACAGGCCAATCATCAAATCAGAAACTAAGGTTACCTTCCCCCAACTCCCAGCAGACAAAGCCTTCAACAGCCTCCCTATGAGATACCATTTACTTCCTAATAGATGAATCAATAAGTTGATTATTATAAGCCAAAAGATGAGATGAGGCACAATATTTTTTTTCTACGTGAAATTAGCTCAAAGAGATGTCTTGTCTCTAAACTTTATCTAAAGCTTCTCATAGCTGATGTACATGGATTCCTCTATGAATCTAAAAACCATCTTCATTTACAAGGTTACTGATTTTTTTCTACTTAACACAATAAATCTGAAAGGAAAACCAACTCCACAAAAAAAAAAAATGTTAAACATTCTTCCCAACTTTCAAATAATAGATTTAGGCATTTTGAACACTTGCAAGGAATAAAGAGGAATAGTAGATGAGACACTTTTGAGCATTAGCCTAGCACCATGAGAAAACAAAACTATTTTCCTAAGAGGACAGCCTAGCAAAAATATTGTGTATGAAATCCTCAAAGAGGCCGCATTTTATCTTACCCTTGTTGATTTGAACCCCAAGGTAAGATATGGGCAAAGTCCTTTTGGAGAAACCAGTAAAGTCAGCAATCCATTGTCCCTTAGCAATAGGCACGAATTTGCTTACATAAAAGGCATCTTTATTTTGTTGAATTCCATCCCGAAACCTAGTCAAAGTGAGAAGAAAAATCAGAAAACTTTCTGAAAAAAGCTTTTGTAGCATTAGCAAAAAATCCTTAGATCATCATCATATCAGAAACTAGCAATCATTGGACTTCCCCTACTGTTAAAGAGAAAATGCTGGCTAGTGGAAAAAAGATCTTGAGGGCCTATAGAAAGATAATCAAAGTTCAAAATAAAAAGATAGGGAGATAGAGGATCACCTTATCTGATGCCTCTAGTTGCCTTAAAGTAGCAGTTCAATTCACCATTGATTATAATAGAATAATAATTTTTATCCATAGTTTGCTTAACCAAAGAGCAAAATTTTATATTAAAACTCATAACTGTTATAACTTGCATTGTGAAATTCCATGAAATACTATCATAAGCATTTTTTATATCCATTTTAACAATCATATTCCCACCTCTGCAAGCTTTATCCAAGTCCAGGGCTAACTCTTGAGTGATTAGGATGTTGTAAGATATGGATCTGCCCTTAATAGAAGCAGCTTGGTAGAGCTTGACTACCCTTTCCAAGTGAAGTTAAAGCCTTACCAAAAGAATCTTACTAACCACTTTGGCCACAGTAGTAGAAAGGTTAATTTCCCTGAATTCAGACCAATGAGTAATAGAATACCCCTTAATTATTAAGGAAATGAGAGAAGTTTATGAATATCTAAGAAATTCTTGACCAAAAAAGAAGGCTTGTATGTCAGCAATAAGATCATCTTTGATATATAATTAAGTCATCATAGCTGTCGAGGTGACAAAATAAAACTTTATTAAATTAAAATATTACAGATCATTACCGATATTTCAACTCTAATGAATGAAAGAATAAATAATAAATAAAGGTAAGAACAAAAAACCCCCACACAGTCTTGAGACGATCTCAGTAGGAAGATAACCCAACCAAATGAATCTCTATGGCATGAACTCTCCTTTAGGCTTGAACTGGATCAGACAACTAGACTCAGTGTAAACTCATGTTCCCTACTCTCTTTATACATCAACACATAAACTTTTAATTTTGACCTCTCAATCAAGATGTAACACTGCTCCACTTAATTAAAACCAAGGCAGATGTAGAAACAAATAGAGGTAGTGATAGAATCCAAACCTCTTTAAAAGAAGGGAGAAGTGCTGCTACATCATTGTTTCCCTCGGTCACATGCTTCATACCACTAGTGCATCCAATATCCATTGTCATAAGGCCATATGTCTCTGGAAGTCTCCATGTTAGTTGCTTCATTAATTATTTAATCATTTAATGCACTTAATTCTCTCATTCTATGTGCAAGACAACTTCCTTATAAGAGATGATAAATTCAGAAAACTAAAATGCATAACTGAAAGCATGTTGTGCCAAATCAACAAAAATAGAGACTCAAATAAATGGGAGTTTATCCAAGCCCAAGCCTACTAAAGGGACTTACCCAAATAGAGATGACAAAGGTGATCAACCTATCTCAACTAGGCTCTAGGATCACTGGTTGAACAATATCAGTAAACTAAATGATCTAATGTGGATGCCCGAATGTGAATAGCCAGTTGTAGAGTGCTGGGTATAGAAGGGTCGAGTGCAAATACGAAATAAGCAAATGTAAGAATTTGGCTTTTTTTTTATTTGCTCAATATTCAATTTAATTTGGAGATGAAATCTACATGATGATTTAGCCCTTAATGATTACGTACCAGGAAAATAATTAGATGGTTGTAAAAGGCCTAGACACAATCATAAATCATTCCCTATATAAGGAAGGGATTAAATATAAAATGGAATTAGAGCTCACATTCACATTTTTCTTGGGTCATGCAAGTTGAGGCTCAACTATTCTTTCTTTCCACTTTCTCTCTCCCGCTTCCACACTCTTTTCGATAGTTGTGATTCACGGACTAAATGTTATTCAGCACTTCAAATTTTCTTGAAAATCTTTATTTATGAAGATTTATGTTATGCTACATAAAGATCATTTTTTATTTTATTCAAATAACTAAACTTTAGATTTGTTTGGGTTTATATACTACAATCCTAAAATTAATATAATGTCTACTAATTTCAAGATCCTTATATCCAATTGTCAAATCATAATAAAGTAAAATGGAGATGGGGTCGTGTCATAAATACCTATAAGAAATAATATTTTAAAATGATTTGGTTTATATACAGTTATTAATTGATTTAAGATAAATGAAAAGTGTGAGAACTACCTTTGAGTCTCCCTTAATCTCATCATTTATTATATTAAAAAAAGATAGGAGGATTTACGCACGCGCCAAAAAGATATATATCATATATCATTCCTAGACTTAAATTTTAGTTATATTTACATAACATTCAAATCATCAATACACAACAAAACTATGACTAATACCAGCTTTCTTAAAATGAATACATACCCTTTTATGCATAAATTTTGATGTCTACAAAGCTATCTACATAACTACCAAATTTTAGATGTTAGATATATAAATAGAGAAGAATTGTGATAATTATATAAATTCCAAAAAAAAATTATATTTTTCAACTCATAATTGTCTCCATTCATTAAATCTTCTTCATATGTGATACAAATAAAATGCATCATAATACAACTTTATAAATATAAAAAATCATTCAATCATATAATAATTAGAGCTTGAATGCACTGCATAATATGTAGAAATAAAATAAAGTATTCCATACATAACAAGTAAAAAATATGCCAAAAGTAAAGAATTATTATTTCAACTGTTTCATCTGCCAGTGATGCGCATCCACTATCTCCGGCAGGAGAAAACAATAGGCCGATGAGAGAAGACTTACAATTCAGGGACATTATTTCCGTGTGGTTTCCACTTTAAGCAATGTAGATTGAGACGCCAGCGATATAGTTGTTGAAATCGAGTCAGCCAAACATTAGTGATGTGCTCGCTTTAATAATTTCTTCAGTTGACTGATCAAGTCCATAATTCGGAACCAGTTAGTGCTTCTGTTATTGCGTTGTCGCTAATTACTGCTCTGTTGAATGCTCGTACGAGCCGCCGCGCCCTCAGACTTTTAAGTCCATTGTTTGGTGACGATGGCATTTGCTTTAGGAAATTTACTTCCATTCTTTTAAAAAAAATATATATATTTGTGGATATGCTTTTTAGAGGAAAGTGTTTGATTGATTTTAAGTTTAGGACATTTACATATATACCGCCTATTTCTTATGTATTTATATATCTGACATATAATTTTTTTATATATATAAATAACTAATTTTTCACGTAACTTTAAAATCATTATTATTTCAACTTTTATGTACCTATGTAAATCTTATTTTTATATTTTATAAAGTTGAATTGAAAATAATTAAAAAGACAAAATGAATCATTTGTTGTGTGTTTTTCATTAGGTGATTAAGTATATAATAATCCAATAAATATCGATGATGAAAATCATGCTGTTATAATCATACAAAGTTTTAAGTTGAAAAATAGTTTTAATTATATTTATAAAATAATTATGATTTATTTTAAAATTATACGACTCAATGAAAATTAAGCTAATTTGTGTTCCTTAATTTTGAAATATTAGTGGATTAAATAGAGAATAAGCCACAAATCGTTGTGCTCTAACAATAATCAATTGATTTCTGATCAACTATGTATAGCTAAGAGATTCTTCTTTGAGTAAACAATATATTCAAAATATTCTATTAAAGGAGCATATTTAAGAGGTTAATTACTTCTCAGTTGATACTTGAGCCATAACACTTTCTAGATTATTAGAATCCAATGGACTTTATAGAGAACAATTAGATCATCTAAGAGTGATGAAAATGTGCTTGGAAAATGAATAAAAGAAATGTCAAGATATCTTAATAAAGATTATATCCGGATATCTTAATTTAGAAAAATATAAGCAATTAAAAATAAATCAAAATTCAATTATTATTCAAAATTAGAAGATTTTTGATGTGAACCATACAATTATTACGCATATAAGCAGGATAAAATGGGCATTTGATTTCTTGGTAAGTTAAAATTTAAACATTTTTTCTCGCATATCTTTTTTATTCGAATTATTTGCTTTTTTATTATTTTCAATAGATTCATTTGATTCTCCTATTATTGGCCAGTCAAGCCGATTCTTTAGCCGGCTCAAGCTCGACTTGCTAAGTGGCTCTAAACTGAGCTCGATGAGCAAACAAGTGAAGTTCAAGCTGGCCCCAACTCAACTGGTTAAGATTGTGAGCCAAAGCGATTAAAAATATTAACATAACATATGCTTAAAATATATTAAATTTAAAGACATTATCTTTAAAGTATTAAAATGTTTAAAAAATAATATATATTTTTTATTTTATATTAAGTGAATTTTTATTTTTTTATTATTTACCTTCTATTTGTTCATTATATTTATCATTTTATCATAAAACTACCGTAAATTAATAATATTTTCTCTCTTTTATGATAAACAAGGTGTTTGAACTAGTAGATTTAAGCTCGAGCTCAATAGATTAATCAAGTTCTAGCTCGAACAAGGGGTGGCGTGAGCTCGACTTGATTTTTTCATCCAATTTTACAAATTACATTTGTCTCCTATATAGCTAAATAATTTAATAATTTTTAGAAAATTTGAGCAAATTTAATATCAGTAATATGTATAAGTAAGACTTTGAGCTCACTAACAAAGATGAGGTCTATTAACCTTGAGCTGCTGAGCATAATTAATGGCAGAGGTGAGTGTAATTTTCAAAAATATACAAAATGCTCCTACAACATTGACTATTTACAAGTATACCAAAATTATTCTCTTCTGATCAAAATGCAATTTTTTTAGTAAATTCGAGCCAAAACCTCACCTTTTAATAAATAATTAAAGATAGCACTGCAACTTCCGAAGCTAAGAGAAATTTTCTTCTATCCTTCATTGCTCAGCAATTAATATACACATCAATCACTGAAAGCAAAAAACAAAAAAACTTAGGATTCTGACCATCATTAAGGAAGAATGCAACTTTCATAACTTAATGGAGTTGAGTCTCTGTTCTGTTCTAAAGAAAGAGGCCTCGCCAGAAAAGTCGGCTTCTGGTCTCCGGCCATGATCACTACGACCTTTGGCTCCATGTGAAGCAGACCGGCGTTCGCCGGTAGCTTCTCTGTCGTCTCCACCGCCGACGTCGAGTTGGCATAGGAAATCTTGCGTTTGGTGCAGATAAGAATGATCAGAGCAAAGGTAATGAGGAGAACTATAAAACCTATTCCTCCTAATAGATATGGTACCGGTGACCGGAGTCCGGTGGAGCTTTCACTTATCGCGGGCTTCATTTCTCGCTTTATCTGCTCCGCCTCTGTTGTCCTCTAGCGGAGATTAGATGACTGAGGTTTAGAGAAGGAATGGGTGGTTTTGGGTTTTGATTAATAAACTAATTATAAGGAGAAGGATGGGGAGGTAAGATGAGCCCGCGGTGGAGGGGCGAAATTAGGGAACCTCTTAACGGTTTCTTTTTTGAATAAAAATGAATTTCAAAAAATGAAAGTAGGTGTTTTATAGCAGTCGACCATAATTAATGATTTTATGCTTGATATGAATACTAAAAATATATTATATTCAATTTATATTCCATTTGACCTTATTCTTAGCCAATGAAAGAGTAAAAATTGACATAACATTCTTCCTCATGAAAATTACTCAATCTCATGTCATCAATAGAATCCATAAGGACAACATAATTCACTTTGATCTGTAAAAGACAAGAGGTCAATGTGATAATTCCAAACTAGCTTTCTTGCTCATGAAATTACACACCCCTTTCATTCTCCTTATTAATGGAGATGATATCATTTAATGAGAATTTAGGAGAGATTGGGGCACAAATTCTAAAATAGTTGCATCTCAACGTATGATAAGATTATCAATGTCGAATGATATCTATATTTTAGTAACAATTTTAGATATGTCATCCTTATGTCGAAAAATAAAAATTAGCCTCAAATTGATATCTCAAATACTTTTTTCTAACAGCATTACGGTCCTAAATGAATTACTAAGAATGCATGACATTTCAAAATTTTAAATAATCTTTTAACTAAGAAAACTTGGGAATGAATAAATAAAATTATTTTTAGCAAATTCATATTATATTTCAAATTTTAGATGTGTTTGGTTATGGTGAGAAGAGAACAAAAAAAGTGTACAAAGGTGTAGAGGAAAAGTGTAGTGTTGTTGCAAGGAGAAGAAGCTAAAAGTACATATAAATGTTAGCCATACATTATATTTTCTCCTTAACACTAAGGGGTTGTTTGATAGCAAATTTGAGCAACACTTAAGTAGGGTTTAACCCTAAATCATGCCAAATAGTATTTTTTTGAATATTTAAATCTTGGATTTACTAAATCTTAAATGTACTAAATTTGATTTATAGTGGATTTACTAATTATGATACCATAAGAAATGGGTGAAATGGCTGAAATCATTATTATGTGAAGCCGGATTGTGTTAAGTGTTCACTCAAAGTTATCAATTTCATTGATCAAGTTTGACATTGAGTTTGCTATGTGATATAAGTGGATGTGCACCTTTCGTGTATACAACACCTCAGTGTTGTACCAAGAGTGCTTGGAACACGTCATCACCACACCCTGTCCATATTCAAAATCCAATAGTATGACCATGCAACTCCTTGATGTCCTTTTGGAGTGTCACATGCCACAATCACAGTGGCTTGACGCCAGTAATTGAATGTGGACATGTTTTTTTTACTTAACGCTCTGGTATTGCTGATAGGAATGTGAAGGATTTCAATTTTCTCTTGTGCAAAGGAGATGATATGAGTGCCCTAAAATTTTAAAATCGTAAAGTGTAATTTATATGAATCTTCTCCTTCACTTTATAGTAAATTTTCGGTGTAGTGTGGCTTCATGATTTTTTTTTCCATTGTCAAGTTTATTCAAGTCAACTATGTTGTTTTTTGTGTTCTTTTATTTTCTACAATTATGTTCAGAGTTTTGCTTCGGGTCAATTGAATTGATTTCTACGACTTACATCTCCCAACATAAGGGGGAAAGAATATTTGGGATTTTATTGCTTTTAAGAGTCAATAGCGACATATTAAACACCTTCAGAACTAGTGGTCATGTCAATGCCTTCAATAACAAGCATCTATCATGAGAACTTTTCTGGTTCCTTCCTTCATAAGGTTTTGGGCAAGATTGGAAGAGAGGAGAAAAACAAGTGTTTCAAACATTGTAATCCCATTGATTACTTAACTAATAAGCTTGTGTCATAACTTATATCCTTCTTTCTTTGTGGAGAGCTTTTGTAGGCAGAAGAAGACGGAAAAAAGATTTTAGCTGGGCGAGAACTGATTAATAACTCATAGTTACTAAAATTTAATAAAATTTATGTAAAATAGGAGTTAATTTGATTGAACAACAATTGTGTTTTTAATTAGGTTTATGAATGCTTAATCAATAATTAATTACTATAATAAAGTTCAAATCAATAGTTGAGCAACATAAAATATAACTAATTAAAGAAAAGTTAATGAATACTACAGTACTAATTAATTAGTTTAATTAAATTATAATTGATGATTAATGATTAATTATACTTAATTAAAGTACTACTATTTATAATTTTACTAATAAATAAATAGTAAATTATTTATTAATGAATAATTATTCAAAAGAAACTGTTATTATTAATTAATTATCCTAATAAAGTATTAAATAACGGACTAACATGTTTAAAACCCTAAAGACATTACTAAATAGTTTTAGAGGATTTAATCGGATTAAACGTGTCATGCCTAACAGTATTTAAAATTTGAAACCCTCAATATTTACTAAGCCTGTCTTTAAGAAATTTAGTAAATTCATTTGAATTAAATCGCAAAAATTAATTGCCAAACAACCCCTAAACAAAATTGAGATTTATATTATCAACCTTATTTCATTGATGTAAAACATCAATCATCACATGTCTTAACCTATACAAATCTATAAAGTTTTGTAGGAGCATTGCTCAATATGCATGAATTGGAAGTATCAAATTTTATTCAAACATCATGAAACAATATTTTTGGGATAATGAATCAATGTTTGGTCAACACAATTCAAACTTATTTTTACTTGAAAGATAAACTTATAAATTTGATCAATTAATTTAAGTTTTTGTATTACTTTATACTTAAATATGCAATATGAAATTACATTCATACTTTTGGCAATCATATGGTCAAATAAACAATCATTAAGGGCCATAGGCTTTTAAACCTCTTTCACTGATTTATTCTAATGCTTTGTAGCATTAGCGGGAAATATTGACATTGGGCCTCAGCCCATGGAAAATTGATCTAAATTAACTTACCTGGATGCTTCAGTATTTCTAATAAAATACAATTTGTTAATTTTCTGTGTACACTTTAAACTTATGTAATTAAATATTTTACATCCAAAATTTATTATTTACATATCAAAAACCTATAACTTATTGAACACCTAAAAAATGACTCTTAGTTTACCTCGGTTCTTTTTTCTAGGGCTGTGAAATTGGCTTAAAGAACTTACATCGCTAAAAAATCAGATCAAATTTTCACTCGGACCAAAATCAGATCGAACTATTCAAGTCGAGCTACGAGCCAAATTACATGATCAGTTTTTTTTCGATCCGATTTCAATCTGTCCTAGGCTCGGATTGGGATCGAAATGAATTCTTATGTATTTATATATTTAACAAATAAACTTTTAGTTTTACATGCATAAAATGTTGTGAGCTCGGTTGGTAAGAGATTTTTTGCTTGAGTGGAGTGATAGTGGTTCGAATCCCCTCTTTTAATAAAAAATTGCATTTTTTTGCTTGTGGATTGGTTGGGCTGGCAAAGACGGGTTCGAGCCTGATTGATATGGTTCGAGCCGACCTGTTTTCACTTCGAGCCAGCTCAAAAATTGGATCAATCCACACTGGATTGGATTGAAATTTAGAAAGATTGATCCGTGATGTGATTTCGATTTGGTTAAAAAATTTTCGATCTGATTTTAAGTCAGCCCTGAATCCGCTTGAAATCGTATTGTTCACACCCTACTTCTCTCTCGTGCTAAATGTTGTACACCTCAAAAGGAGGTGTGAGTTGCCTTTCACAATATTTGGTGGTGGGAACTTGTGCTTGGGCACTTGTTAGTATCTTTTTTTCAACAACAAAATCTCTTTTATAGGATAATGCCTACCTTCAAAATAAGGAGTTCATCACACACTACAGAGCGAGTTAAGGAGAAAATATTATGTGTGGCAATCACTTGTCCAGACGATGATTCAAATGGGCAGCTATGCTATACATAACGGGATGAGCATCTGAATCATTGACTGGATGTGATGCACGTAATATTTCCTCCAGATTTAGAGAGTGGTCCTCACTCACTGTAACTTTACTACATTACTTGCATATCAATTGATGAGTGAGAGTCTATGCACATTCATCACCCACATTCAGAAGGAGATGTTGGAAGTGTGGGATTTGGATCATGTGGTCATCCATGTCGCCCTAGCTCAATGGCTGAAGAAACGACCCTTCTGATTCGTGATGGTCTTATAGTGGCTAAAGACGTTAGCCTAGTTGTTGGAGCTGGTCAATAACCACGTATCAACTGATGAGTAGAACTTCAAACCAGCCTTCTCCAAAGTATAATCGTCAACATTTTACCCATAGAAAAGGAGTGCCTAATGCAAAGGGTGGAAAGTGAGATAAATTCACGTCCTTTCGCTCGTCCTCGTTAAGAAGATGCTTTATTGCTCCAAGATCATAGGTAGACCATCAAAACACACCACCGAGCGATTTAGGCTAGCTATCCTGACCAACATATGGCTCAATATGTCAACACCAGTTACCCAATCACAAAACAAAAAAAACCAACTTTGTTGAGAGTTTTAATAGCTGAGATAATAGATACAATACAAAATAAATACTATTTTAAGATTGTATCTTAGTGAAGATTGAAACTTACCTCTGAGATCCAAAAAAGTAAGGTCTCTAATAGCATGACCAGGGTTATAACATGGATGAGCGTTGACACCTCCAAGGCCTAATTGAAGTTCTAATTACAGTTGGTAAATTAAAGGAATTTGGTGCACCAGGAACAATAACTCAAAAGCATGGGAAGGCTCAAGTTGAGAAAGTATCAGAAAAATCAATCAGAGTTCACAAAATTTGTATCATTGACATAATCAACATTAGAAGATATGGAGGCTCATCCAGCTAGGCCATCCTGAAGAGGCTTTCGTCCGGATAACCATTTAAAGCTACCTTCATACCTAAGTGTTGCTCACATCCTCCCATAATCCCTACAATGAAAACATCATTTTGATCGCTCTGATTAACAATTACTATATTGGTAGCACCCTCATCGACATTGGCAACTCCATGAATATCCTTTTCAAATTAATGTTTGATGAGATGGGTCTCAAGAGCTAATGACTGAAAGCTACTATCAAGAAACTCTATGATTTTTTCTGATGAGAGGAAAGCACTTAGAAGCATCATTTTACTAATTACTAATACAATGCAAATTTATATGATTTATCTTCTTTGTATATCATATGTTCTTCCCTATTTTATCATGATTTTATGATTTTGGAAGGTTACTTTGTGGTATTTTGTAGGTTACAAGAGTTGAACAAATATTATGGAGCTAAAATATGAAGCAAGCAAAATTGCTTGACTGCATAATTTTGCCACTTTGGGGTATAATTACACTAGCCTTTCTATGTGCCTAGCATAATCACACTAGGATCCTGTCACATCATTCTTAGGTGTAATTATGTTGATCACGGGTGTAATCACACGTTGACCAAGCTAGAATTATTTTAGCGTGCAAATTTGGCAAAACTTATATATGGAGATGCTTGAGATGCCCTAGAGGAGGAATTCAGATTTGGAGCGGCTTCTTCTAGCAAGATTTAGAGTTCTACCTCAAAACCTAAGGCTCTATTCCTTCCTGTATTGAGGAGAGAACTTCTAGGTGTTTTTGTTCATTCAATTTTGATAAAAATTTTTTTTGTGTGAGAGAGAGATTGAGAGTTGTTGTATGGAGGAGATTGTAGAGAGCTTCTAATTGTATGTTAAGAACTTGGTATAATGTGCAAAGAACATGGCTTGGTTGTATGTTTGTACTTTTCTGCACTTATTTTTTCAATTTTTTAATGAAATCTTCCCTACTTTTTGGCCTCATGGCTCATAGCAAAATTGATTTTCATGTTCCAAAAACATAAGTGTTATTTTCCTCATTGCTTTCACAATAAGATCTTCCCAATGATTGTTTCTTATGCATTTAAACAAGGCATTTTAATGTGTTAACTTTATGCTTGTAGTTTACTCATGATTTGTCCTAGGATGTTAAAACTTCTTGTAATCTAAAACTTTTAATTATCGTCAAGTGGAACAAGTAGGTTAACAAACAATTGTCTAGAAAATATTGCATGGTTAAGTCCTTCTTAACTCTATTATGGTTTCCAACTCTTCTTATGACGCATGCATAGGCTATACAGTAATTTGCACTTGGCTTTTAACTTCACTTAAAAAAACTCATAGAAAAAATAAAGAGAGAATACTATATTGGTATTATAGAAGCATGAGTCTCACTATCTCTAAAGAACTCAAAGTTGCTCCTTGCTTATCTGTCGCTTCTATTCTTTTTCACTATTTTGATTACTACTTCTTTTAGGATTATTAGGATTTTCACTCTTGCACTTATATCAGATCAATCTAGATTTAATGGTGCAAAATGCTTGAGCTTTTCCTCAATTAGGAATATTTTGATAATTATTCTTATGGGATCGATTCACGAACCCTTCATCCATATATCACTTACTCAACTCTGGTAGAAATCTTTCACCTTTTGATTGATGAACAACATTTCATTATTGATGATGATGGAGAGTTGTAGGCTATTTCTACAATTTAGGTCAATTCATATGAAATTTTGAATGACCTCAACCATGATTATAGCAAGTGCTTTCATGTCAAACCATTTAGAGAAGTAGGCTGCTCATATGAGCAAGAACTTTTGTTTTCCATGCAATAGAGAAAATGTTTCATTGATATCGAGCTCTGTGATGTTGAATAGCCATGGTCTAAAGAACAATTTCAATTTATAGGATGGTTGGTACTATATTGGAGCAATGTTTTGGCATTTCACAAATCCTCTTATAAATATGTCCACATTTTTATTCAGTGTCGACTAAAAGTAACCTTATCATTGTATTTTGTGAGCCAGTTTCTTCCATCTAAAATGATTTCTGCGCTCAACTGAATATACCGGTCTAAGAACCTCTTCTATTTGATTCTCCTTGACACATATTTGATATAAGTATGTGGTTAACTGTCAGAAGAGTTTTCCCTCAATCATCAAATATTAGGTGGCTTTGATCTTTAAGTGTTTTAGATCAAATACTTCTTTGATGATGTGTCTAATCTTAAGATATATGACATTTGGCTCTATCCAACTTTTTGATCCTTCGATTCATATCTCCATAGTCACGGCTTCTTCTTTGGTCAGTAGATGTATATGAATATGAAGTCAAACACATTATTATCTCTTGTGTAATGTGATCAATTTTGAATTCCTCAAATTTCTATATCTAACGTTTCTGAGATACCTCATTGTCATCTTATCTACAGTTTTGAACAGTCCGTCCATTTAACTACCAACTAGGAGTCAGGCCTTATCAAGACGTGTCACACACCAATCTCATAAGTGAATCATAGCCCCGTTATTAGAGCTTTTTATTCGGCTTAATTGTTGGTTACTTCAAATCCAATCTCCATCAAATGATGTTTGTGATTGACCATCGGGTTTGTTAGAGCAAAACTGGATGCTCTGTTGACATTCAAGCTCTAAGTTGGGTTATCAGTGGTCTCTTTCTTATTAGATCCACTTAGTTTTGTGAAGTCAATTAGAAAATAAGCAATGGATTAAGCTTTCATGGTGATACTTGGGAAGTAGGAGGGGTTAAACTCACTGAGCTCCACAGCCCACTTAAGGAGTCACCCGGAGTGTTTTGGTTTGATGATGACAAGATTGAGTAGATGGTAAGCGATAATTCTGAACGAATGCTTTTTAAAGTATGGACAGATTCTGTGCACAAAAAATGATTAGAGAAAAAGTTATTATTTTCATTATCAATTTCTTGAGCTCAACTCTCAGAGAACTCACTTGACTTAGTAGACCAGGAACTACTTTCTTTGCTCTTCTTTGACTAAAATTGAGCAGAAGGCTTTGGGTTTAACTCCAAAGTATAGGGAGATTCCTTTGTTTGGCTTCAGGCTTTAGAGGAGTGATGATGATGCTAGGAAATCCTTCAATTTTTTGAATTTTTTTTTTGCATTCAATTGGCCAAACAAAGCTCTTTGTCTATCATAATATTTTGAAGAAAGCAACGCATTTATTGCCCAGTTCCAAGATGAAATAGCTTAGTCCTACAATTTGTTCGATCAATTTTTTTAGTTCTTTAGCGTTTCAGGTGGATGACATGTTTATCAGTGCTTGAACTTTTTTTTGGTTGGCTTTTATTGGGGTTAGGAGGTATCCTAGAAATATTCTTGTTGCTGTGTGAATCTATACTTTGGTGAATTAAACATTATTTTAAATTTTTTTAAGGTTTCAAAAGTCTCTTTTAGCTCTTCTACATTTTTTCAGATGTTTTTTTTTCACTAGTACACTATCTACAAGCAATTTTTTTTTCTTTTTCTTAGCAAAAATTAAATCCATCAAGCGCTGATAAGTTATGACAATATTTTTTAGCTTGAAAGGCATTACATTATAGTCATACACTCTCTCACTAGTCATAAAAATAGTTTTCTCTGTGTTGGATGTGTGCATCTAGAAAAATGCGGTAGCCGAAGAACGTGTCGAGGAAGTTCTTAACTAAATCGCCGACCATCGCATCCATAATCATGTTGATCTTTGGCAGGGGGTACCTATCTTTATGGCAGGCGATATTCAAGTTAGTAAAGTTGGCGCACATTCTTCATTTGTTATTTATCTTTTGGACCATGACCATGTTGGATACCAATCACAAGTATTGGAATTACAGAATGTAGCCAGCCTCTAGCAACTTTTGCACCTCTTCTAGAATTAGGCTGACTAATTTGACTACAGATTTTTGCATCTTCTACTTCATGGGACTGGATGTTACGTTGACATTTAGTTGATAACAAGTGATTTCGATACGTACCTCGGGTAACTAAAAGGCTAACTAAGAAAAAATGTCTCAGTGATCCTGAGGACTTTTAATCAATTCAATGTTGTGATTTAAATCAAAACCTTCACTTAGAAAGGAAAATTTACCCATGATGTTGTTAGTCGTAGAGAATAAATAGGTGATCTCACTGGTCTCAAGACTCCCCCATCGACGAGTGTTACGGTTGAGTTGTTTTTTGGCAAACGTTGTCGACTGCACGAAGGTAATATATATGAGATTGCTCTTGGGTTCCTTGAATAACTATCAACTCTCCATCATTTAGAAACTTCATAGTTATATGGAAGGTGTATGCAATATCTTGGAATGAATTAAGTAGGAGTTGACTGAAGACATCATTGTAAGTAGGTGGTGAGTCGACCATAATGACGTCTTCCATGGAAGTGATTTGCTCCCTTCTTATCCCCAAGTGCTTGGTTAGATGAGCGTCTCTAGAGCTTCTTTCCTCTTATAAAAAAACTTGTAGAGTGGTCTGACATTGCCAAAAGATGGGAGGTTCTTAGGCCTATCTTCAAACACTGCTTTATAGATGATATTTAATAAACTTATGGTGTCAATTAGTAAGCTAACAACGTGAAAATTGGCCATCAGGACAGTGGCGATGATAAGGTTGTCATATGGGTTGCCCTTAAGAGGCATATTTTCATCAGTAAAGCAAATAAAGGGGCGTTAACTTCCTCATAGAAGTAGATTTTTTTGTGCAAAGCTTTCTTAACTGGAGTCTCTTCAGGCTGTCTCGGGAAGTTAAATCTCTTCCACTTCCTTAAAAGATAGTAAGAACTACGCCTGTCTTGTGGATTTTATGAAGGTCGGCTCATTCATAATTCCCTTAATCGGAACTTTTTTTATTATTGGGTGGTTGCTTTGAGAGCACAAACTCCTTCAATTTCTCAAAATTCATCAAATCTTCAATCAGTCTCTGAAGTTGTTGAGACATTTTTGTGTCATTAGCGTGGGCACTATAATACAAGTAATATTTCTTTGGAATCTTACAAGAGTCAAGTAAATAGCGACCGCTCCACTGATTAACCTGACTATTATTAGAGGTATCATTTTTTATTTCATCAATAAAGTGTTGTGTTGGTCACCCGATTATTTGGGGTTGGTCATGAGTCTTCAAAGTGAGCAGTGGTAGGTGGTCATGGTTGGCTCTTGGTTTCTACCCCTCCCAGTAAAAGTTTTTTTTGATAGTTTTCATTTGGTTTCTTCAATTTTGAATCTGATGGAGAGAGAATTATATTCTTCTGTTGATATATTGTTGTTGGTAAGCTTCAACAACTCGACCAACATATTCGATTAATGTAAACCCATCGCCTTGCGAAAAGGACCCTCCTTTAGTCCCTAGGCGAGGGCTGCATGGACGACCGTAGACTCTACATCTTAAACATATATCGTCTCATTCGAGAAGCGGGTGATAAAAGTGTGCAGGGTTTCACCATCCCTTGCAAGCTCTAGATGAGCTTGCAAGCTCTTTTGGGGCTTTTGAGCACTATAAAACCATGCAATGAACATCCACTTGAAATATATGAACGACATGAATACTCTTGGTGGTAATCTATTAAATCAGCTGATGGCCAAATCTCTCAGTGTGGTGAAAAAGAGTTGACATTTCAGTGTGTCATTGATTTTGAGAAGGCATGTTGTTGACTCAAAAGAAGAGACATGATCAACTAGATCTAATCGTCCTTTGCAAGATTCTACCGTCGGAATAATGAATAGTTTTAGAGGCTTGGTTTTAGAGATTTATTAAGAGAATGTAATTTTCCTTTGGCTCAGTTCTATCATACGCCTGAATCTATTTTGATCGATTAATGTATGCCCAACACTGTTGAGATATTGGGTGTCTCTTCTGTCATTGGCATCAAAGTGCTATATTAAGGTTGTTGATCTCTCATCTGGGTCTGTGCATCTTTGATCACTTCCAATATTGGATCTTTCAAATCCTGGATTCGTTGGCCTATGAACTTTGAGGTGCACTCTATGTTGTTGTTAGTCTTTCTGTTGTGCGGTTCTTCTCCTTAGTTTGTTTATCTTCTTCTTTGTGGATTGATTCACGATCACAACACACTTTAGGATGTTGAACCCAAAAATATTCATGAATCACAACCATGGAATAGAAAGTGAGCGGAGAGTGAAAAGATAGGAAAAAAAAAGAGTTAATTTTTATATTGGAGTTATATTCTCTCAAATGAACAGTAAACAATAAATGAACTCCTCTTCAATAATTGATCCCCTATTTTCAGAGGAATTACTACAATAATGATATTACATTTTGGATCATATATGGATGGAGTCTACGCTGCAATGTTTTTGGCATTCTGTAAACAAGTATTCATTTTTTGGTCTTTTTTTTTTTTTGGCTCACTTTAGCTAAGTTGGCTTGGCTCAATCAACTTGGATATTTTCAAAAATCCTCTTAGGGGAAAATTTTTTGCCTATGTGGGACGGACAAAGTTACTTATGGAACTGACCTTTTCATTGGGTCAACACTCCTATGGATTAGATCTCCACATCAGGTGAGCATCCTCTAGGTTGAAGATTTAGACATCCTTTAGATGAGTTTTCGAATGAGTTGCTCTGTCGGCACATATTAGCTCTTCTTCTGTCAGTTTTCTGACTCGATCAACTCAATGGGTCCCACGATCTTTTTGCATTGAATCTTTCTTTATCGTATTTCTTTATTTTGGATTGTTTGATCCTTGAATTAGGTGGTATGCATGTAAATTTTCCAATTTTTTTCTAAAATTATAGCCTCTTTGTTCGCAAACAACTTGTGTTCAGTTCGTTAAGAAACTCTTGTTAGGCTCGTTCGCTAAGTTAATGAGCCGAACACAAACAACACGAATAATTTTTTGTTTGTTCATGTTCCGCTCGTTTTGGTTCGGAATAATACTAATCAATTATATATATATATCTTTGATGAGTATGATTTTTAAAAAAATTAATTGACTACAAGACTAAAAAGATTTATAATCAATTAAAATTATTAGTGTTCGGCTCTTTTACACCCTATTTCCAACTTACATGACTAACAATGCAATAGACCAGATTTTAAATTAGTTTCAAATAAAATCACCTTAAACCAAATTTTAGTTTAGCTTGCAATTTCATTTAAATGTTTGGATTTTTCTTAAATCTAAAAAATTCTTTTTAAAAAGAAATGTATAAAGAAAAACATTCTTGAATTCATGAAAATTTGAGAAAAGTATATACAAATTGGATTTAATAGAAAAGTCTATCATTCTTTTATTTCTCTAATATTGTTGAATTAATAAATTATTCTAATCCTTAAAGTTAGGTCAAATTTAGAGTCCGTTTGGGACAGCTTGTGCATTTTAGGATAAGCTGTTTATCCTGAAACGCGGCCCACGGGCCGTCCGCAGGGGTCGACCCGCGGCCTGCATTTAGTGTAAAAACTCAAACGCTGTTTCGGATAAGCTGACGAAACACCCGAAACAAACGGTACGACAGTATTTTAAAAACGTCACCCACACTTATAAACTACCCCAAACGAACCTTTAATATTGAAACTTTTATCACGTCGAGAAATTTGGCCTAGTAATGTAAATTAAGTACATTTGGTGTACTACAGTCAGCCCGTTGAAAGCCAATCTGAGTCAACGTGCAGTTGTCAAGCGCTAAATTATTAAGAAAAAAAAGGAGTATTTGAATGCAATGCAAAATAACATAATTTCTTTAATTTATATAATTCCTATGTATTTATATATCAAACGAACACCTAAACTATACATTTTGAATTTATATAAGCCAAATCTTTCACATCACTTGAACAGTATCACTATTTTAACCTTAAAAAACGAGATAAACATTTTTTATGCCTAGATAAGTTGGTGTATATGTAAACATACATTAGAAATGTGTCAGTTCGAATCTGAACGAAATTCAAATGACTTAAAAACAAAATTACAATCAAAGAAAGGAGAACATAAACCACATCAACTGAAGACCAAAGAATTCATCCAACCAGCTATAGCTCCCATGGAGCAAAACTCATAACTGACCGAACGAAGGTCATCAGAGTTGAGACTAATCGAACCAAGAGAAAGAACCAATTCATCTCTCATCCAAATGTCATCAGAAGCCTCGTTGGAGTCTCAAATACTCTTCAAAAAGCCTATGGTTCTCACCACATGAACATTCATTAAGCTGTCTAGATGGATCTCCATGAAAGATTTGCCCGTCAAATTACAGGATTCACCCTCTGTGTGACTGTCTAGTTTTAACCCTAGCAACTTGAGTTTCACATCCAAGGCTCAATAGCCGATAGTCGGTCCTAAACAGTCGACCGACAGAATTAAGTCGACTGAGGGAAGTCCGAATGACCAAAGAATCATCAGAGCTGACTGACTCCCCTAACTCACAGAATCGATTAAACGTGAATTGTAGACCCAAGGACTACAGATTCCCGCCGACTGATCAATAAGGTAGCCGAACCATCAGCTTATTTGTTTTCAATGTGCCTAAAATATCTCATAATGCACCCAAAAAAACTAGGACAATCATGTAATTTTTCACTTTATACGTATACACCTTTGCATATGAATTAAGGGATCATTTCTTTTGGAAAGGGTTAATTAGTCACTCTTGGAAGAATCAGTTTCTACACACTTCCACCCCCGCTTAATACGAAAAATTATTCCATGCGGATCGGTGTCTGCACGCAGCTTGCGTGCGGACACCGATCCGGACCGTAAATCATCTGATTTACGGTCCTGATGTATTTCGGTGGGCCCCACCTAAAATTTTTTATTTTTTTTTTAAAAAACAGAAATAATCCTGACCGTAGATCACCGTGATCTACGGCCAAGATCGAACACCGCATGCAGAGATGCATGCGGTGTCCGCACTAAATAATCCCTCGCTTAATACAGGGACATCGGATTCAACAGTAAAAACATGAGTTTAGGTTTTCTTCACATAAATACATTGGAATTGAGTGGGATGTATGTAAATATTCCCATTTCTTTTTAATATACGGTATCACTGAGGTGAGGCGGTAAGATGTTTCTCAAGGCTTTTTTGACAAAAACTGAAAGTAAATGTCTTTCTTTTCTTTATTAAAGTAAAAAACAGTAAGCCAGATTCTAACTTTCAGAAAGTTAAATTACTTTAAAAAAAAAGGAAAAAGAAGAAGTGGCAAATCATTTTAAAAAATTTTGTTTTACTTTCTAAATATCATAATGTTCCATAAGAAATAGAAATCCTCATTCTGATTAATAATTAGTTGCTCCTGAGAAGGAAAAACATATAAAATGAACCCACGTGCTGAGAACCACTAATAAAAGCTGGAAAATAAGAACCTTACTGTTAGCTCTTTCAACATATTCCTTTGAATTCTCTTTTTGGATTGGTCATAAACTGAGCTTATTCTAGAGCAAAAAAAAGGTTTTTGAGGTTGAGGGGAGTAAGAAAAGAAGAATGACCAAGTCCTCCCTTTTAAGAGTTACTTTGATGCTTAGAAAACTTAAAAATAATGCTTGCAAGTTGAGTACCTAGTTGTTTGGTAGTTTAGAGCTGATGCGTCAACAACAATTTTTTATCAAACACAAATATCAATACGTCATCAATAAATTTTGATCAAACATGAATCTTAATGTGTTTTTTATAAGGGGTTAATCAGATTCATATTAAAGAAGATATGAACCCTGATTTCAACAAGTTTATAGTAAAACTGACCGTGTCAACAAGAAGAGTCGAATGATACTAAAGTTGGGTCAATTTGGGTCCAATCAAGCCCAGGTCAATGAATAAACACAACTGGAGGCTTTGGATCACCAATTGAATTGTCAAATGAACTCCAAATTTGGCATATTTATAGTCAGGTCGAGTGTCTGAGGAATCTAATGAGCATAAGATTGCTCAATTCTGAGGCCATCAAGGCATTCAAATTATCAAAAAATCATCTAAGATCATGGGGGGTCAATATGGATCTTCCGATCAGATGGTCAAAATGCCCCTCTAAAAAATCTATAAATAGACCCCCTCTCTTCAAGTGAGGGGGGAGGAAGATGTGGAACTCCATATCCCTTTCTAAATTGAAAACTTGGTAATAACTTCTGGCCACCTAGTCGTCACCGACCTCATTCTACTGATGGCCCCTTCTTGTAAACGTTGTATCCCAAATATAGTTGTAGCATATAACACTCGTATTAAAGACCTGAAGATCGCCTCTATAGCCTCCGACCTCTGTCAACCACTGCCCATCGACCACTGCCATAGTTTGTCATTGTCGACCCCTTACTGCTAATGGCCTATGTTTGCAATCATCATATCCCAAAGAGGACTACAAGATATAA
Organism: Phalaenopsis aphrodite; assembly: GCA_003013225.1. Taxonomy (NCBI): domain Eukaryota; kingdom Viridiplantae; phylum Streptophyta; class Magnoliopsida; order Asparagales; family Orchidaceae; genus Phalaenopsis; species Phalaenopsis aphrodite. Next base: position 6,867,828 of record NEWO01000001.1, read on the forward strand.
CACACATATTGATGACTCAGTGATAACTTCTGGTCTTCATAGCCATCAACTACTGTCGACCAGTGTCAGTCGTCACTACTTGTTGTCACTGACCACCAGCCACAAACAAGCACTATTTTTGACCTTCATAGTAAAAAAAATGGCAGTTGTTCCTAACACCTTTTTTTTACGCTTCATAAAGAAAAATGCAATGTTTGATGTAAAATAAAAACTTTGTTCTCCCTGAGAGAAGGGAACTACACAAACTATAGCATATGTGGTCAATTGCTACTTTTATAACTTCCAATTACGACCCCTTTGACCAACTCCCACTATTGTAACTATCAACTGTAATCTTTGTGACTAATTACTACAGTTGCAGTTCCCAACTCTAAACTTTGTGATTTATTAATGCTCTTGCAGCCACCGATTACAACTTATGTGACCAACTACAACTATTATAGTTTTCAACTACAAACTCTGTGTCCAAGTGCTATTACAGTCGCCAACTACAATGTTTGCACCTAATTACTACTATTATAGTTCTCAACCACAACGTCTAAGACTAACTTTTAGTCTTGCTGCCCCCAACTATAGTTTTTGTGGCTAATTACTACAATGTCGGCTTATATACTTATAGTGGATTACTTTTATTGGACTAGGCTCACTTTTTTTTTCCCCTTTGAGTTTTTTATGTAAAAAATCATGTTGTCTTCTCTTACATTTTTTTATCATCTATATATTATTTATATTGACGGTACGAAAATCCACCACAAATTGCTGGTTTCTTCGTGGCTCTGAACGTTGAATCTTTACTTTATCGGTTCAATATAATTTTTGTTCAATTTTCACAACCTTCATAACTTAAGATCACACATTTAATTCCGCTGCTATTTAATATAAATAGTTAGCATTTTATTCTTTTGAAATTTCTTCATCAATGTGCTTTTACCAACTTTAGAGCCATTCCGCCGAATCGATGAATGGCGGATGCTGTTTAATCATTTGTTTCCTCTACCTCACAAAGTAGAAAGCAGTCAAATCAGGAAAAAAGTAGCAAAACAAAGGGGAGACAAAGGCTAGCGGACAGGAATAAAACAGCTGAAAAGGCCAAGGAAAATTGCAGCGGCTATTAATTTTCAAGAAGCTAATTTACATGCAAAACTAATAATTCTTCATCCTTCTTGAAATTACTTCATCCGCACGAAATAATTTTGAAATGATGGAAATTCTCTCAAGTTATCATGACTTAAAATAAACAAATAATAATAAATAATGAAATCTCTACAAGTAGCTTTGCTTCTTGCCCATTCAAACCTAAAAATGGCAGCCTACCAATATGATTCCAATGCCATGTCTAAATAATTTTAAAAAATGCTCATTAAAACATCTTGAATAGAGTAAATGTAAAAATGAATTATTTATACCGCATAGGGTGGTTGGATTTGCCAACTCATCCTTATTGGTTCATTTACATGCACACCACACAATTCTTATGTATTTATAAATTTAACACCTAAATATTTCTATTTATGAACATACCACTCAAATTTTTAAAATCACATTATAAATTAAAATCATAATTTGTTAAATTTTAAAGGTGAATTTCACCTTTCATTCGTAAGTTTATGGCATTGAAGTGTCCTAAATGTAAATATGAAAGTTTAGGTGTTAGATATGTCAATACTTAAATAATGTGTGGTATGTATGTAAATTTCCCTAACTCAGAATAGTAGTATGTAGTTATGTACAATATAACATTTAGAAGAATTTTCTAGAAGCTCTGATTTATATCCTTACAAAGTCACATATGCATATATATATATATATATATATATATATATATATATATATATATATATATATATATATATATATATATATATATATATATATATATATATATATATATATATATATATATATATGTACAACTTTGACACTCACTTCACAATGAATATGATTGAATATGATGCAGATGGATGTGGTATCGTACAAAAAAGGCTCGCATCTCTTGCTTGTGACCAAAACTACAGAATTGATGCAGTGGGCATGGCTCTTTTTTATAGGGGAGGGCACATAGCAGAAGCCTCAAAAGTTAACAGGGTGCTCGAAGAAACCAAAGGTAATGGTACCTTCGGGAGCACAGAAGACACTGGGAAAAAGGAGACAAAGCTCCCCCTAGTATAAGCAATTGTAACAACTCTCTTGCTCGCCATGTTTGGCAAACAAAAAGAGACAACAATCAACAAAAAATATAGGTCAAAACGGCCAATCACAAAAGTATAATACAACCGAATTGATACATACGACTATGCAGAAACCAAAATGTTCAGGTAAGAATACGAGACAAAATACGTCAAGTTGTTAGCCATTACAACTGATGCATGGACTGAAATCAAAGGTCTCATAAAAAGCTCAACAAGTGACTCAAGGGAAAGAAACCAGGTCATGATAATATGAGTGAAACTATAAATATGGAGAGAGAAAGAGAGAGGCCAAAACCCCATAACAAAGCAAAACTCATGGTATGGAGAGAGACACTCTTCCCCAACAAAGTGAGCAGATTTGTTTTATTGGTTCTTATTGATACTCAAAGTTGTCAGCTTGTCTATTTATATGTCATCATATAATTCATTATTGAAATAAATCTCCCTCCCGAATCATATCAATGATTCGAAAATGAGAGGAATCAAAAATAAGGATATACGATAACAAATAAGCAAACAAATAAAAAAAAATAGGCGGAAGGTTTATATATGAGTAATCCATGGTTGAGAATATATTCCTAAACATGATTGTTTGAAGTACCTCGAAACACAACACTCATGAAGAGAATCCCTATATAAACCACTCGTAACTAGAGAACAAAAAAGAATATTTATGTTCTGGGGTTAAGAGCCTCCTAGATGAACGTATCCTTCTGGTTAATTACATCCTAGGGGATACCCGAGACTACCATTGATAAAAGGAGTTTCGCTTATATTATCATGAACTTGGAGAATATGTCATCAAGTGATTTTTAGTTAGTATGGGAACACCCTATTGCATCCAAGCTCTTGCTATGTCATGGGGCAGATAGTGAGTCTCTCGCATCTCAAATGGGTAGCAGCTCGTTGGCATTAGAATCTACAAAATAACTAAAATCATCTCGACAGAGACATCCCTGTACTTCAGAGCTCGTTTGGCCGTTAGGGCAGAGAGTGAATCATCATATCCCAAATGGGCAGCAGTGCATCAGTAATTTGGCCTTCAAGATGATATCAACAAAGTCAAATAAGAAACATAGCTCGAAGGGGCTCAGCAAGAGGAAGGATAGAGTAATTATAAAAGATAGAGGTAACTGGGTTGTAAAGGTAATCAACTCAACACGCCTAGGGAACTCTAGTCAACAATCTGTGAATTGTGTCGTCTATGTGGACCTCAATAGTCCCAAGGTCAAAGGAACAAAACTCTATCATATTACTATTAGGTGAAGCTCCAAGAGGTGGAACTTATACCCGTCAAAGTGGTGAGGATGCCGCTGAAAAATAGGAGAAAGGGAGGTCCAGCTACAAAGGTGGAAATGTTCTCGACGAAAGGACTTTCACTCTTCTATGTTGGGAGCATTCTAACACCCTAAATGCCCTAGACAACCACCAAAGTAAAAATCTATGCTGGATCAGTCGGGTTTGAGAAGAACGGGGGCTTCTCCTTGGGACATGAAATATGATGCACTAAGTAAATTAGTCATAATATGGAGGTCCTATTAAATATGACGGGGGTGATAGCTATGCATGTAACCCATTTAAAATCCAACCTGAAGGCGATGCAAGAAAGTAAATGTGCAAATTTTAAAGTTTTGAATATATTAATCCTAAAATTTTCATTGTTATGAATATGTTATTAGGATTTTGTAGCAAATTTAGAATTTTAAATCCTAAAGAGTCTATATTGTATTTGTGATTCTCAAATAAATCGCAGAAAGAAACAATGAAATCCATTTCAAGCATGCAAACATGCAATGTAAAATAAAAAAATAAATCAAATCAAAATAATAAGAAAAGGTCAGTGTCGCTGGGTTGGCAAAATATCTTAAAAAAGAAAAAGACAGTCAAACTCCACATATACATGCTCAATCCCAAACCTATACATCAATATAAAATATGGAATTAAGATATAGGACACAAGCATCTACTTCTGGTCCCCCGCCACATGGTTCCCTTGTCAAATGCCTCGGAATCAATGCCCGTATCTTATTTCTACTATAGGCTACTTCTAAAGACTCTACAAAGTACAACAGGAAAGTGAAAGAAAGACTCGACCTACAGAAAAATGTTAGCGTGAGTTATAACATGTAAATGTATCTAGGAAAAATCTGGTTAAGGAGCTAAGTAGCACCTGCAAGAAAAAGTTAGCATGTAAATCATCATATGCTCTTTGTTTTTATTATACCTATTTGTGAAAATATATAGCATGGCCCCCTTGCATAAGATCGAGCTAATATACTACCATGCATACCAAAATCAAAGAACACGTAGGCACAAAAAAGACACGAGTAGAAAAAGACATCTGGCTAGGACAACCAAGCCAGCACAGAATAATAGTCAGGTGCAAAAATACTACCTAACAACATTATCCTAGTCTAGCACACCATCTAATGAAAAGTCTCCTAACGAGCATCTAAGTGCTTAGGGTAAAGCTTCCGGCTACCAAATGACTTTGATGGGGTTGCCACACCAACCCCCTCCTTAAGATCCAAGGGACCTAAAGCATTTCACAAGAAAGGGGTGAAAATTTTTAAAAATGTGGCCTCACATATGGCCTAACATATATGTAATTTTAAAGTAGATGAATAATACTTATAATAGCAAAAATATCTATTTTATATTTTAAAATAAAGGACTGTTAATGGCAGAGTAGAAGCAATCAAGTGACATGCTTTAGATTCCTTAGATCCTTAGCACGGTCATACAATTTGTTGCTTGTGATACAGAAACTAGCATTGCTCACCGAGATATCCTCATGGGCAATGTTTGTTTGAGTATCACAACCAATAAACGTGTCACTCTCTTAACGGGTAGAATAAGCCATCGACGCAGATTAGCAAGCATACAAACATGCAAAAGACCCACATTATGATTCTTCAACTGAAGCACGAAGCAATCACAACGGGCGTCAAAAGACAAAGCACACGTCATGTAAATGGATGCAATGATGTCTATATGCAAAATAACACACACAAATAGAGTGTACCGATAAAATTGGTCACATATGGAAATAAATTTCACCTTCCTGGGAGACCTGGTGTGTCATGCAACGAGCAGGTACCGACTACAAATGAGCTTATATCAAGTAAAAGAATGCTTATAAAGAGGATTTACACCTTACCCAAGAGGCACTCACCGAGCACACATGCAAACATGCAAGATATAAAACAATGCAAATGAGATAAGTCAAACATACGGAAACGCAGCAGACATATGAGAAATGTCAAATATACAACATGCAAATGACCCCTCAAATGGCAACCATGCAAAGATGCAAAGATGCAAAGTGTCAAACATACTAAGTCAAATGAGTCATGCGAGTGAGAATCATATGCTTGGGTGGACACACATGTATCTCACACTAGTTTATTCACCTTAGCTTTCATTGTTTGGTAAACCTCTTTACATCAATATCCCTACCATTACTCTCACTATATCATCTATTGTAATGATATTGATGGAGTTTGATGAGATTCAACAGTTTCTTAACTCAAAATAAATTTGATCAAAAGATAAATATTATTATCAAAAAATGGTGATATAAAATATCCCTAAATTTTATAAGCTTTTTCATCTATTAAGGTGTGGGGATTGCATGTAAATATCATATCAATAGATGAAGATATCTAATGAGCTATCCAATAAGCCAAACTCCAATAGTTCTACTAAATATGAAATATGTGTAGATAACTCTATAGACCAACAAAATTAGAAAATTCTGTAAAAAATATATGCTATATTTGTGCATGATTTTTATTTTAAATTTATATAATTGGGAAAATCACATACATAGCAACCAATTCTTATGGATTTACCTATCTCACATCTAAACTTTCATTTTAACACACATAATACTTTACCTACAGACGAAAAGATGGATTTGACAATTAAAAGAAGACAATGAGTTCTAGTTTTCATTTGATGTTTCTAATTAAGAAGGTTTAGGTGTGAGATGGGTAAATATAAAAGTTTTGGACGATATGTATGTAAAAGCCCTTATATAATCATACACAATTATACATAATAACAAAACTATAAGATTTCTCTAAAAATACTTATCTGCAATTTGTGTACAACCTTTATTTAGATTTACATGATTGTACTCAATCATGCATATCAATAAGATTATAAGCGCATAAAAAAGAACTTGCACACAATTATTTGTAGCCTTTGATTAAAGTTTGGGTAGTTGAACACAATATTGTATAGGATAAATATAGTCATTATTTTAAGTATGCATGATTCTTAATAGTTATTGTTGTGAGATATGTACTTCATGACATAGAAATGAAACACAAAGAACACAAGCAAACATAGATCGTTTACGTAGTTCGATCTAACTGGATCTACGTCCACGGGAGGGAATCAATCAAATATTTCACTAAGGCAAAAGAAATGGAGAATACATAGCTTATACGTAGAGATGAACCCTCATCTTTCTTCTATGGCCTCCCTCTCAAGCGACACCTTGATACAAGGCCTCAAGATGCTCTCCTCCTCTCTAGCTCTCTAGCTATTCTCTCCTTCTTTGTGGTAGCTTAAGATCTCTTCCCTTGCACTCCTAAGCCTCACACGCTCTATACTTATAGGAGCAAGAGAGTGGTAAGTGGGAGGTAGGTGAGCGGTAGGCGAGTGGTAGGTGAGCGGTAGGTGAGCGGTATGTGAGATGTGGTAGGTGAGCGGTACCACATTACAAAAATACTCTTCTACCTTAGTTCAATAATTGGAGATCAAAATAACAGTTATGTATAATAATTGTACATAGCACTTCTATTTTAGAGAGTAACATATATTCATATACAGCCCAAATTTTGAATCAATATTAGGGAAAACATAAATTCATGGTTAATTATAGCTCTTAATTTGAATCAATTGTTCATGCACAGTTGTGAACAACAACATAAAAGAATCATGCAAGTGCATGATTTTAATTTTCATTTCAGAGACTGAACATATCCGAATGAGTTTGAGAAAATACAAATCTAAATCTGCACCAAGTTGAGAATTAATTACTTGTTTATTTATGTTTATGAAAATATAATTTTCATGTTTAATAGGTACTTGAGCATTAAGACATCAATAATACAAACCCATTTAATTACATCAATATCTTAGCAATACAATAATAAAAAATGTTTGGATGTTCTTGCCGACCTTCAAGGTCCGAGCCAAGCTTTAAACGCATGATTAAAATCATTCACTTTCTTCAACAATATTTAACTCAGGACTATTCGGCGTCAATTTTGTTTTCTACATTAATTGTTTTACATTTGTTTTTTACAATTTTTTTAGTTTTGAAAATAAATCATCTTATTTATTAAGAAAATTCAAAACATCAAACAACTATCACAACTAAATATATTTTTATTCAAATCAAAACAGAAATAAATATTTAAATAGACAAACTCATTTGTCTTTACAAATCAGATTTGTCCAAATTCAAAATAAATTTGTCAAGGCTCAAATTGTTAGTTGCAGGTCTAATCGGTTTTCGTTGTTATTTGGATGGCTAAATTCTTACATATCCATCTCATCAGAAATGAACCTGGTAATTATTAATCAATGATCCGGCTAAAACAGAATAAGAAAAGAAAATTAATCCATAAAATATTTTAAAAAAAATTCTATAAAAAAAGGCAGATTTACACGCATACGACATAATTCTTATTCATTTACATATCGAAATGTTTGGTATGGCTCATATATAAGGAGTTGAAGTTTCTTGGTGAAGAGGTGTGTATCCTGGTGAAAAGGAGCGTCTCTTGGAATAAAGGGGGTTGGGGGAGCGAGAGCGTGATTATAATTTTATTTGTCGGTTTGTATATGTCTATGTATATGTGTAACCCAATGGGATGATTATTGTAACTCCTCTAAAATAGTGAAAATGCCGCTCGCTCTCAAGGACTTAGGCAATTCTTTGTCGAACCTCGTTAAAACTCTGTGTTCTTATTCTGGTCTGTGTCGATTCTTGTTTTATTCCGCTTAAATTTTCATAATAATTAGTATTAGAGCTTCTTTTGAGGGAACAAAAGGAGATTGACGCAAGAAGAAGGATTCGTCGGGCCAGAGACGAAGGATTCGTCGGGCCAGGGACGAAGGATTCGCTCGGCAGTTGAGTGGAGGATTGCGATAGAGATTCGTGGTTAGTAACGAAGAGCAAGAGCATTTCGCAACCGAGAAGGCTTCACAACAGAGGAGTTCGAAGGACGGGCTTCGACGACAGTTGGCGACAGAGGCGTTCGGCCTTTGCAGTAGAAGGAGTTCGCGCGGCAGAGAAGCGGTTCAGCGCGTCTTTTGCAGGCGACTGGTGAGAGAAGCCGCGAAGGTGCGCGACGCAGAGGAGGCTTCGGACGACTTCGTTCGCGACAGACTCTCCCTCCAGATTCGCTTCGCTTGGTTTCGCGATGGCGGGAAGGAGAAAGGCTCGGCGCATGCCTATCGCGAACAGGCGGGAGTTCGCTGCAGTTGCAGGAAGAAAGAATCGTGCCCATCCATTGGTGTTAGCGAACAGGTTTGCAATACCACGAAGGGGGGAGTTCGGCAGGTTCAACAATCCGTGGGAAACAGAGGTTGTCCACTGCGAACAGAAGCTTTGTTTTGCGAAAAATATGAGGAATTCGAACAGTTAAATTTATCTGTTCGTCGCAGGAGATTTTGCAACAGGTGGAGTTCGGCAGGGTGCAAGAGGCGAGCAGGAATGATTATTTCGTGAACAAGAGTTTCGTGGAGGTATTGCTCGAACAAGTGCGAAGGGATTCGTGGCTCGCGGAAACAGCAATTGGTCGAGGTACTAGTACGAACAGGAAAAGTGCTTCTGGGAAAATTTGATTCATAAATCACAGGAGAATCGCTGGATAGTTGCTGCATTTGACAAGGAAAATTTCAGGTTTCTTTGAATTTATTTGCGGAGTATTTTCTTTTATTTTTTCGAAGCAAGGTAGGAAAATACGGTGTATAATTAAATTTCAAATAGCAATGTCTGGAGCAAAATTCGAGATAGTGAAGTTCGATGGAACCGGGAACTTCGGATTGTTGCAAACAAGGGTAGAAGATTTGTTGGCACAACAGGGAATTTTGAAGGCTTTGCGGGTTACGAAACCTGATAATATGGAAGATGAAGATTGGGAAGAGTTAGGTACCATACGTTTATGTCTGGCAGATGAGATTATGTTTCATGTTATGAATCTGAAATCTCCAAAAGAAGTATGGAAGAAATTGGAATCTCAGTTTATCTTCAAATCTCTGACAAATAAATTATATCTTAAACAAAGGCTGTATGGGCTGAAGATGCAGGCATACACTGATTTGGTTAAGCACTTGAATGTCTTCAATCAAATAATCACGGATCTGACACGGCTTGATGTGAATATTGAGGATAAAGACCGAGCAATGATTCTTTTGTGTTCATGCCTACTTCTTATGAACATCTGGTGACTACTCTTACATATGGGAAAGAAACAATTAAAATTGATGAGATTAGTGCAGCATTGTTGGCTCACAATCAGCAGAAGCAGAATGCAGAGGAA
>NEWO01000001.1:6877636-6900958 GCA_003013225.1 Phalaenopsis aphrodite
TGGTTCAGTCTATTTGGGTGATAATAGACGTTGCAATATTGCTGGTATTGGTAAAGTCAGAATTAAGATGTATGATGATACTGTTAGAACATTATGTGATGTCAAGCATGTTCCAGAGTTGAAGAAAAATTTGATTTCCTTGGGCACTCTACAAAGAAATGGTTTTATTCCTAAGGTATATGAGGATAGGGAAACCATCGGAATTGTTAAGGATCACTGTAGATAACATCTATAAACTGATAGGAAGTACGGTTGCAGGTGGAGATCGCTCTGTTGAATCATATGGTGAAAATGCAACAGGAACTTTGACCAAGCCAGGTTAGATGGTTTGGTTGCCCAACCCACTTTGGTATAAGAAATTTCATGAGATATTTTTCTCAAGGGGCAGGATATTCGCAAGGTGAAGATTTTTTCTCCTAAAGGATTGGATATTCGCAAGGTGGAGATTTTCTCCTAAAGGGGTTAAATATTCACTGATGTGGAGATTTGTTTGGTAGGCACATATACCGGGTGATGCATATCTCCTAAGGTGTTGAATATTCGCCAATGTGGTGAATTGTTAGGTATGGCTCATATCTAAGGAGTTGGAGTTTCTTGGTGAAGAGGTATGTCTCCTGGTGAAAAAGAGTGTCTCTTGGAATAAAGGGGATTGGGGGAGCGAGGCGTGATTATAATTTTATCTGTGGGTTTGTATATGTCTATATATATGTGTAATCCTATGGGATAATTATTGTAATTTCTCTAAAATAGTGAAACTGCTGCTCGCTCTCAATGACGTAGACAATTCTTTGTTGAACCTCGTTAAAACTCTGTGTTTTTCTTCTGATTTGTGTCGATTCCTGTTATTTTCCGCTTAAATATTCATAACACGAACAACTAAACTTCAATTTTTACGTATATGCTGCCTTACTTTTGCATAGTTTTGGAGGAAATAAATGTAAAAATAAAATTTAGGTGTTCGATATGTAAATTCATAGAAATTAGGTGGTGCATATATTTAAATGCAGAATCACTCTTTCTTGGTCGTAAGAAATATTTTATCATATTCCCTTACCAGAAATTCTGTAATGGCGAAGAAATGCCTAATATTCAAGTAGTCCGATAAATTCAGTTCAAAATTTACTGATTTTCTGGTTTTTCTCCTCTTTGTGTGTGTGCGAAAGAAATATCATGTAAGGACACAGTAGGTGCTGATTTGATATATTATAGTGACATTCACCATAATATTACCACCATAGTATCATCACAATATCATCAAATTACACGTACATTATCAGTACATAATATTTCTTCTTGTGTGTTTATATGCCCAAATCAACCAGATTGTTAAATTACATATATACATAGACTGTATTTACACACCAAAAAAAAAAAACAGTTTTTTGGATCAAATTAACATGATTTCTTACATTATAAAACCGAAATTCTGAATTTGGCATAAACTCGATGCTTCAACATTTTATACAAAACTCCAAATTTACTCAATAAACTGCCACAAATTTGTTTCAAAAATCAATGACATTCTTTATCAATCCCATAAACACTACAGCCATTACACAAAGAAGTCGACACGCAATAAGCTAAAGCTGAGAAAAAGAAAGAAGGAAAACAGAGTAACTCATAGAACACAGTAATCAAACTCTGAAACTATTTCTGCTACACAGTAATATGCTCAGGATCCATAAAACGGCTCTCATGGAACTTAGCAATGAAGTCTGATGCTTTAAGATCCACGTCTCGCTCTCCAACTCCCCAGTTTCTGTCCTCATCGCTCGGCCGAACCTTGCTGCTTCCCCTCCATTCCCACTCGTCTTCTTCTTCTCTGTAGTGTGGCTTCCCAGAGGAGAAACTGAAGCAGGAGCAGGAGAGAGAAGACGACTTCCCCCCCATTACTCTGTTTCCCCTACTTAAAGAAGAGATTTTGGCTTTAGCTTTGGGAGCTCCGCTGATCAGTCTGGAAGAACAAGAATGGCAGAGCTCTGAATTTATAGCCGAGAGGTGAGAGAAACTTTGAGAGATTCTGTACCTTTCAGAGCCAATTTAACGGTGGAGATTGGTTGAACTGATGTTTGGTTAAAAGAATGGTGGAGAGATACCTTATGGTAGAAACCATGAGAAATATGGGCATTATAATTTGCAGTCCTCTGCTTTTTGAATTCGGTCAAGATAGCTCCTTCATCCCCATGTTCTCCTATAGGGCTTTTTCTCCTTTCTTTGAACCATCTAGTACATTTCAGTACTGCAGGAAGGGAGGAAATTTTAACAAGATGGATTATTTACATATTTAATAATCATAAATTCTCAATCTTTGATTTTGGAAATAAAATCAGAATCTTTACAAAAATCAATATATTTTTTAACATGCTGACACAAATGTATCACTGATCTCTTAGGAGCTACTTCTAACTTTAAACAATAAATATTGAATATTACGATATCAATCACATGAGAGATTTGGCTTGGTCAGAAAAAAAAAATCTATTTGTCCTTTGGCTAACTTGGTCCAATTTAGAGATGTTGGAAGAGAAGCGGATAATTCGCTGAAACCAATTCGACAGATTCAAAGTAAAACTAAAAATAAAAATGCATAAAACAAGAAATCACTGAAAATAAAAAGAACACAAAGATTTGAAGGGGGGAAAACCCAAAAATTTGAAAAAGCCATGACGTCACATCTCACCAAGAAATCCACAATGACAAAAATTAAGATAAATGTATAAATTACACTACAGCCAAGTCTTTCCACACATTGGAACTTAAGAACATTCGTCTTTTATTCCTTAAACAAAAGAACTTCAAAATCACACGCAAGAAAATGAAATCAGCTATCATCCCCGAAGCGTAGCTAAAACAAGTGAAATATGTCTCTGCTCAGTTACTGGCAACGGGGCATCGCGATATGGAGCTTTAACGGGTGTTGGAGCACTGCATTGTCATGCTCTCAGGTTCTACAAATGGATTGGGTGTTGTGGCACTGTTGGTCTCAACGCAGTAGCACTGCCTATGGGCACTGCGATGCTCCCCTCTAAGCGTCGAAGTGTCGTGCACTCAGGTGTAGGACCTGGGCTTGGGCGCTAGGCATTAAAAAAAATTTGGGAAGCAACGCCCCCCTAAACCAATAAAGAGGAACACCCCGCTCCCCCATCCCACGTGAAACTCACTGTTTAGCATGACCAGTAAAATTTAGTGCGTTGGGTGAAAATTGATTAACACAAACATACTCCACATCATAACAATCTTCCACTTTGAGACAAAAAACTTCTCCAAAATTGCAACATTTTAAAAATTATTAATTGCAGTGTGGCTCATCCTTGTCTCAACTTCCAAAACTTGAACTGAAGTCATGCATAGCATTAGTTTCTCAACTCTTATAATCTTAATCAACATATTTGTAGAATTTTTTTCGGTGTATGTTCTCTAAAAATAATTGATTAACCTCTATGAGAAATAGTTAATGACGACAATAACTATAATATGGGCATCCAACGCTTGTTATATCTTAAAAAAAAGTGTAAGAAATAATATTTTTGTTTCACAAATATAGTATAAGAATCATTTGTATGAATTTAGATTTCTTTGAAACATTTCAAGGGACGCTCTACATTTGTTAGAAAACTCTACACTATGCTTTATTTTACAGTTAGGATTAGACACTTTAAAGTTACCAAAATTTTGATTTTTCAAACTCGCCTTAGGAGTAGTAAACTAGAATTGCACCTTCTTTAGAAATTATCATGTTCTCTAAGGGATTGATACAAGTACTATTAATATATATACTATTTGATCAATACGTATATTTGTATGGTTGATGTGTGCCTCACAGTACTGTTGCATCACCCTACACACATAACACACCAAAAGGAAAATAATTACTCAGCCAATTAAATCTTGATATTATGACATTTAATAGATAATCAAAAATCACCCATCATTTGTAATGTCATTAAATATAATAAAAAACAGAATTTCATTTTTTTTAAAGGTCATTTGCATGCATTTGTGGATGTCAACTAACAAATCAGGGCACGCAGAACATGCTAAGATCATGTATGCCAGGGATTTCACGAGTCTTCTATATTTGCTCGATTATGTTACATATTCTTTGAAAATTATATGAAGAATTTCATAATATTAAATTTGCGCAATCATTTATCTGAAAAGAAAAATTTTAAAATAAAAATTATTTTATGCATGTATTGCCAGCTTTCTCACATCCACTTCACTGAAATATTGTTATTTTAATGCGCACTTAATGAAAAAAATCAGACCGAGATCTCTTTAGTTAGCCTTTAAGCATTTGGTAATGAATATTTAATGATTTATTTGCTTGCTGTTACCACATTCATTAGTAAAATGATATGCGAAGGAATCCTAATCATGGAAAAGAGGCTAACTTTATAGTTAGGCCCGTTCCATGAACGAAAGTACAGAGTAGCTTGGTGGATATGCGGCAATCCATGACAGAAGGAAAGAGGGTCTGAGAAAAAACCTAAAAAGAAGTAGGCGGGGAAGGAGAGTGAAGAATAGATAATAAGCAAATAAATTTAAAAAAAATGGAAAAGAAGTTAGAATGTAGGATGAAATGTGAAGATGAATATAATTGATTTTTGACAAATTACTTTTCAATAATTTTTGAATATGTTATATTAAATTATTATTGTTAGTTTTAATTTTTGCGTTTATTTTTTACTATTATAAGGTTCAACTTTATTATCATCTCATAAATTTCATATTATCATTATTTATTTATTATTTAATTAACTAATAAATTAAACTAATATTCTAATGTATTTCTTAACTTTTATTTATAGAATGTTATCTGATATGTAATTAATAAATTTATCATTCGACATGAATTTCAATGCATTAAATGAATCTCGAGAATAAATTTTATATAAGAAACAATCAAATTTTGATAAAAAAAAAAGTCATCCAGAGCTCCGATTTCGGCTCGATGCGACGGACCTAATTATTTGAAAACTAGCCCATACCGAGTCAAATCAAGCTCTGATCAAGTCATTGAACCGCACTTAGAAGTTTTTCAAACACATTTGGAAGGTCAAACGATTGTTAAATATGGCAAGTTGAAGCTGTAGTCTGAAAAATATAGTAACCCTCTCCCGTCTGTGGGACGGGATTTTTGTAATCATTAATCAATAATGAATTTTCGCAACTAGGTCAGACCAAGTAGTTTTTCCCTTTTACGGGTTTTCCATTTAAAATTTTTTGAGTAATCACTGCTTATTTTCTTTTCATCTGTGTGTTTGTTGAATTCTCGTATAATATTAAGACAATAATATGTTACTCTACGGCCGCGAATTTTCCAACACGCATCACTATTATATATTTATGAATTAAATGAAGGTGATTCTTTCATCATTAGAATAACTTATAATCCCTGATTTAAAAATAATATTATTAATATAATGTTAAGGATAAATCAATGTAAAGTTTCTGGGATTTTGTTGGAAATGAAACACATTCTAAGCCAAATAAATAAAAGAAGTTATGAATCCATTATAAAAAACTTAAAAGATATCGTTTTGTCTCTGGATTAGGCTAAAATAACGCTGATCCAAAGATAATAAAAATGATTCTAAGAAGAGAAGCAAAAAAAAAATAAAAGAAGAAGAAATTTTTTTCCTCATTGGCTAAAAAATATAGAACACAAAGGCAAAATTCAAAGCTTTTGGCTCTTCTTGAAATCTCCGATTAATATATGAGAGTTCAGGCTCTCAATCGCTACAAGAAAAACGATAGGATAGGCTAATACATACAACATGGACTTAATCAGGCTGAGTAGCTTCTTCAAACTTAGGTGATTGCTCAGGTTGAAACGATTCAATGATTCTATAGATTAACTTGGCTAGTTCTTCATGTGCCTGATGAATTTTAATTTTATCTCTATTTTTATTTTACTTTTAAAAATATATTTGATTAATATAGACATAATATGTTCTTATTTTCAATTTTTTTTTAAATTACTCAAAACATCTCAAAAATATTGAGTGTTTTTAAGGACAACTTTCACAATAAAATCTCAGAAAGATCCTTGGTCTTCTCTACTTGAAAACAACAACAACAAAACACAAAATGAGAAGACATTGTATCGCAAGCTTAAATAAAAAGCAGTGCTTGGACTTAAAGCAATACTCCTATCATTCTAGCACACCATATGAGTTACACATGCATGTTTGAACTGAAAGCCGTTCTTTTTCTATTCTCAAAAAATGTGATGAATTGGAATCTTAGGGAGTGTTTGGGGCTCCGTTTTCACTAATTACTGTCTTCAAAACGGTGGGGGTCGTTTTGGTGTGTCATTATTAGCAATGATTGTTCGCGGAACTGCGAAAGCTAGGGCGGGGGAGTCGGACGCGTTCTGCAGTTTGATCTTCGTTCCACGTTTGTAATGTCAACGCTACCCCTTCTCATTTTCTTTATTTCCCTCCTATGTCCAGACAAATATCCTTTATTTCGTTTCGACTTCTCCCATCCATTCTTTTGTCATTGTGGTTCTAGGGAAAACTCCTGATTTCTGTTCTCCTCTTCATTTGTTCTCGTTGTCATCACCTTTTGCTCACTTTCTCTACATGTATATTATATCATTCTTTTTTTTGCTTTTTTTTTTTTGTGGTTTCATGATTTGCGTTGAACTTTCTTTTATCTATCTGTTTTTCGGTTTAATTGTTGATGATTTGAGGCTTTAGTAGTTGAGGTGGTATGTCCATTTCCATCGTTTTCGTGTTTTGGTTGTTTTGCTGTTTTGGTTGCAACATTCCACCCATAAATTGGTTGTTTATTTACCTCTTTTTGAATCATGAAATGATTTTTATAGAGACAATTATATGCATTATGAGTTGTTTTAAAATATATTCATCTAAAATTGTTGTGAGCTATTGCAAGTCTGAAATTTTATGTGTTAGAGCAGTCAATAATTTCATTTCACTTCTTCAATCTGAAAATGCTTTTTTTATGGATAAAGTAATGTGCAATGTTGTTTATTTTTAAAAAAGCATCAATTCGAAATTATTGTTTGCCAATGTAATTACGATATTTTAGATGTCAGATTAGTCAGTAATTTCAGTCAACATCCTCTTCTTCAAATCGAAAAATAGTTTTTATAGGGACAATTATGTGCACTATGGGTTGTTTTTAAAACAAATCCATCATAAATTGTTTTGAGCCAATGCAAATTTGAAGCTTTTGATATTAGATCAATCAATAATTTCATTTAACTTTCTACTTCTTAAATCTAAAAAAGCTTTTGTTGAAGACAGTTAAGTGCATTGTGAGTTTTTTTTTAAAATATGTTCATCTGAAATTGTTTTGGTTAAATGCAAATCGGAAAGTTTAATTGTTAAACAAGTCAGTATTTTCATTCACCACCTTGTCTTCAATCTGAAAATTATTTTTTATGCAGATAGTTATGTGTATTGTGGGTTGTTTTTAAAAAGTCATTAGAAATTGTTGTGATCCAATGCAAATATGAAAGTTTAGATGTTAGATCGCTTGGTAATTTCATTTCACGTGCTCTTCTTCAATATGAAAATGTTTTTTTATGGAGACACTTATGTGTATTGATGGTTATTTTTAACAAATGTCCATTGGAATTTGTTCTGAGCAAATGCAAACATGAAAGTTTAAAATAATAAATCGGTGAGTAATTTCATTTCACCTCCTCTTCTTCAATCTAAAAATATTTTTTTTTTATGGAGACAGATATGTGATGAGAACTTTGGTACGACCTCCTTTTCGCCATTCCCCAACACAAGGTACTACATTCATGATTATGAGTGTTGCAGCCAAGTGATTAAAGGAATGAATGAACTCTTCAATGAAAGACACTCATCATTATAGAGTGTCATTGAGAGAGCATTAAGTGTATAGAAGAAAAAGTGGGTCATACTCCGAGATATACTAACGCACTCTTTCAAAAAATAGATAAAGATACCTGTTTCAACAACAATACTCTATAGTTTTATATTGAGGCATCCACCCAATATGATATTGATTGCAAGGTCTTAGATGAAGACTCTTACATGCATGCCTGAGAAAGCATTCCAACATCGGGTCAGACATTCATTGCCTGATGAGGACTTTAGTATTACCGAGTACAGCACTTCTGAAGGAGAAGGCATGTGGTAGATTGTACCGTTAAGAAAAGATATTACAGATGCTTTAATAAACGCATCAACTGTATTTATATAGCATCACCTATTAATTTCTTATTTATGATTCTTATTTCAGCTATACATTGGATTTGTAGATGCTTATCATCAAAATCTTTATAGCAATATGTATTGTAGTTTTTTTTGTGTCCTAACTAGTTTTTATTTTTTATTGTAAAACTATTTAATTTTTTAAATAGTTTTGTCGCATATTTACTTTATTTTGTCAATTGAAGTCATAGTGTACTATAATAGCAGGAAACATGAGTTCATGCTTCTGAAGGAGAAGGCATGCAAGAGATGATAGAGTTAGGAGAAGAGATTACTGATATTTTTGTGAACACATCAACTAACATTTATGTAGCATCACCTACAGATTTCTCATTGGTAATTCCTATTTCAACTGTATGTTTGATTTGTGGATATATATTTTCTAAATTTTTGTAGTGATCTGCATTGTGGCTTTTTTATGTGTCCTAACTACCTTTTATTTTTATTGTAAACTTGTTTAATTTTTACTTATGCTTTTGTCACATCTATTTTTTTTTTTTCAATTGAAGTTGTAGTTTGTTATAATAACAGGAAACATGAGTTTAAGAGCATCAGGTACTTCAAAATTTTCATCCTGCTACTGTGCCATGTGGTGTGTTGATTACGATTCAAAAAGAGAAGACAACTAAAGAATAAGATTTTATTGTTGTCCTAGAAACAAGGCACCTGAAGATTGCAATTATTTTCCTTTGATTGATGACACAAATGACATTACTCCAGACAATGATCAGGTCAGGAGAGATACTGCTATGAAGAGAATATTATCTTGAAAACTAGATCTCTAGAACATGAAAACAAACATCATTCTAAACTAACTGGTTCTTTTGATTATCCTCATTATTGTAATTATATGCACGAAATAACTGCTCACCTTTTTATGTATTGGAATATTTTGCACTATAGAAGTTTTTTATGTAGGTGAACCTCTTTCTTTTATTTTTGTGTAATTTTTTTGAAAACTACAATTATTCGAATATATTACATATGTAAAAGCAAAATAATATTTCTCCTCATAAATAATTGTAGCATAACAGATCTTCCAAACAGACTCTTGTTTCCCATCAGTAGCTTTCAGACAGCTCCTGAGAAGCTGATTCTCCAAAAAACAGATGGTTGCCCCAAATATACCCTTAGTCTAATATTAAACTATGGCTCGGAAGATGCTAAACAGCTAAATAACCATGGCTTTTGCCATTTAAATTAAAGAGTTTTAAAAACTACAACTGCGCTTTATTTAGGTTTCAAAATTAGCTAAAGCTTCCCTTGCTTTCTATCTTCCACTTAAAACTCTTTCACGTATGAAAGAGAACATACTGCGCTACATGTTCCTTTCCCATCTCCTTCACATTTGATGAAACAGAGAAATTCAGCAGAAGCTAGACATATTGCACTCTCATCAGAATGAACAATTTCAATGTCCATGAATGAAGCCTATGTAGCTTCTTCGCCACCACTGTTAATCACAGTATCAATTAGGTGAATGGAAGCAACTTTTTCAAACCTTTTGACAAACCAAACAAAACAAGACATAGGTTGATTTTACTTCCAGATAACACTCTTGATCATATGCCAAATAATGCAATATAAATAATAAAATCTCACAGAAAAAAAAAATGTGAAGTACATGGCACACCATTATTAAAAAAAAACACTTTTTAGAGACAATAACAAAGCACATGACGGGTTTTGTTCATGAAGCATTACAATTTGAAAAACGTTAACAATGTCACCTGGTACAAAACTAACATATGGTGCTCTTTATTTGAATGCATGGGACATGTTTGGATGTTAAGGTGCAGCAGAATTTACAAATTAATAATATGATAAATAGATTTGGGTCACAACCAGGACGCAAATAAGCTATTCATAATTAGTCCTATTGAGTTGAGAAAAAGCCTTAGAAATGTAGGGTTTTTCTTCAATCACTCGTCTCTTGATGAAGGATCCATTCCAGTCAAAGGGCTATCAGCAAAGTACTCTTGGTGTTTCAAATTCACGCCATACTGCTCGAGTCAAAGCAAATTTTTTTTTAAAAAAAAAGATTAAATATGAAACAATATAATGAAACTGAATTGAAAAATTAGAGCCGATGCAAGCTTGCCACACAAATGGCAGCATAATTTACTAAACAAAATAATCACAACCAGAAAAAGGTGAATCAAAAGTTCAAAAACACCAAAGTTGTTCAAACTTTGAGCAGTAAACTAAGATGCCCGTTCAGAAAGATGGTTGAACAAAAAAAGAGCAACACATGGTGTTCGAAGTAAAATGATATTTTTGGGCTTCAAAATATCAAACATTAGGTGTTAGATATCTAAATACATAAAAATTGTGTGGTACGCATGTAAATAATCACAAAATCAATGAGATATTATTGATAATTCGAAGGAATGCAACTGCTGGTGTTTAAGAAGGACAAAACTTCAAATAGTAAACGCTCATTTTGTCGCAAAGGATCCGGTTTTGAAGTTTTCTCCGGAATTGGCCACTTTAGACCAATCTAAATCCGTTTCAATCAAAACCGGAGCAAAGACAATTGATAAGAATTTAATCTATTCTAATACTAGCGGACACGCAAAGAATGGGCCGGAAAGCATAGGTTTTGCATATAGTTTACTTGAAAATTATAAGATTATCTTTACAAGATATAACTTCATAATCAATATAACTTAATTCTAAACTATTTTATTTCATAATAATTAATTAAAATTGCATAGAATTTATTTTAAAATATAAGTGAAATCACTGAAAACAGGGAACTGTAACTGAGTGCCGAAATAACAGTCGACCTCCAAAACTAGTAAGACCATAATAGATAAATCATAAACAGAAACTGAAATCTAAATCTTTGTAGCTAATACAAAACTGAAAAACCAAATTGGTTGTGTTAGCATATGAAAATATCAAATTACAAGATGTATGTTTATTTAATTATACCTTAGAATAATATACTCGCTCTATTATAAACACAGGGGTCTCCTAAGTAAATAAAAGACGGTATAATTTCAGTTTTTCTTCTACCTCTCGCAAAGTTGAAAATAAAAAACAACTATGAGAATATGTTCATGCAACGAGCAAGGACCAGAACTCAAAGAATGTGTTTGATGAAAGTAAAGCTGAAATCAAAGGCACATTGTTCCTTTACCTCTCGCAAAGCTTTTGAAAGGTCATCCATTGTCAAAACAAGACGCTTCTCCTGTCGAAAACTTGATTAGACCAAATATTGTAATCACATAAATTAAAGGAGCAATTATATACATAGCACACAATTCTTATGTATTTACATATCTCACCCCTAAACTTTCATATTTACATGCATAGCACTTTGGTGCTTTAAACCTATGCATCAAAACGTATATTTTACTTTTAAAAGGTAGTATATAGTCCTATTTTTTATGTGATGTTAAAGAGTTGACTGCTATTTTATATACATGTTCTCATGCATAGGTTTAAAGTACCAAAGCGCTATGTGTGTAAATATGAAATTTTAGGTGTGAGATATGTAAATACATAAGAATTGTTGCTAAGTATGTAAAGTCCCCAAAATTATAATGCTAAAAGAAACCAGGCAGCACCTTCGGCTGTTTACTCTTATCCTTAACTGGTGCAGCTAACCTTGCTTTGCAATGCCTGATTCAATGAGAATTAAAGACATTAAGCATTCCTCGTCTTCTTTTTAAGGGAGAGAAGGAAAATGAACGTCTACTATTGCAAACATGTAGGACCCCAAACGAAGAAGAAAAAATGGACTGAGAAGGATATGAGACTTCAACAAAGGATCATATTCCTATTCATTTACGATAACAATTAACTATTTGTTTTGTTGAGAAATGAGAAATGAGGAAAATTAAAAAATAAAATAAAAATTACAACCATTATGTTGCTCGTTTTAACTTCTTTGTTTGGTATATAGCCTATGTCCACTTGTAAAAATAGAAAGGCTGCTAGGATGAACCCTTATCCTCTTGCAAATGGAGGATCAATCGACTAATATATTTAATATCTTCCCTTAGAGAAATAATAGGATATAATAGGATTTGTGCGTATGCATTACCCCTGCATTGTAAAAAATTATAAAAAGATTTTTTGCGTGCATATTGGTCCACCAGACACTCCCCCGCTTGCTACTAGCTGGGTTTTTCATCATCCAATTCAAAACAAATCAAAAGAAACTGTTTCTCTTAAACTTTGTGCCTCGTTCCACGATCACTCACCGCTGATAAGGGAAGTGTGTTTTTTTTTCCTTTTTTTTTCTTTTTTTTTTTTGGGGTACCCACCAAAAGTTTGGGGATTTCTTGTGCAGGCGGAATATGGACCTGTTAACTTTGAGGATAGAACCAGATGTAAATCTTATTGATGCAAAGAGGGGTAAATATCAGGATCGATTAGTAAGGAAAGAAATAAAAATAAGATACAATAGAAAAGGAAAGAAATAATAAAGAATCCAGGCTAATTACTCGAAATGAACAGGAATTAATAATGGCTAAAACGAACCATTAATTAATATTCAAATACTCCCCCTCAAGTTCAAGCATAGATGACAATCATGCTTAAATTGGATTTGAAATCATCAAATAGTGGCCAAAGAAGTATCTTTAAGAGAATATATGTCAACTAGCTACTAGATGGCACAAATGAAATACAAATTTTCCCAGACACGAGGTTTTCCTTAATAAAGTCTCGATCAATATCAACATGATTGGTGTGATCATGTTGGACCGGGTTGTGAGCAATGCTAATGGTTGTCTTGTTATCATAGAATTGTAAAGAAGCGGAAACTAACATACTTAATTCGTGAAGCATGATGTGTAACCAGAGAGCTTCACAAATTTTCAGGGACATTAACCTAAATTCGGCTTTTGCACTGCTCCGAGAAACTACAAACTGCTTCTTTCTTTTCCACGTGACCAAATTTCCCCACACAAATGAGCAGTACCCCGAGATAGATCGTCGATCATGAATGGACTCGACCCAATCCACCTCTGTATAAGCTGCAATAAAAAGAGGTATGGCGGGAAAAAATACAAATATGAGTCTCGTTTGCCTTTTAAATGTGGAGAATCAGCTGGACAGTTTGAAGATGGTGCTCATAGGGATCATGCATGAATTGACTGACTATCACAACTACGTGGCACATGTCGGTGTGTGTGTAAGCATTGGTAGTAAGTCTTGTTTAGAGAAGCTGTATTGGAAACATCAAGAAGTTTTGCATTTGGATCTATCGGGACAGTCACTGCTTTGCACAGGAGAAAATTTTTCTCTGTCAAAAGGACAATGACATATTTTTGCTGAGACAAGTAAATATCCTATGGACCGAGCAACTTTCATGCCTAAGAACTACCAGAGAGATCCAAACTTCTTTATTTCAAAGGAAGCGATAAAAGTACCTTTCAGAGACTCCAATGTTGGTAAATAACAACCTTTGAAAACAATATCGTCAAAATAGACGATAAAGATAGCTATCGAGTCGCTGGAGAAATGTCAGAAGAAGAGGGTGTGGTCCGATTGAGCCTGAGTGAATCCATAGCCTAGCACCACCTTTATGAGTTTCCAGAAACCATGCAGTAGTGATTGCTTCAATCCATAGAGGGATTTTCGCAACCTACATACTTGCCCCCGGGAGGCAGTGGAATCAAACCCTGTAGGAAAAACCATGTATACCTCCTCTGTAAGATCGCTCTTTAGGAAAGCATTATTGACATCAAGCTAGAATAAGTGTAAATCCAGATTCACTACAAAGGAAAAGAAGACCTAAATGGTGTTTAATTTAGCAACTAAAGCAAATGACTCCTCATAGTCAACTCCGTAGATCTGTGACTACTATTTAGCAAGCAGTCCAGCCTTGTTGCGTTCAAAGGATACATTTGATTTAAACTTGATGTTAAAAAACCATCGGCATCCAACTGCTTTCTTGCCCTGAGGAAGATCAACAATATCCCAAGTATGGTTTCGCTAAGGGGCATTCATCTCCTCCATCATGGCGGCTTTCCAGGCTAGGTTTACTAGGGAACCTCAACAGTAGATGGAAGCTAATGATTGGTTAGGATCATAGCAAACGCTCTATAGGTTGGCGATAATCAGTAAAAAAACATAATTTGTCATGGGATAAAAAGAGCATATCTGGTTGTGTACCTTACAAGAGGAATTGACTTCCTCCATTGGAGTAGGAGAGAATTTAGGGTCCAGCAAGGGGTTAGCAAACTCCATAGCAGATGCATCAGAACAAGTGCGTCAAGTGTAGACACAAAGAGTGAAAGGATGCGTTGGTGGAACCAGGGACAGAGGGTTCCTTGATGGTAGGAGAAGTGGGTGGAAACAAATAACCAGAGGGTTCCTCGATAGTATGTGACGTTGGGGAACATCCACAGAAGTAGGGTAAAGAACAATTTCCAAAAACTTCAACTCCCCCTCACTGGAGGCCGAGTTAGGAAAGTAGTGAACAATTTCAAAAAAGGGGATCGCCACTCACATAGACCTTATTTGTGGAGGGTCAAGACATTGATTCCCCTTTTGAGTGGCAAAGTATATGAGTAAAACACATTTTATGGACCAGGGATCAAGTTTACTCCGAGTTGAGGTCGTGTTCCGAGCAAAGGTTGTTCGTCCAAAAATTTTGGGATCTAAAGTGGAGAAGGCTCAATTGTTAGGAAAACACAATCTCAAGACGATTAAAAGGGTACAGAGTTATGAATTTTTTAGGTAACTCTATTAATGAGATGAGTGGCAGTAAGAATAACATCATTCCAGAAATATTTTGAAACATTAGAGTGAAACATAACGGAGTAAAGTCGAGAAGATATTGGTTTTTGCTCTCAGTTATTTCATTTTGTTGAGTGTCGGCAAACGAGCTATGATGGAGTATGCTCTTACTTACAAGGATTCTCCTACTAAAAAGTTAAAAAATTCATGACCATTGTCAGTCCGAAGGACTTAAATAGAAGTTTTGAAGGTGTGGAAACTTTTTAAAGTGACAGGAGCTGCAAATTTATCTTTTAAAATATAGACCCACAATATCCGAGTGTTTTTTTCTCTCAGCTAATCCATTTTGTTGAGTGTCGACAAACGAGCTACGATGGAGAATGCACTTTCTTACCAAGAATTCTCCTACTAAAAAGCTAAAAAATTCACGACAATTATCAATCCGAAGAACTTGAATAGAAGTTTTAAAGGTGTGAAAACTTTTTAAAGTAACAAAAGCTGCAGATTTATCTTTTAAAATATAGACTCGCGTCATCCAAGTGTGGTCATCAAGCAAAGAAACCACCATTTATTGGTGCAACTAGGAGTGCAAGGGGTCCCCATAAGTCACTGTGACTAAAAGAGAAATGCACAGAAGGTGTGTAATTGTGGGGTGGATAGGGAACACGATGATGTTTAGCTAACTGATAAATTTCACAATTGAAATTAGAAGCTTTTACATTAGTAAACATCAACAGATACAACTTTTTTAGATACAAGAAATTATGATGACCCAAACGACAGTGTGACAACATAATAGGACATTCAATAGACTAAGATAAACTACAGTTGTTGGATGGAGTGTCCTCGTTCTCAGTGTTTTTCTCTTTGAAGAAATAAAACCCACCTACCCGCTTAGTAGTTTCAATCATCCTCCCCAAACGACGATCCTGAAAGACAGACATTAGAAGAAAAATAAGCAACGCAATCAATATCACATGTCAACGTACTGACAGATAAAAGGTTACACTTCAACAGAATTATATGTAACACAGATTCCAGAGTTACACCTGTTGTTAAAGCAACAGACCCTTCACCAACAATGGAACTTTGGATCCGTCAGCAATTTTAACAGTATATTTCCTTGAGCAAGGATGGTATGCCAAGAAGGCTTGAGAGCTTCAAGACCAGTCATGTGGTTCGTGGCACCTAAATCAATGATCCATGGACTAGAAAGAGCAAAAGAAGTAAGCGTTATAGGATTGATACCTTAACGAACGTGGGAGGTCGACGAGACGGAAGAGAGCTGGTTGGATTCAAGTAGCGTGATTAAGTGTTCCATTTGACTTTTAACGGAATTGGAGGATTTCGGATTATTCTGAGTAGAAACCAAAGTACCATGTTGGATTCAGATTCAGACGTCGTAGCGAGAACCTTGGCAGCAAGAGATTTAGCTGAAGGTTTGAATATGGGTTTCTCATGGAGCTTCCAACACTTATCACGAGTGTGGTTGGGAGCTTGTGAATAATCATAAGTGGGATGAACAACCCCAGGTTGAGAGCTATTAGAGACCAAGGCAGATATTTTGGTCGACGGAGTAGAAGCACCAAGCATGGCTCATTTCGCGATGAACCTCAGCGAAAGCAGCGTGAGCCAAAGGAAGAGGATCCCTACCAAGAATGTCCCCAGACTTCGTCAAGAACTTTGTTGAGGCCTACCAGAAATTGGAACATGCAATCATTTTCTTAAATTGACTGGAAGAGAGATAAGTCGGTTGGAGATTCCCAAGTACAGTCATAATAGAGATCATATTTCATCCATAATGCAACTAAGTCATTGTAGTACTGGAGGTCCTTGATCTTTGTTTTGCCTCATGGATTTTCTTAGACATCGCATAGAGTTGGCTGGAATTCCCTACATCTGAGTAGATATCACAGACTGTCGTCCAGAGAGCACTAATGAAAATAAGGAACATATATGATTAGTGAATAGAAGTTGTCATGAAGTTGATCAGCAACGATATAATCATGGAATTCTCCGCTTCTCAAGCTTCCTACGCTGGGTCACTCTTTGGAGGTTCACGAAACATACCAATGAGATGATTGAATTTCCGACGACCTTTGATGAACAAAGACACAAATTGAAACCATTGGAGAAAGTTAGAGTCGTTCAACATATAAGTTGTGATCAAGAAGTTCATGTTATTTTCTGGTCCCTCGATCTGCAGAGGAATTGAGGTTGGTGTTGGTCCTTCAGTGGATTCAAGTACATCGTCGGAAGTTGGCACCATGGAGTTTACCATGATTCTGACTAAGCCAAAGGAGATATGGGTATGCTGAGACATAGGAATATTCTAGCTGCAAGAGGGAGAACCAGAAACAGGAGATCATAAACGGGTAGATACGGCCTCGGGGAAGGAGCTCTGGTGATCCAGGAGAAAGACCCGGCTGACAGAGGAAAGGTTCGGCGGCTAGAAGAAGCTCTGGCCGGGTAGAAGGAAAATCTGGAGGAGCTTGAGCGACCATGGAGAGAGACCCATCTGGCTGAAGAAGGATCCAACTACTGGAAGGAAGCCCTAGTGAGCTGGATTGAGGATCTGGAGGGACATCCGGTCGGCTGAAAGAAGAACCTGCGCCTGGAAGGAAAACCTGGCCGCTAGATCGAACATCTGGAGGGAGAACCAACACTGGAACAAATGTTGGAACAAACGGCTGGAGGGAGAACCAACACTGGAACGAAAGTCTGCGAGTCAGTGGCTATGGGAGACACCCAGTGGCAGCTAAGTTAGAACTTGGCTCAGATGCCATGTTAACTTTGAGGATATCTTATTGATACAAAGAGGAGTATAAATACCCATTATTAGGAGTATAAACAAGCCAAACACGAGCGAACCCAGCTCGTTTATATTTCGAGCTCAAAAACTATGTTCGTATTCGGCTCGTTTGCTTAGCAAGTCGAACATAAGCTGTTCACGAACAAAAAGTCATTTTGACAACCCTAATCACATAGCCATAACATGTTAAGGGATGGGGCAAGATTTAAAAATTATTGTTTATATTAAAACATCATTTGAATCTAATTTAATAATTTTTATTCTATTTTCTTAATTAATAATTTTAATTGATTATAAATCTTTGTAACAATGTAGTCAATGAAATTTTTTAAAAATACTACTTATCAACATATATATATATATTTGATGAGTAGTATTTCGAGCCAAAACGAGTTGAACACGAACGAACAAATCTTTGCTCGTGTTTGGCTCCTTAACTTAGCGAACGAGTTGAACACGAGCTTCTTAACGAGCCGAACACGAGCTGTTCGCGAACAACGAGCCGTTTTGACAGCCCTACCCATTACAGGATCTACTAGTAAGGAAAGAAATAAAAATAAGATACAGTAGAAAATGAATGAATAATAAAGAATCCAAGCTAATAACTCAGAATAAACAGGAATTAATAATGGCTAAAACTAACCATTCATAAATATTCTAATAGAACCCAAGTTCGAAAAAAACTTCCAAATGTCTTTATCAATTGAACTATTTGGTAACCACAAGTATTTGCAATGAAAGAGTTTCTTTAAAAAAATTCAAGATAAAATAAAGTGATACATAACTTTGTTAAATGGATGTTTGACAATACTAGAAATGATAAAATGATAAATGTTTATAGAAATGGGTTGCATTAATAAATTCTATTGAGAATAAGATGGTTCAAAATAGAATTAAATTGCTTGGGCATAAACAAAAGAAAATAGAAGATGCAAAAATATATACATAAAATTAACATGGAAAAATTAGAGAAGTAAAATTGTCAGAAAAAACTACACAAATAAAATTTACGCAAAAGCGCATAGCCAAATAGATTTAACATCTCAAGTAATAATCATCAAGAATAGTGACAAATGTAAATTCATAAAAGTTGGCCCCAAATAGTTGGGATAAGGCTATGTTTGATTGTGATGATGAATCCATTAACCAAAACCCTATTGATGCTAGCAAAATATAATTTAAAAAATTAAAAAAAAATGAGTACTAAAGAGACACAGTGGCATCTCATTTCAGTATAGTGAATCTTAGACCAGGTTATACTGATGGACGATCCAAACAAAAAGATCAAAGAATCCATTTTCACCATATGAGAGGTAACTAGCAGAAAACGCCAATAGAATGATCTGCTAAACAAACAGAATGAAGATAAGGACTATGTAAAGCTACGGGAAATAGAATCTTTCAAAAATCTGTCAATTTAATGATGTAGCTGGTCCTCAAAAATATTATCGAATATCAAATCAAACTAATAATACCAAAACCAACTTATAGCTCAATAAAAAAAATCACATAAAAGATCCTTCATTTTGTAGGTCAATCCTATTTGTCAGTTTAACCATCCATCATTAATTTAGTCTTGCCACTTTATTTGTTAGTCAGGCCATCCAACATCAAAAAAAAATCCTTGACTATAATTTGGTAAAGTCAGCATAGGTCCATACGTCTAACGACACCTAATTTGTCAGTGTAGCCAAACAGCATCAAAAAATTCTCAGCATTCATGTGAAGGGACTCCAAAAAACATTGAATCACTATGAAATTTAATATCATCACAATACTCTTCCTAGGAGAATTCTATCTATTTAGGGAAAGTGATTAGAACTATCTGCCACTTTTTGCAGGATCATTATGAAAACATCTATATTACAATAACAATCAACCTGATCTGTTGACCAACCTTATTATAGCTCCTTTCTCCATTTTGGTATTTCATGAATCAAAATTTCTTTCAATTTTATGTAATTTCTTGTCTTAAGGATAGGTTTTTTTCACTTTATAAAATTAGCGTAGGTTTGCTTATGCTTTAGGAATTTTTTTTAATTATTTCAAAATTTTATATGATCACGGCTAGTTAATAAGGCTCAAATGTCCTTCTCGGTTTATAACTAGACCTCCAAAGGTGGTATTATGCATTGAAAGACGAACCAACATTTTTCATGATTAATTGCATTTGTTTGAAGCTCTACTTGACTCTCTCATATATGTTCTTCTTTTTATATGTAGTTTTCTCTTTTCTTTCACTACCTTCCCTTGTTATGCTCACTAACCTCTCTCGCTCTTTCCTATCATAAAGAAATTGAAAAAATAGGATCCGTCATTACCATCACTCTGAGGACCTAAAACACTACAACACTCGATTCCACTGATTCTCTCCTTATTATACAAAACTCCTCTCTTTAGAGATACATAATTCTCTCTACAAAATCATTACTCAAATGAATCCCTAATCTTTCTATTTTTCTCTACCTCTATAACTTGAAAGCCCCACCAAATGCCACAGTATTACATAATACCTAATAGAAAAAATGTCTGGCATCTACAAGTTCCTATGCATCACCTGCTCTCACTTCCCACACTGTATAAATTAAAATCAAAGAGAGATTATTGATAAGGACTTGAATGCTTATGAGATAAATATTTACTAAAATTTGCACAATGAATAAAAAAAGTTAGAATGCACCATCATTTAGAATTATTATAATACAAGGCACTTTAAAAAAACTGATAAGATAGGGCAATAAATGTTATACATTGACACAATTCGGCCAAACCAGTTGAACACAACAAATTTGAATCTAAAATTAAAAGGAGTGAAAATATTTTATTTGTTTTAATACAAAAGGAAGATTGCAATACAAAAATCTTCTTATTACACTTTTTTAAGGAAAAAATTAGAGACGAGAGATAGAAATTATGGCTCTCTTTGAATGAAAAAAAAAAGAAAGACACAATCATGTATGCTACTATTCAGTGGCATATATCCATTTTTTTAATACATGGTTTCAATATTAAAATTCTTTTCATTCTTTTAAATAAATATAAAAGAAGAATTCGTTGTTCAAAATTTTGTAGTTAAAATATTATAAGGATATGATGTTGTTTCAATTATTTTTTATATTAAATTAAAATGAATATAATTGATAAGGAAGTTATTTTTTTTTCATTTCAACAATAAAAAATATAAGAAAATCTAAATACATACCAAGAACTTCTTATGTATTTACATATCAAACACCTAAAGTTGATATTTACACTCATAACACTTTGGTCACAAATCTAAGCATGAAAAGGTGTATTCGCTTTTGACATGTTATTAATTGTTGTATTTTTTTATGTGATGCTAATTTTTTTAAGTGTTATGCATGTAAATATGTAAGTTTAGGTGTTAGATATGTAAATACATAAGAATTGTGTGGTATGTATATAAATTTCAGAAAAATAAAACATAATGTCCTTTTTGAGTGCTAGAATTTCTTAATTATTGATTTGTTTCATGACTACTATGTTCTTCGCCTACTAAGCTAAGTGTGTGGTTGCTCAAGCATCATAGGGAAAGTTAATGGTAAAAATAAAAGTAATTAATAACCTAATAAGAGGTATACAAGCACAAAAGATAAAAGCAACGTGCAATTTACATAGCATTTTAGTGAAAATAGTTAGTTTTGTGAATTATGGGAGACAAACCCTCATCTTATGATAATTGCATACCAAAATTAACAGCCCTTATCTGAATTTTATATTGCCATGTTCTTCGACTACTAAGGATCTGTTTGGGGCAGCTGCAACTTATTGAATAATCTGCTGATAAACTAATTAAAAATAATCTGTTGATAAGCTAGATGCGGTGGCTATTACAAATTTTTATCTTTTTGGAAAAGTCAGACCGCTGCGAGAAAATTGTCACCGCACCTGATAGGTGCAGTGTGAAAACACTATTTTCAGTGTTTTGAAAATGCATAAGCTGTCAAAACGCAGTTTATCCAAACAGATCAGGTGCGTTTTCAAAATGCCACCGCACCAAATAAGCTGCCCCAAACGGACCCAGTTATTGTGTGCCCATGCACCATAGGGTGTGTTAATGGTAAAAAGAAAACTAATCAATAGCTGATAAAGATGTATACAAGCATAAAAAATTAAAGCAACAAACCCAATTTACAAAACATTTTAGTGAGAATAGTTAGGTTTTCGAATCATAGAACAAAAAACTCATTTTATCATCATTGCATGCCAAATTCTATATTTATTATTTCAAATTTGATACTAATCAAATGGTTATTGTCACTAAAAAAGTACATAATGAAGTTTCATTTTAATAATAAATAAATAAATACGCAATGTCCAATATGTATCCTAAAATTTCTTAGTTATTGACTTGCCATATGATATTCTCATATCATGCTAAGATACATGTCCATGCATCATAGTGTAAAAGCTAATGGCAAAATGAATAATCAACAACTAATTTAGACTTATAGGAGCATAAAATTAAAGGGACTTGTGCGGTTTACATGAAATTTTAGAGAGCATAGTTCGGTTTCTAAGTGAATATAAAAGGCTTTCCTGGAATCATAGAACACAAAACCGCATATTACCATTATTACATGCCAAAAACACACTGGCATCTGAATTTCATATTAATCTCATGTTTATTGCTACCATAAATTTAAGTATAAAAACAAACTATTACAATTCTATATGTGAAATACTCGTAATTGCTTAAAGAAAACAACAAAAATAAATGGGAATGCAAAACATACTGAAGTGCATCATTTGCAACTTCGGAGATGAACTTCTGGGTGGCTACAGCAACAAGCCTTGTTCTGCCAAAATAAAAACACAACAAGGAGCACTTATTGATGGGAACTTATGGTGAACAGAAAAGGAAGCCGTCAATATAACAAAGGCATACAAAAATTCTGGAATGGAAATATTAGAAATATAAAGATTCAAAAAATATTCCCACCAACAACACCAAATCTTTATCCCACTAAGTGGGGTAAAATACATGAATTCTTTTTCTCCATTGCGTCCTATTGAGTGTCATATCTTCATTTAATTCTAATAAATTAAGATCATTTTTTATACAATATACCGAAGTCTTTCTAGGTTTGTGTCTGCCTTTCTTAACATAAGTCAAATTTGAAACATCTACTCTCCTAATTGGATCATCAGATGGAAAACGTTTAATGTGACCAAACCATCTAAGACAACTCTCTCTAATTTTGATCGTCACTAGAGCTACAGCAACCTTATCACGGATATATTCATTTCACATTTTATCTCTAAGTAAAAAGCTACTCGTCAACCTAAGCATTCTCATCTCTGCAACACTTAACTTAGTTTTATGCTTCTTTTTTAAAGGACAACATTCAACGCCATAGAGCAATGAAGGTTTCGCCACCATATTATACAATTGTCCTTTTAGTCTAAGCGGTACTTTTCCATAACATAATAGGCCCGAAGCATTCCTCCACTTCAACCAACCAACTTGAATTCTACTAATAACATCCCCATCCATATCACTGTCACTTTGAACAATAAACCTGAGATATCTAAAGCATTCACACCTTTAAATAATTTGATCACTCATAG
>NEWO01000001.1:6901943-6920715 GCA_003013225.1 Phalaenopsis aphrodite
TTTAGTTCTACTCAAATGAAAGCCTTTAAACTCCAATGTAGATCTCCATAATTCATGTTTTTTCTAAGCTTTCTCTCTTGTCATGTCTATGAGAAAGATATCATCAGCAAAAAACATACACCAAGGTACATCCTCCTGTGAATGTCCAGTAAGAGCATCCATAACTAAAGCAAAAAGATAAGGGCTTAATGTTGATCCCTGATGTAATCCAACAGAAATAGGAAAATATTTGGTCAATTCTCCTGTTCGAACACAAGTAACAGCTCTAGTATACATATCATTAATGACTTGGATATAAGTCATGTCAACACCTTTCTTCTCAAAAACTCTCTAAAGGATATCTCTTGAAACCTTATCGTAAGCTTTTCCTAAATCAATAAAAATCATATGTAGATCCCCTTTATTATCTTCTCTATTATCTATGAATTTCTCTGTCAAACCTCTCAATAAATGTATAGCTTCCATAATAGACCTAACCGGCATAAATCCAAATTGATTATGAGAAAGTTTTGTAATACGTCTTAACCTATGTTCAATTACTATCTCCCATAATATTAAAGTATGACACATCAACTTAATTCATCTATAATTTGCACACTCTTGTGCATCCCCTTTATCCTTAAAAATGAGGACCAAAATACTCTTCCTCCACTCCCGGGCATCTTTTTAATTTTTAAAATAATATTAAAGAATTTAGTAAGCCAAGAAACTCCCAATCTCCTATATATTTTCACACTTCAAATGGGATATCATTAGGTCCTACAAAATTTCCACCCTTGGTTTTCTCTAAAGTCTCCTCAAATGAATCATTTTATTATTATTAACGATATTAAGATCACTAAGGTCGATCGTATTTTCAGAAACTTCATTAAAAAGTTTATCAAAATAACTCACTCAATTATGTAGAATAATTTTTTCTAAGAAAAGCACTTTTTGATTTTCATCTTTAATACACTTTATTTGAGTTAAATTTTTACTTTTCTTTTTTGTTTGTTTGGCTGGTTTATAGATATATTTTTCACCCTTCTTATATCTAATCTATTATAAATATCACTAAAAGCAGAACTTTTAGCGTTACAAATTGTTCTCTTAGACTCTCTACGGGTCATTTGATATTTTTCTCAACTCTCTAAGCTTTTACATTTAAACCAACTTTCATAACATAATTTCTTATACTTTATCTTTTCTTGCACATTATTATTCCACCACCAACTATTTTTATTTATAGAAAATTTTCCTTTTGATTCTCCAATTACCTCTTTTGTCACTTGTTTAATAGTGTATGTTACTTTATCCCACATAAAGTATGTTTTTTTATAAACATCTCAAATCTTGAAATCATAAATTTTACTCATAAAAATAATTTTATTTGTGTCTTTTAGGAACCCCCATCTAATTATACGACGATAATTCCTAGTATTTTTTATTTTACAACTCTTCATCTTAAAATCTAAAACTAATGATCGATGTTGAGTTGTTAAATGATCACTTTGAATAACCCTAAAATCTTTACATTCCCGACAATCTCTTCTTCTCATAATAAAATAATCAATTTGTGTTTAATTAGATCCATTCTTATAAGTAATAATATGTTCATCTCTTTTCTTGAATAATGTATTAGCAATAACAAAATCATACGCTAAAGCAAAATCTAATATGACTCTACCTTCTTCAAAAAATATTCCCCATGGAGGAAAATTAAAGTTATGTTTCCTACTAATTTAAGAACCAAGAAATAAGCTAAGTTTCTAGAAGAATCTTCCAAACATGGCCACATAGGTTATCTTCTATTCATTACCAAATTCTTACACTTTAGAGGATCACAGTCAGAATTCAATAGCCAAATCTAAATTTTAAAATAATAGGTATGAATCTCACAATAATGAACTTAATCATGTCAAGACATTAGCAAGCTTGATGACACCATTTTATATTAAGGTGATCATTAAAGTAGAATCAAAGCTTCAAAAATCACCATATATGATGAATCGAGTGGAAACACAAAAACTAACCTAGTAAACCATAGCAAGTTCATAAAAAGGAAAAGGGAAATTTACATATGTACCACATAATTCTTATGAATTTGCATATCTAACGCCTAAAGTTTGATATTTATTTTTATACCACCTTGATACTATAAGCAATGCATAAAAAGATGTATTTGACTTTTTAAAAGTTAGAAAAAGTGATACTTATGTTAAAGATTTAACAGCTATGAATGTAAATATTAAAGTTTAGTTGTTAGATAAGTAAATACATAAGAATTGTGTGGTATGTACGTAAATGCTCCAATAGAAGAAAAGAATCGGAAAACTTACAATCGCAAGTCTGGGCATTGAAAACCACTTTTACCCAGGTAGTGTTCCACAAGCTCATCGGGGACCTGCAAAAAGGAAATCATAATGTTGATGTGAATAGTTTTATCAACTAAGAATGGTGAGAATTTTCTTACAGTGGGAGTGAAATCCATCAGTGAGGAGAGAAACTCAGTCAGTGCAGCCTCATCATCATGCCTCCCATCATTTGAGGAATTCATTTCCTGGAAGGACGAGGAGAAGAACAAAATCCTTGCTTAATTCATGTTGTTTCTTCAAAAGTCGGATGTGCTTGTTTAAAAGGGGTAGAAAAGGTATAATAGAATAAATTATTTTTAAGCCAAGGCAAAAAGAATATGCATGTTAAATAATAAATAATTTTATTCATGTTAACTTAAATAAATGTAGTTTATCTAAATGTTTAACAAGAATTCAAAAAAATTAAGACTTTATTTCTGAAGTAAATGATACATGTCTATATTTAATTCCAAACAAGAATCATTGCAAGTTCAAACTGAATATAACAACATAGAAAATTTTCATAACATGACTGATACAAACAATTATCATTGTTGCTAGTATACTTTGAACAATTATTGCATTTATTTCAATCACTGATATAATAATACATGTAAATCCAAAAAGTGCTAAACCAGCCAGCTTATTATAAAACATATAGACTTCAACGCGCAACCAATCAGTTTTAAGCCATCTACTTGTTCATGCCATAAGTTATATATGAGGGTGGATACAATTAGGAGATGGAATATTTTTGGCACTGGAAGCAATTTTCTGAACAATATCGCAATTCGTAACACAAGAGAAGACAAGAAACCTAATCATAGTAAGAAGTAAGGACAAAAACCCTAATTGAATACCTCCATGCGAAACGGAAACTTCGTAGAATTTGTATAATTTTTAAAAAAATCTAATGCCCGGCGAAAAGAATTATCACACCCTAAAAAATTGAACACTCCCAGAAATTAGAGGGATTAAAAAAATTTTGATTCACCTTCGACTCGGGAGGTGAGAGCTTCAAGAAAAAGTAAGAGAAAGCATATATTGAGTTGTGAGCGCGAGGAACGAGAGAAAAGCGAAACCCTGAAGCCGCCGCCGCTAGAGGAGACTGCGAATGAGAATAGAGGGCGGGTGGCTGCTGCAAGGAGTCGCCTCGGCCTCTTGCTGTTGGTACTCCGCAGGTTGGGCTGCAGTTCGGTTGTTTCGAAAAGTAAACGAATCAAACACCAAAAAGATTTTTTTCGTTCGGTTTATTAAACTAATCAGACACGAAGACATTAATGTTCGAAATATAAAATAATTTAAAGTTATATATAAAAAAATTATGATATTTTAAAAATAATTAAATATTCTCAAATTTTTTGGTATTTTAAAAAATTAAATTTACAAATTATAATATATAATAAATATTAATAACATTAATATTCTATTACTATTAATTATATTAATATAAATATTATAATATTATAATTAATATAATACAATATATATAAAAAAATCCTAAAGCCCTAATTCTAAACAACGCTTCTCGCACATCCGCCGCGCCTCCCTTCTTCCGATCTCCCCTCTTCCGAGTTTTCTCCTTCTCCTCTCAAAATCACGAAAGTTTTTCACCCCATTGTGAGAGTTTATGATTTGTTTTTTCTGTTCGTTCTCTAATCTCTACTCTTATTTATCTTCGAGCAGACATTTGTTCGCCTGCTCGTGGCTCGCTTGCTCGGTATTATTGTTCATTTGCTTGGTTGCTTGATATTCTTTCTTGGTTAGTTGTAAGGCTACTGAGGTGTCATCTTGGAGTATATTTTCTTTGATATTTCTTATTTATTTTCAGGTTTGCCTCTCACTTTAAAATTTCTTAAATTTCTTT
This sequence comes from Phalaenopsis aphrodite, assembly GCA_003013225.1. Lineage (NCBI taxonomy): Eukaryota > Viridiplantae > Streptophyta > Magnoliopsida > Asparagales > Orchidaceae > Phalaenopsis > Phalaenopsis aphrodite. Next base: position 6,906,144 of record NEWO01000001.1, read on the forward strand.
TAGTTTTTGTTTACTGAAACCTAATTTTTGAAGTTTTTGGGAGTGAGAATGTTGGTTTTTTCACAGAGTTACCTTTTTCGCTCTTAATGCGAGGAGGTTTGAAAATAAATTTCATGGGAATGACAATGGTTTATTTTTCTGTGCATTTGAGGGTAATTTATGTTTTCATGTGTCAATAATTTGATAATGACAACATACAAGTTGAGGGAATAGTCATAACTCATGAAATTACAATGTATATTGAGTTGTTGGTTTAGGGGCAGTTGAAATTTACAGGCAAGAATGCTTTGATACATATATTAGATTTAAAGAGTTTTTGGTATATATATGTATCTGAGTTGTTAGCCATTTTAAGTTATAGATCTCAAATTTGTATATATGCAAATAAACCTATTATTCTCCCTTTTTATTTACATAGAATTTGCATTATATATGTTGCTTTAAGGGTAGGGAGAAGAACTATAGCTGCTCTATTTTAATATGCAGTTGAGGTTAATTTTTTTAAAAATAATTTAATGAGTTTTTTTGGGAGCATTTGGAAATATCCTTTAATTGTTGGTTGTTTCACCCCTGGTAGTTACTTCTAGTAATCAGCAGTAATTGCAACATATGACAGTAATTTTAATAAGTCTTTTTTTGGGTCGCCTCTGTCCTTAATTATTTACGAGCAGATCCTGAACAAATTGATCTAACAACGGTAGAATAGATAATGATGTAGCATTATAAGTATGAAATAATTAGCGACGAAAACATCATAAATGAGCACTCCGTTTTGAAAGTAATTTTAAATTATATAATTATTATGATTAGGCCTCCATCATAACTGCCATGTTTTTGGTTGTGTGATAGCTGGACATCTTATGAATGGGATAGAGCTTCCATAGATATGAAGCCAACTTANTTGGAGTATATTTTCTTTGATATTTCTTATTTATCTTCAGGTTTGTCTCTCACCCTAAAATTTCTTAAATTTCTTTTAGTTTTGTTTACTGAAACCTAGTTTTGAAGTTTTTGAGAGTGAGAATGTTGGTTTTTGCACAGAGTTACCTTTTTCGCTCTTAATGCGAGAAGGTTTGAAAATAAATTTCATGAGAATGACAATGGTTTATTTTTCTGTACATTTAAGGGTAATTTATGCTTGCACATATCAATAATTTGATAATAACAACATACAAGTTGAGGGAATAGTCATAACTCATGAAATTACAATGTATATTGAGTTGTTGGTTTAGGGGCAGTTGAAATTTACATGCTAGAATGTTTTGATGCATATATTAGATTTAAAGAGTTTTTGGTATCTATATGTATCTAAGAGTTGTTAGCCATTTTAAGTTATAGATCTCAAATTTGTATATATGCAAATAAACCTATCATTCTTCCTTTTTATTTACATAGAATTTGCATTATATATGTTGCTTTAAGGGTAGGGAGAAGAACTATAGCTGCTCTATTTTAATATGTAGTTGAAGTTAACTTCTTTTAAAATAGTTTAATTATTTTTTTTTGGAGCATTTGGAAATATCATTTAATTGTTGGTTGTTTCACCCCTGGTAGTTACTTCTAGTAATCAGCAGTAATTACAACATATGGCAATAATTTTAATAAGTCTTTTTTTCGGACTGCCTGTGTCCTTAATTATTTACGAGCAGATCCTGAACAAATTGATCTAACAACGGTAGAATAGATAATCATGTAGCATTATAAGAATGAAATAATTAGCGACGAAAACATCATAAATGAGCACTCCGTTTTGAAATTAATTTTAAATTATATAATTATTATAATTAGGCCTCCATCATAACTGCCATGTTTTTGGTTGTGTGATAGCTGGACATCTTATGAATGGGATAGAGCTTCCATAGATATGAAGCCAACTTAGCCAAGTCCTTCGACTTTTTCTTTTGACATTTTATTTTTTGCATGGCTCGAGAGTACGCTTAATCTAGTCAATGAACTTATTCAAATTTCTCCACATTATGTAGATTTGAATTATATAGATTTTGCTTGGCACTTGATGAGGACTTCTAACTAACCATCAATGATTACTTTAAAATGCATGATGTTTTTGGTTATCGTTTGCAAAAGTTTTTGTATTAAAGCAATTAACATTTTTAACATTCGTTTGTATCAAGTTTCATATATTTAGAAATGTCTACCCATTGAGTAATCTCTCACCATCTGCAAGGAATTAACCATTGAATTCTATCTTTTCAGCTTCTACAATGCTGCTCAAGAATATTTACAAATATATGAATCAATCTTTGGTTAGTGTTGTTTTTTGGTAGATTTACATACATATCAATCAATCTCTGTTTTGGAATGTCCTTATTAGGCTATTACTAGATCCAATGAAGTCATTTTAGGGGCTTGGGAGAGGTGCAGCAACTCCCAAAATTGGTGAGATGGTTGTTTCCCTCTCTCACATTCCTGGATTCAGATGCCCAAGTTGGCACAAAAGAAAAAAATGTTTTATGACATGGCTGACATAATGACATTCATCATGATTCTTTATACTGAAATATGTTTTTTTCAGTTATTTTTTGTGCTTTTAGTGCTTGCAACTATAGGCAAGTCACCATGGGCTGATGCAAAAAATTTGGCTGAGCATCTTGTTAGTTGTAGCACGACAATAAAATCGAATGGGAAATAATATTAAAACTATTCTACTGTATCAGATTTGCTATCATAAGCAATGAAAGTTTATTCTACTGTGTCGGATTTGTGATTTGATATTCATAGTGTAGCTGCAGCCTGCATGTGGAAATGAATAGCATAAACTTAATTGAGAAATAATAGTGTTCACATGGTTTGTTGAAGCAAATTAGTATGATTACTGCTCACTTCAAGAATTTCAGTAATACCGCAATATAAGAGTTTGTTGAGCTTCTTTTACCTTCGTTGAATGAACTTTACGGTGCAGTGGGTTTATGATATTGCATATGAAAGCAAAGAAATAGAGTTATATTATTCATAACAATATGTAGGAAGGGCAGAGCTATGGCGGTTCTGTTTGTAGTGGATAAACTGATTATTTATTTCTAAACATATTTGTGTAATATTTATGTTTTTCATGTGGTGCATGAAAGGGCTTATGCATAATGAAGTTTGACAGAGGAGTATTTAGTTTTTTTTTTTTAATTTAATGTGGCAAGAATTAACTTAAATAAGGTAATATTTGTGATCAAAATGTAACTATCATTAACCTATCCTTCTATCCCTGTATATAAATAAAGAGGAAAATTCTAAAAAATTTGTTCAAAATACATATCTGAAGATGGATATTTTGCATAACTTCCATGATTATAATTTATCCTCTGTCTCACTTCCTGAATACTTATATTTCGTACAAACTTCATTTTATTAGTGAAATTAAAATCCTGGAAGAAATGAGGTAATTAATCATGCAATTTGCTAAATTAGTTTTATTTATTTAGTTTGACAGAAAAGTATTTAGTTTTTTTTTTTTTAATCTCATCCAGTTTATTGGTTAATTTCCAATGGAATTGATCTTATCAATCCAATTTTATTTATCATAGATTAAGAATCTTCTTGAAGATGTCAGCTTGCTTCAGAACAATTCTATGGATTTGGTGGTTTCGCACCTCCAAATACTTTTAATGATGGTGAAAAGGTATGTTACATTGATTCTTTAGTTGAAGTTATTGAATCGACTTTTTTTTTTATACTATTAACTTTTATGGAATATTTACATACATGTTGGTGTTTCACTTAATTCCTATGCATTTACTATCTAACATTTAAATCTCAATTTTTACATATATGTCACCTTGCTTATACTGTTAACAATTGTAGTGGCAAAAATTTATGTATTAGACATGTGAATGCATAGGAATTAAGTGTTATGTGAGTAAATCTTATTTTTTTATTGTCTGTTTTAATTTTTATCAAACTGGCATTTACTGGTAAAATATGTATTTTCCTGCTTGCTATGATCAGGATACATGAAGGAAAGGAGTAGCATTGTTGTTATAGGACTTAGTGTTCATACTGCGCCTGTGGAGATGCGAGAAAAGCTTGTTGATCCTGAAGCTCGGTGGCCTCGCACATTTGGAGAGTTTTGCAACCTGAACCATCTAGAGAAAGCGGCTATTCTTAGCACCTACAAGGCTGCAACCGAATGGAGATTTATGTGGTCGTTCTATCTTGGAACCGTCAAGTTTTATATCTTTTCTTATCTTATTTGCTTGAATACTAAGAGTTGTTTTTCTTATCGGCTTGAATAATAAGAGATGCGGTCACTCTATCTTGGAAATGTAAAGTTTTATAGTTTTGAATTTATATTATCGTTTGAATCATCAAGTTTTATTTTCTTATCTTTTTTTTTAAGATATCATTTGTTTGAATAATTGGATGTAATGACTAATGATGAAGAGATTTTTTTTTTCTAAGTTCGTTATTTATTGTTTTTAATAGTTTGAGAATTAATTAATATTTTTTATGTATTTATGCAGATTTATTTTAATTTTTAAAAGTTAAAATGGTGTCATTTTTTATTTGATATGAGAATTAATATTTAAATTGTCTATTTAACAATTCAAAAAATATAAATAAAATTGAGAAAATTCGAACATTTCAAACTTTTCAAACATTTTGAACATTTCAAACATTTCAAACATTTCGAACGATTCGAACTAATTTCGAACAAATCGAACTGAATACGAACAAACATTTCACAAACAATTTCAAACATGAGTCTATTTCAAATAGATTATATTTCAAACGAACCGAACACGAACACGAGCACTGTTCGTTCGTGTTCAGTTCGTTTAGACCACTATTCACAGGGACGAAGGAAATATGCTTCCGGGTATGGGGTCCAACCAAACACGTCATTTTCAAACCGTGTGATTTATTATTGGGAATTTTAAAAAATATATTAAAAATTTTAATCTTTTCGCAAGACCGGGCTCGACTCGTTGCACAAAAAAACAAGCTTCCACATCATTTTTTTTTAACGGGCTATGACTTCGACCCCATTTGGGGCAGCTTATTCATAATGATGGCGTTTTTAAAAATGTTATCGTTTGTTTGAAAAAAGTGATCCGCTAGCTTATGCAAAACCGCCATTTTCGATTTACATTAAACTCAAATCGTAGGGGAGAGCCTGCAATCTACGTTTTATCTGGGCGAAAGACAACTTTCACCCCCTGCCCTCGCTCCCTCTGCCTAACTCCCGTTTGCTGAAAAGTTCAAAGTCAATGAGGGAAGCTAAAGGAATTGGAGAGACGTCAGCTGATGGGGTCACCTCCTCCGCCTTCCTTGCCTTCGGAGATTGTCATTAAAGACCTTCATCATTGAACTAGATGTTAACTAGTGTGAGAAATCCATAAATGGTTTACAAATCGACGGCGCACACTGTCGACCAACCATCAAGAAAATGCATCACAAATTGAAGGAAGAGAGGGCAAGCTGGCCTGATTCTCCCACTCGACAGCAATAGCCTTCGCTAGGGCCAAATTTAGAAGCGAGGTCGCTTGGAAGGGTCTTGAGAGTGTGGTAATCAAGCGTCACCATCCAATCGTTGTCATCGTCTGCCATTCGGGTGGTCACCTCCTTATAGAATCGTTTTCCCACCACGGATCTCATCCTTCTTAGTGGTCTCCATTGGTGGTTTGAAAAGAGAGGGGAGAAGATGAATCTGAGGAAGTGAGGACGGTATTTGACAAAAGACGATGTACTACAAAATAGAGAAGGGATCGCCGGAGGGTGACCAGATTCATGATTTGGTTAGCTGGCGATCCCATCTCCCTCTCGGAATTGGGTACAATTTAGCGGAAACTTTAGCTAGGGTTGCAAATTGGGGTGCTTTTGTTTCAGCCAGGTTGAATACGGAAACTCTTTTGTTCAATAATCGATGTTTAAGAATTAGTTGTCTGTCCAATATATTTTTTTTTAAAAATACAATGCGTAAAATATTTCCTTACGCATATTTAACTGTATCTGATTATATAAATAATATTTTTCTAAATTCAGGTTTGCAATTAATTTGTAGAAATTAGATTGTATGTATACAATACAAATACAATAAAATATTTATTAATGTTATATTTTATTTTTAAGAATTTTGTTATATCATTTGTGTAAATAAACATATGCAATATAGCCGAATGAGGCATATGACGGGTAAAACGAAAAAAAAATATTTACGAACGCAGCTAATGGGCTCCAATTTGCATATGTGATTCCATTGTAAGGCCCCGTTTAGGGCAACTTATTCATAGTAGTGGCGTTTTTTAAAATGCTACCATCCAAATGGTATGTTGTTTTTGCATGAGCATCCAATGTTTTGATGTAACTATTGTAGTTTTGTTGCAGACAGCCCAACAAGTACGTGCCAGATTGGTCATTTATCCAGCAAAAGTTGTGAAGCAATTGTTTCGAAATGCATAAATCAAACAACTAAACAGTTTATCCAAAACAAGGGAAGAATTATTATTTATCTAAATTCAGTCATTTTCCAATCGCACGAACCAAACTGTCAGTCAGATAAGCTGTTGATCAACATATTATCAGAATAAACTGCTTATCTGGATACGCTGGATAAGCTGCAGCTGCCCCAAACAGAACATTCATCTGCAATTTTGATAGCTGCAGTTTTTTCTATTCGAAACGAAGTCCAACGTTTTAGGTTTTCGCCATCAGAACTAAAGCGTGTCAGAGGGTTTTGCATATTAGATGTCGGCATTGTGAAACATGACCCGAGGGTAAAAAGCGCTGTCTGATACGAGTCGAGGATTCCACCTACATTTTTAAAAATAAGCTAAACAATGTCAATTGTTCGATATGTTTCGAACTAGTTTTGGGTTGTAAAATCTTATATAGTTCAATAAACAATGTTTAGGATTTACATAAGCAGTAATGGATTAAAGGAAGAAAAAACTGTAAAGAAAAAAAAAGAAACCATTGAGGAAAATAAGTCTATTGTATTTATTTTCAAGTGTTTACTTTTTAATTGTGTGAACTAAATGTAATTGAGAAGCGTGTTGCTTCATTTGTGTCATTTGTTCATTGTAAAACTTCATTTGCTTCATTTTTCTCTAGATGCATTTGTTCGATGCAAAATTTCATTTGTCTCATTTGTTCAATGTATCATTTGCAAGTATCCAATTATAATCACATGTATTGTTGACTTCTCAATGTAGAGCAATGCATTTTATCTTTGGGAGCTTTACTTGTCCAGTGTGCTAGGAAAAATTGAAAATAACCATGATTTTTCTTTGGAGAACAATCCATGTAAATACTATATAAAAGTATTTCTCTATATCATAATGAGCACCATAATATCGTCAAATTAATGTCATAATACAACCACAATATTAACACATTACAACATCAATTCAACCATAAGACAACCACAGTGACATCATAAGACAACCACAATACCATCATAATACAAACAAATTACCACCAAAATACAACCTCAATACCACCTATAACCCAGTACGACCAAAACAACATCAAAATAGCAACGCAACACTGTTGACCTCAATTTTGATGAGGTATAGTTTTCTTCTCTTAAAAGCCTGGGATCTAGCCATATGATTTTCTTGTTGACTATCCTAGAGGATTAGTGATGAAACACATCCTCTTAGATATTCTAAACACTTCTTTACTCTATTTGGGGTTTCACATGTGTGGTTTTAACCTCTGCCATGTAGAAGGATGAAACCAACATGATGACGCCCGAAGAGAGCCCCCATAGAACTTTCGAGTTTTAGGTCAACCTTGGGTGCACACACTTGAGCCCATCAAATTCACACATTCCAAAACCCTAAAATCACCTACACCTGACCTATCTCCTTGCTCCCTTTGGAAACTCAAGTGAGTGGTCTCAAGCCATTAAACTTTGGCTAAGATGGACATGACCAAAATGTGGAGGATAAAAAATGAGTTCTCCTATGGGTCTTATGGCTTTAGGGAGGCTTTTTTTAGGCTTGCATGATCATCCTATTCAATCGATTCCAATTCTACTGAAAGATTCAACTTTGGCCTTATAAACCCAAATTTCACCAATATTACCAAAATGCCCTTAAAGCCCTAAAATTTTCAAAATTGCCAAATTCTCAATTTTCCACCAAGAACCATGTTAAATCACTTCAAATTATTCAAATTGTCCAAATTCACCCCAAATTTCCCCAAATTCACTTAAATGGCCAAATTATCAAAATGCCCCCAAATTTTCCAAATCTCTCAAATCACCCCCAATTTTCATCAAATTCATTTAAATTTCACCAAATTACAACCCTAAATCCAAATTCAAGCCAACCATTCCCAAATTAACCCCAAACCCAACTCTTCACCAAAATTGAGCCCTATGACCAATCCACTTTCACAAAATCCATACCTTAAATCCATCATGACAATTTTCAAGATCCATTTGAACCCTCCATTGGCTCAGGTCCACACCAAACCAAGCCCACATCCAATTCAAAGCCCAAATCCATTTTTAAACCAAAATCCCAGAATTTGAACCAAACCTTTTTGATTTAATCAAGGCTTAATCACCTCAGTCTCATCCTAAGCATATGAGCTGACCACATCAATCCTAACTCAGCTTATTTTGTGGCATGGACCAATGGTTCCTCAAATTAAGCAAGCCCCCTCCCTAATTTGGTTAACTAACTTACCCATGCAACCAAGTGACTTAGCCTCCAAACTAATCACAATTAAAATTCTCCTGATCTCTCTAAGCCAGCTAGCCACCACCCCTGGCCTGGTCGTTCAGCCTATTGGCCGGAAAGCCCAAAACAAAGATGCCTCACCTTGGCTTAAACACCAAAACTCACCCATCCAATGTGGCAATCCATAATTGGACAATTGTGTCGTTTCCCTCTCCACCTAAGCTAATTTGCATCGGCCAATGGGAGCCCAGAGCCTTTCTCTTGGCTGGGATTATAAATTGGCCATCTTCACGACCAAAATAGGAGAAGTTCGAGAACTTAGGTGAAACATTGTCTAATTGCTTCCAGAGCCTCTCCCAGTGACCCTAAGCTCATTCCAATCCTTGCTAAGCTTTTTCTACAGGTGTTGTTAAGCTCTCCTCCCACCGAACATGACCTATTTCATGTTGCATGATATAACTCGTCTTAACCCCTATTTTGCAGGTTGAATCTTTTTTGGTTTTAAATGTTTATTGCTTAGAGTTCTAAGAATCAATTTGTATTAAAAATAAGGTAATGACACGGGTTCCAAGGTGCTTGACACATCGAACCACATGATAAGGCAAATGCTCGTCTCGTACATTTATTTTGAATTTCGTATTGAAGTATATCATTAAGATCAAACATGTATATGCGAAGATTGGCTGTTGTTTTGCTTTTCTGGAATATGTTGTTGATCCAGTAATATCCTCTATTTTATTTAAGTAGCTGGTATTCGATTTATTTATTAAACAAGCAAGCATAACTTGAATAATTTTTTGAGCTTGATTTATAAACTAGTCAAACATGAACAATGATTTGTTCATTTATGTTTGCCTATAAATAAGTAAATAATAATATTTTTTGTTGAATCAAAAAATGTCCTTCGGGTCATGCCCAATGAATGAAGCGTTCGTATGAGAGGGATGATGGAGAATAGATGGGAGAGTGAGAGAGGATAAGAGAATAAATAACAAATAATACTAATTCTCTTGGAATAGATTCAGTAGTCATTTCAAAAAAAAATGAACCCTCCTATTTATAGGTTATAGGGAATGTATAGAAAATTACATGTTTATCTCTTCTTTAATGAGAACATTACATGTGATTTACGAGTCATTACATCTTTACATATATGTAACCGATCCTAACACCTTTTGACACGGGTAACCACTGTTGGCGCCGTTTTATGTTTGTAAATGTTACTTAAACTGTTTCATATCTGTAATTGTCCGATTTGGTCGCTTGATCATCGTTCGGTTGGCTTCCCTGAGGGAATCCTTTGAGGAGATACTTTATCTTAATAGATATTTTATTCCATCATACAAAGGGTGCATTATCGTATTATGATGAATAGACTTCCTTCAGAACATATATATTTATAGAAGGTCAAAAGGAAGTACCGTTAAGTGATCGTTGATCGAAAATCGGTTGAGTCACCATCGGTTAAGGTGTGAGACGTTCTTTGATTCGGGCCTACTTTTATTCGGTTAGCCCATAAACTGACCGAGCGAAATCACGCTTGATGACTCGATCTTTCGACTGTGATGATGTGCTCTTTTGAAACCTTATTTGCGTGATCCGTTGGATTTTCTTGAGATTTATTTAGTCTGATCTTCAATGTATATTATTTATATTATTTTTATATTAATTAATTATATTGTATTTTAAAATTATGCTTATAAGAGATTTGAGTGGCATAAACCTAAAAAATAACCTTTAGGCATTAGAAATGTAAATACATAGGAATTGGCTGGGATGTATGTAAATGTCAAAAAGAGAAAAAAAAAAAGTAAACATGAGCCCAACACATCTCACAGTCTCACACCCCCACCCTTTCTATTGTATTTGTTTACCTGTTAGCTATGTAAATACATATAAATTAGCAGGTATTGAAACAAATGCGCAGTTTAGTCCCACCTCGGTGGAAGAAGTTTTCTTAGAGCTATTAAGGTGGTTAAATGCAGAAAAATCTCTCCTTTGAGCACTGTAGTTGTGTGGCCCAGTTGAAAGATATCTATTAAGCTACAATTCAAGTAAAACATGAGTTTAAATCGATCCTTTGAGGCTTGATTGAGGCTGTTTTAGGGTCATATTAAACAGGAATTAAAATAAATTTTAATGCGCTAAATATGGAGAAGCCTTAGCGTCCCTCAGTCAGATCTTTTACACTCATAACTATGTTTATTTTCAACCCGAGTAATACGGGTGCAAGCCAAACAAGCCGGGGAATTGGACAACAAATAATATTTGGGAGATGCATATAAAATTTATGATCTACTTAGGATTTCTTACGTATTTATATTTCTACCATTTATATTTTAGGCTTTACATTTATATCGAATAGAAATCACTGCTATTATAAATTTTAAAAAGTGATATACAACATTATATACTGTATAGTATTAAAAGTAAAACTTTCTCGACGACACCGCCGGAGACGCGCCAACAATCACAAACCTGTAGTACTAGTCACACTCGTCTTCGGCCGATCGCCTCGCACCTTAAAGAACAAAATAAAAAAGAAGAAGAGGAATTTACATTCATACCACGCAAATATATTTCCTATAGTCACCGCACAACCCTGGAGTACCCCTCATGATCCACTTTATAACAAGGACATATATGTATTTATTCTGACATCTCTTATCTTCACTATAAATAGAGAACCCCTGTGACATGTACATGAGTCCCTCTTTAGGCTCTCTCTCTTCCCTTAATGTAGGGAGCTTACTCATCTTCTCCCCTGTATGCATCATAAACTTTTGCGGAATAAAGGGGCCGCCGAGCATGAGGACTACCCTGATTCGTCCCGATGTCCCTTTTGTCTCTTTCTCTATCCCGGAAAATCCGACTCCATTCACATATATGTTAAAATTAGTTTAAATATTAGAAATATAAGTCAGAATAAGTGATAGGTGCAAGGCATGGTGGCACGAGACTACTGCATACGGCCACGAGCTTCTACAACCTTTTTGCTTTTTTTCCCCCCACAAATTTATCCCTCCACTATTACAAAACTGACTCGAAGAACACCAATAAAAATCAAATAGGACTGCAGTTTTTGTTTTGGGCATTAGCATCACCATCTCATCTTATCCTCATGTTTTGCAGCAAGCAAACGACTTCCTCTCCTCTGACAAATCACTCAGCACAGGTAAACGTTTGATCTCATTCAAAACACAATTTTCTTATGTACAATAGAATTTTTGGGTATGTGTAAATTATCCCTAAACTTTTGGTATAAATAAAATAACATCTTAGATTTTTATTCATAAATACAAGCAGCATAATTGATTCACAACTGAAATTTTCAAATAGATGTACTCTTTTTCAGTTGCTTTCTCATATAACTGCAGCAACTCCAAAGTCTTAAAATCTTCCACAAACAATTTGTAAAGATGTCGAATACGACCTGAATAACTAGTCGGAATCTATTATTTGTTGGGAAGCGTCGTTTCCAAAGAAAACCCCTTCCAACTCTACAACTCTTCCCTTAGCCGGCCGTACCAGCTGTGGATGGTCACGTGACCGTGACGTGCGGTTAGATCGATTTGAAATGACATGTTAAGATGCGATTCCCTCTCGCCAAATAAATTTTGCGTAAAGATTTACATAAAATAGCACTCAAATTTTTCAGTATTACATACATCACCCCCAATTTTCAATATTTACACCGTCTCGCCGAGGGGAAGCCGGCGTACGACGGGATCGCAGTGATCGCGGCGTACAAAGACCTCCTAGCGCAACGACGGAATCGCGGCGTACGAAGAGCTCCGAATCTCTCATCTTGCTTCTCCTTCGTCTCCGATCCCACCCGAAAACCAAGTAAGGTAGCCTTTGTCTTTCTTCCCCGTCCTCAAATCTGCTTTCTCACTCTTCAACTTCTCTAAAATCCCGCAAATCCAGCTTTCAACGGATCCGAAAGCCGATCTTTATCCTCCTTCGGCCTCGCTTCGATGACGTTAACGATGGGGCGTTAAATTTGTTTTTATTTGAGTGTTTTGGGTGTAAGAATGTTAATATTTAAGTTTGGTGTGAGATATGTAATGTCAAAAGTTTTGAATGCTATATATAGCCAACAAGTACTCTTTCCCTCTTGCAGTCTCTTCTCCACTCAACTTTTGGTAAACTCTCCCTTTCTTTCTTTTTGAGTGCCGTCATTGCATTCCTTTTTGGTGTTTGCCGAAGTTTTGTTTGGGTAGCAAAGCATTTAGGCCACCACTGAGCGACTGATGCTCGTATCGTGAATTGATTGCAGTTTTTTTGACGGTATTTTCTATCATTTGAGATGTTTTATAACGAATTTGTTCAGATCCTATTGTCCGTTGCGTTTATTTTATAGTTTTGATGAACACTCCATTAGATCTCCTTTCCTGTATCAGTTCATTGAGTTTGTTTGTTAGTGAAACCTATAATAGCGATGATAGGATTCTTTCCTGTTTGCAGGGATGCTAGTTAGGGCTTTACTTTGCATCCTTTGCGTATAGAATTGCTGAGATGCACTGATCTTCTGTTTTAAGTTTGATTGAAAAATGCGTTGATCCGGTTTGGATGCTATATTACTCCATTTTTTTTTTGTTGCAGATGGCGAATTAGTTTGTTGTAGTCGTTTACTGGCTCAGCATGATTTGTGGGTTTCTTAGTAAACCTACTTGCTTGTCGTGGAATGCCACAAACAGTTTAATTTGGCTGAACCTTTTAAACTTTTGTGGAGTAGAAGTTTATTATATTATCATTTTCTTGGAAAATTGGCTCCTAGGTTTATGATCAATCAGTTTTTTAAATGTTCTGTATGAATTGTTCGTAATAGAGACGTGGATTCCTTGAAGGTTGACGTTCTCAATTGTACTTTGTGCTTTTTGGGATTGTTTCCTTTCATAAGTTTACATAACTATTCTTATTTCCATGAAAGTAGGGTTTTATTCCACTAGTCTCACTGATATCATCTTCATGGAGTATAAGATTTTAACCATATGCCTTCAAATCTCTCTCTCTCTCCCTCTTTATGTGTGTGTGTGTGTGTGTGCGCGCGCGCGCGCTCTTCAAGCCCATTAAACATCAAGAATCCACTAATAGTCAAGAAGTCATGAAATCTATTGGAATACCTCCCTGGGTTGCTATCAGTCTGGAGATATTTCAAAAGATGCGCAAGAATTTGGAAGACGTGTCTCAAACCTTTCTTTTGGAATGTATCAATAGATTGTGCTACCCTCCACAATGTAATTATTTTTCTACCACAATAATTTTAGCAAAATTTCAAGATGAAAATGAATATTTTTAATAGTTTTCACGAACAGACATCCTCCATTCAATGTTTTTATGATGTTGGAGATAGTGACATATGAATGAATTGTCAATATAAAGAGGCTAGAATATTGGTTTGAATAACTAGAGATGTACTTTCTATTTTCTTAGTATGACTTTGTTACCTTCACCTAATTTATGATTTCTTAACATACTATGATATAGTGGAATGCAGACTTTCAAAATCACGACATATTACGTGGTCATGATTTAATGGGTTATTGAAGTATCAATTCTTTCTCATTGGTCACAAACAACCAAAATGGATCCAGTGGCAATTTTTGAGGTAGAGATTTGGGCAGAGTACTTCGTTGTAATCATGGATTAAGCACTTGCTTAGGATGTTTCATTCGATGAGGATCGCCATTCATGAAATACATATTATTTAGGCTTTAAACTTTGGTATTCTGGTGAGAGTTGCACTAGAAATGGTGTAGGTGTAATTATAGATATGAGTTTGAAAGATAATGTTGTGAAAATTAATAGAGTTGGTGATAGAATTATAGCCCTTAATATTATTATTGATACTAAGATTTTTAATTTTATAAGTGCTTATGCTCCTCAAGTAGGTCTAGATATAGGGACTAAAGTTAAATTCTGGAATG